>BLSH010552221.1:348464-397568 GCA_018402905.1 Glandirana rugosa | reverse complement strand
GAGCCATCAGCCCCCCTCACATGTTAGTGTCCCCATCAGAGCCATGACCCCCCCTCACATGTATGTGTCCCCATCAGAGCCATAACCTCCCTCACATGTTTGTTTCCATATCAAAGCCATCAGCCCCCCTCACATTTGAGTCCCCATCATTCAACCCACCCCCCCTGTCACATTGTAAGCATCTCACATCAGCCCCCCCGCATGTGTACTTTACCATGCGTCTCAGATATTACACTGGCTGTGCAGACCTGCTGCACCTCCCGACTCCCGCCCCGCTGGTATTACACACTATTTACTGGTTAACAGCGAGGCAGGAGGCTGGAGCCGGGAGGTGGCAACAGGTCTGCACTAAAGCCCTTCATTGGCTGCCCGTGGTCCCAGCGGCCAACACAGTGAGATGCTGGGAGGGATTGCGGGACCTGCGCTCCATATTGCCGGGGGTGAATATGCAGCGCAGGTTCCACAAGTGACAGGAGGACGAGGACTCCAGCTGCGGGCCGGAAGAAATGGCCTGTCGGGCCAGATGTGGCCCGTGTAACGTACTTTGGAGACCCCTGAGTTAGAATGTTGGGACAAACCATTTACCACTGACAGCAGAAGTGCTTTCAATGGTCAGTTCTTGATCATTTACATACATTTTCATCTGGAAAGGAAAAAAACTTGCTAAAACTGTTAAAACAGTGTTTGATGGGGTTTGACTAAAATGTGTTAAGTAGGTATAAATCTGCTAGCTCATCTAACACTTCTCTCTCCATATATAATATAACTGGATACTAACATTTATAGGGAATATCCAATTTCCTCTTGGGAGATCAGGAAGGAATTTTTTCCCCTGCTGTATCAAATTGGATCATGGCTTTGCTGCGTTTTTTCGCTTTCCTCTGGATCAACTGTGGGTATAGGATTGTGGATTGTGTATTTGGGATTGTATGATTTTTTATTTTTTTATTTAATTGGTTGAACTAGATGGACTTGTGTCTTTATTCAACCCGACTAACTATGTAATTATGTAAGATTGACAATGCTACTGTCCAAAAGTGTCTCTGTTGCTCTTCCATCCAGAGTGCAGACACCCTAAAACAGGAAGTGTGTTACTGGCCAGATTACTGGGTGAAAATAAAGGGAAAAAATAAAACAGATTACTCTCAAGATTTTCTGTTGAGTTAAGAAGTTTCAATCCTCAATATTGTTAAACATTTAATTTCTGCATCTGTGCATGCGAAGGAAATAATCCATATAATATTAAAGCCTCAGGGTTGATTTACTAAAACTGAAGAGTGCAAAATCTGGTACAGCTGTACATGGTAGCCAATCAGCTTTAGCTTCAGCTTATTCAGTTGTTGACAATAAAACATGGAAGCTGATTGATTTCTATGAGGAGCTGCGCCAGATTTTGCACTCTGTAGTTTTAGTAAATTCGACCACATGGTGTATTTCAAGTTGAAAGTTCATATGCAGTGCTTAAATGGATATATGAAACCCAAAAGGACAAGTGGAAAAGAAAGAAGAAGGAGGGTCCCCTGCATGAACTTCAGCGTGTGAGCCCACACACCACACCAACGTGCTGATATCAAATGCCCTTACCAGAAAGTTGATTAAGTCAGGCCTCACGGGGAGCTCAATCCTTCTCCAGTAATCACCAGAACGATCCGACTGCATGGCCAGGCATCAAGGTATCCCTCCAATGCAGAGCAGATAACACAGCCACAGGATTGACATCAGGATTTCTCCTCCTCTTTATAGGACTCCAGAGTTTCCAGAGATCATAAAAGTCTTCTGAAGATGGCCTATTGGCTGAAATTCATAAGGTGGTCTGCTGATGCTACTGGCACGCTACGAACCGCGGCATTTTTGGATTTTTATCTGTGATTTTTATGAACACAGCTGTATTTTGCATTGGATTTTTATAAATTGCTCACCCCTACATACTTCTCCATGAGAGTTTTATTTTTATGGTGGTGACTCTTTGATTTATCGAGTCTTTTATGATCTGTGGAAACTCTGGAGTCCTGTAAAGAGGAGGAGGAGGAATCTTGATGTCCATCTTGTGGCTGTGTTATCTGCTCTGCATTGGAGGGATACCTTGATGCCTGGCTGTACAGTCGGATCGTTCTGGTGGATTACTGGAGAAGGATTGAGCTCCCCGTGAGGCCTGACTTAATCAGCTTTCTGGTAAGGGCGTTTGATATCAGCACGTTGGTGTGGTGTGTGGGCTCACATGCTGAAGTTGGTGCAGGGGACCCTCCTTCTTTCTTCTTTTCCACTTGTCCTTTTGGGTTTCATATATCCAGTTAAGCGCTGCTTATGAAAGTTCCACTATTATTCATATTGTGATCAACAATGTTTATGCTGGCTGTTGTTTTGTGTTTTTTGTCCATCTGCGACTGTTTTGTTATGGTCTTACTATATAAGTTGTGAGCACAGATATTACCATATATTTTTTGTTATACTGTATTTAAAGTTACAGAACATTATATCCTCTACAAGCACCTTTGTTCTAAATAAACCCTCTTTTGGAATTATAAAAGAGATTCATTTATTATTACTGTTACAAATTTGGGGTCACGAACAGGATGCACAAACAGATGCAATCGCCAAGCAGCTCAGAGCCACCCTCGGCTTCCAGCCTAAGCTGTCCACTGCTAATGCCAGCTGGAGTACTAGCACTGCAAATCACAATGTATGAAGGTTATGACATAGCACTGAGTGACTGGGCTGAAAGATCACAGGGTGCAATTTGGGCATATCGCGTGCTGCAGGAGCTTCAGGTGGAGATGGCTTTAATTACCCTAAAAGCAGAAACACCTGTGCCACTGATCTATTATACTGTAACTTTACTGCAGACTCTATTGGCAGAAAAATGGTTTAAAAACCTCTACAGGTGCATAGGTGGTGAAAGATCTTTTCTGTAAATTTTCTAAAAATAATTCTCAGCTGTATCACATTCTGTACATGTGCTGAGCTTCACTTCAGCATCCCCTGACTGCCAGAATGAAGAAATACGTATGGTTCAGCACTTCATTCTCATCCCCAGGCTGCCAGGATTTCTAGGAATTCAGAGTCCCGGATGAAAGCTATAGCACTTTCAGACATTAAGGCTGCATTCACATTACAGCGTTTTGAACCGTGGGCAGATTTGCTGTGAATCTTCCCGCGATTTGACAGCGCCGAGGTGTGAATGGCAACATGCAGGACTTGCATTTGAGATGCCATTCATTTGAATGACACCTCAAAACACGGTTCGGATCTGCCGCAATTGTTGGGCGATAAATCGTGCTGCAAACACGGCAACCCGCATCGTGGGACGCATGTCGCCCCTGAACTATTTTTGGGCGGCATTCGTCCCGCGATGCGGGTTGGCGCGATTGCAGCACGCACGCTTTATCGCCTGACAATCGCAGCAGACCCACACCGCGTTTTGAGGTGTCATTCAAACGAATGGCATCTCAAATGCGAGTCCCGCGTTTTGCCATTCACACCTCGGCGCTGTCAAATCGCGGGCAGATTCGCGGCAAATCTGCCCACGATTCAAAACGCTGTAATGCAAATGCAGCCTTAAGCCCTTATACCCTCCATTAATAATAATAATAATAATAAAAAGAGTTTCTGTGTCTGTAAGAACATAATTTCATGTCTTCCAATTATGTCTACTAACAGCTAAAAATCCCCTTTACATGTTCATAGACCACACCTGAATCTATATTTTACTGTTGATGCAATCACACTGACACTTGCTGCTTTTAGGCCCCGTTCACACCTGAGCGGTTTTCTGACTTCAATGGGAATGCCTGAAAACACTCAACATAAGTGCTTTACAAGCATTGTTTGAGCATTTTGTTGCATGTTTTCTGGCAAAACAGCAGCTCTTCACCCCTAATCTTCTCCCCCCTAGTGCTTTCTATTGGCTAAAATAAAAACACCTGATGCTTGAATACACATGTAAAATGCTTGTAATATGCTTCTAAAACGCTTGTAATATGCTTGCAAAACTCTCAAATAAAAATGCCTGAAAATCTCTCTGGTCAGGCCCCAGGCCTGGTGCTACATATGTTCCTACTTTGGAAGCACGTCACATGATGTGTACAAATTAATGGTTCCCTATGAGAGCTGTCTTAACTGGTCCGACACAAGTCGTTCCTGCACTACTTTGGTCCGACTTTGGTCTGTTTTCAGCCCATTCAATATCACTGAAGTCGGATCCTTGTCCTAACCATCCGACTTGTGACATCCGACATGGCAATTACAGCTGCAGGAAAAGGAATTTATTTCACACTGGGATTGTTTTGATTGGTCAAAGGACAAGTTGGACTATCTCAAAGTTGGAGCAAAACCGTATCCTTTTCATTCAAGTCGGATGGAAGTAGGACAAAAGTAGGACTGATGTAGGACCGATGTCGCAGGGCAAAGTAGAATGACAGTCATGCAACAGTCATGTCATACCAGTGTGAACCTGGCCTTAGGCTGGGTTCACACTGGTACGACACGACAGTCACACGACTGTGGATCCGACTTTGCCCTGCGACTTGAAGTCTGACTTCCATCCGACTTTAATGAATGGGATCCAACTTTGATCCCGACAATACCAGGCCCTTTGTGTCTGGTATGAATCTTGATGGGGAAACCCCACACCAAATGAAAAAAAAAAATGGCATAGAGGCCCCCCTCCAAGGCTATACCAAGCACTTGGGTCTGGTATGGAATTTACGGGGAACCCCAGCGCCAAAATAAAAAAACAGCGCAGGGTCCCCCCCAAAATCCATACCAGACCCTTATTCGAGCACACAGTCCGGCAGGTCAGGAAAGGGGCTGGGGATGAGCGAGTGCACTCACCCCTCCTGAACCATATCAGGCCGCATCCCCTGGTTGTCGGGGTCTGTGGGAGGGGGGCTTATTGGAATCTGGAAGCCCCCTCTAGCCTTCCTAGCGGTATTCCCGAGTGTGGCTCGGGGTGGAATTTCAGCACCAAGAGCGGTAACCCCGAGCCACACTCGGGATTGCATCGCTGGATCCAGGCAATGTTTCTTACCTTGTCCCCTGGATCCAGCGATGTCCTCCCGCGGTGTCAGCTTGTCTCCCCGCGGCCAGATGATTCCTGTGTGCCGGGCTCCGTTCCCTGCGAGCGCCTCGTCGCACGGGGACGGAGACCGGCGGGAAATTCAAAAAGTAAAACACACAGTACACATACAGTACACTGTAATCTTATAGATTACATTACTGTATGAAAACATTTCACACCCCTAGTGGTTTGCCCAGAGCCCTGCATGCACTTTTATATAATAAATGTCATTCTTTCTGCCAGGAAACTTGAGAATGTCCATAGCAACCAAAAAGTGTCCCTTTGCGTCAAAAGTGGTTTTTGATCGGCTAGAAAACACCGATAGTAAATAAGAATCATTTGCAGAATTGAGTGATACTGATTTTTGGGGAAATTTATCATCAGCAACTGAAAGTGACGATAGCGACAATTCTGCAACTGAGCTTATTTTTAGTTATTTATTATATTATAATTTATGATTTCATTTTTCAAACTTTTTCATACCCGGGATGTCTACTAGACTCTTGTTTGGACAGATTTAAGTGAGTTATTCCTAAGAATTACAGGCCTACAATATAAAACGCCAAATTTTCATGCAAAATAATTGTACCGCTTTTGGAACAAAATTCCAGACAGAATCATACCGCCAGGGAGGTTAATAAGGGGGCCCCCACCCTATGTGAATGTGTATGGGGTACCCCTACACATTCACCTAAAAAAAGTGTCAAAAATAAAAACAGTACACAGCAGCTCCGGCGTCTCTTCCGATTAATTCTCCTGTCTCCGCTGCCTTCTCCCCTCTCCAGCTCTTCTCCCTTTTCTGCTGATGTCTTCTCCTCTCTCCGCTGTTTTCTCCTCTCTTCGCTGTCTTCTCCTCTCTCGAGGTCTTCTCCCTCTTCCGCTGATGTCTTCTCCCCTCTCCAGTTTTTCTCCTTTATCCGCTATCTTCTCCCTCTGTTCTTCCTCCGATTTTGTCTCAACGCTCTCTCCCGCTGCAATGCTAGGACGTCACAAGGGGTGGGACCTCCTGATGATGTCAATGGATGGCCACTCATTCACATAGGGTGTGGGGGGGTGGCATCTGGGCCCCCCTTGTTAAATGGGGCTTCCAGATTCCAATAAGACCCCTGCCCGCAGACCCCGACAACCACCGGCCAGGGTTGTCGGGAAGAGGCCCTTGTCCTCATCAACATGGGGACAAGATGCCTTGGGGTGGGGGGGGGGGCACAAAGCACCAACCTTCCTATCTTAAAAGCATGCGGATTGGTATGGTTCAGGAGGGGGGGCACTCACTTGTCCCCACCCCCTTTCCTGACCCATCAGGCTGCGTGCTTGGATAAGGGTCTGGTATGGATTTTTGGGGGGACCCCATGCTTTTTTGGCGTGGGGGTTCCCCTTAAAATCCATACCAGACCCTTCGGTCTGGTATAGTCTTGGAGGGGGAACCCTATGCCATAGTTTTTTTTAAATTTGGTGTGTGGTTCCCCTTCAAGATCCTCAGAGCACAAGTTGCATGACAAAGTCGGATCAGTTAAGACGGTGATCCGAATTCAATGATATTCAATGGGCTGAAGTAGGCTCAAAGTCGGAGCAAAGTAGTGCAGGAACCTCCTTCAAAGTCGGACCGACTTGTGTCAGACCAGTTAAGATGGCTCTCATACATTGATTTTTACATGTCATGCGACGTGCTCTCATGTCAGAGCATTTGTCGTACCAGTGTGAACCCAGCCTTAATGTTGAACTCCAGGCAAACAGCTGAACATGCAGTTGATGTGTATATAAAGCCTGGTTTACCTGCCAACGTATTTGTTATCCTATGCAGCTGGACTTGTGATCCAGTGCCATCCACCAGCAGGCATAACCAGGTCCTGGACATCCCTGCAGGCTACACTTATGTAATTTATTTCTAAATATACTGAAGGATGTTTTATATTTAATCCGATTTTATTAAACTTGTATGCGAACAATATACATCCCACAGTAGAACAGAGACTCGCCAGCGATACAAAGTTCAAATGTAAATAATATATGGCAATCATGTTAATCATAGTGTCATAATAAGGGTAGATGGAAAATAGGAAATAGCCATGCACTTCTGTATGCAGATTATAACAGGAATATGCATAGTGAAAGAAATTCAGTATGAGGAATATAAAATCAATGCTAGTGAATTACAAGGAGAGACTCCTTAGAGACATGAACTTTTAAAAGTACCAACAGGTAGGAGGGTGGGAAGGTATGGACAAGGAGGGGCATGAGGAGGAAGAATCGAAGAAAATAGAGAAAAGAGAAAAGAAGAGAGAGTGAGTAAAAAAAAGGGGGGGGGGGGATAAAAACAAGGGGAGGTTGGGAAAACCCCATCTCCTAGGACCCACCACCAACCACATTTAGTCATCACACATCATAACTCCACCAGCAGAGGACCGGCCATCATGCATTCTAAGGGAGGTCAGTCACAAGTATGTTGCAAAGTCAGAGGAGTATCTGCAATGAGTCCAAACAGTCCAGGTGATCTTATTCACTTCCAGTACGGGTTAACTCCTCATTTTAAAACAGTGTAAGGAGTCACATGAATCATTCTTTTATGTCCCTATGGGATGTTTACAGTGTCATCTATTCCAATTCAGTAAATTTAGACTGTATATATGCCACTTATCAGTGATTCTTTGCGCATACTTGGGCACAAATTGGGGTAAAATGTCTTATTTCGTGTAAAATATTATAATAAAAGTAACTTGGACAAATGCAATAAACATTATATAACTGAGCCTACATAACGCTGCTTGCTTTTCCTTTCACACCCAATGGCACACCTATCTTAGTGTTCTTGTTCATTCTTGCTAAATTGGTGAAATGTATCATTTATTATTTATGTCATGTTAATACCTGCAAGATCTTAAATTTAACAAAAATCATAACATAGTGTACTTTAGATATTTCTTGACTATCATAAGACTGAACATAGACATAGAATCAAGCATACCAGATTGGATTTGCCTTGGCAGGGGTGACATGAGTATGAACAAGAGCCCACCGTTGGCCAGTACTGTATTTCCTGTGAGCTACCGTCATTTTTTGATATGCCTGGGTCCATTAAGCTATTTACAGAGTTTATTTTATTCTACAGTTCCACATTCATTTGTTTGCTGTAAAAAAAATATTTTATTTCCTAAAGCCAGAAAGCATATTGAAAATCTTAGCTAACCCTACAGACTGATCTGTTACAATTGTATCATATCTTAGGACATCTATGTTAACTAGGTGATTGGTTTTGTGCTTGTTCACGAGTAAACAGAAAATATTTTAATCTATCTGTTTCTTGCCCCCATGCAGCCTATTTCCAAATGTTTTTTTATCTTATTTGAAAGTGGAATTTCCTTACCAGCACCTAAAGTCCACCAACAACAATGCACGCAGATCCCTAAAGATCAGCAAGTTGTAAAATCAAACATTTTTATTTTACTTACATTTAATTGAATCATACTTCCTGCTGTATGGGTAGGAAGGCACTGGTGACATATCCATGGACTCACAGCTACACCCTGGGAAGGCTACATCACCGTTGCCTGTCATGGAGATCTCATAGGTAAAACTGTGAAATCTATGTAGAAAAAAAGGATGGGCTTTTCTCACGATTTTGCAGGTTTAGGGATCTGCTGCACTCTACTGCCTGCATTTGTAAATGCATGGAGTGCTTATATATTATGTATGCACTTCTTGCCTCTGGAGAATGGGTTGAAAACCCCAGGAGGAAGTGGAGACACAGTGAAAGTCTGAGGCCACGTGTCCCGTCCACGGAAACACTGCTGCTAAATCCAGACCAGAAGGGATTAATAGGCAAGTGCTCCTATGTTTATATTTAATAGTTTACCATAGCTTCTGGGTATATATACACTGTATATACTGCATACAGAATACAGTATATTATATATATATATATATATATATATATATAAATATATATATACACTGTATATATATTTATATACAGTATCTCACAAAAGTGAGTACACCCCTCACATTTTTGTAAATAATTTATTATATCTTTTCTTGTGACAACACTGCAGAAATGACACTTTTCTACAATGTAAAGTAATGAGTGCACAGCTTGTATAACAGTGTAAATTTGCTTTCCCCTCAAAATAACTCAACACACAGCCATTAATGTCTAAACCGCTGGCAACAAAAATGAGTACACCCCTAAGTGAAAATGTCCAAATTGGGCCCAATTAGCCATTTTCCCTCTCCGGTGTCATGTGACTCGTTAGTGTTACAAGGTCTCAGGTGTGAATGGGGAGCAGGTGTGTTAAATCTGGTGTTATCGCTCTCTCTCTCTTATACTGGTAAATGGAAATTTAACATGGCAACTTATGGCAAAGAACTCTCTGAGGATCTGAAAAAATAAGACATTTTGCTCTAGATAAAGACGGCCTAGGCTATAAGAAGATTGCCAAGACCCAGAAACTGAGCTGCAGCATGGTGGCCAAGACCATACAGCGGTTTAACAAGACAGGTTCCACACAGAAAAGGCCTCGCCATGATCGACCAAAGAAGTTGAGTGCACGTGCTCAGCATCATATCAAGAGGTTGTCTTTGGGAAACAGACGTATGAGTGCTGCCAGGTTAAAGGGGTGGGGGGGTCAGCCTGTCAGTGCTCAGACCATACACCGCACACTGCATCAAATTGGTCTGCATGGCTGTCATCCCAGATGGAAGCCTCTTCTAAAGATGATGCACAAGAAAGCCCACAGTCTGCTGAAGACAAGCAGATTAAGGACATGGATTACTGGAACCATGTCCTGTGGTCTGACGAGACCAAGATAAACTTATTTGGTTTAGATGGTGTCAAGCGTGTGTGGCGGCAACCAGGTGAGGAGTACAAAGACAAGTGTGTCTTGCCTACAGTCAAGCATAGGTGGTGGAAGTGTCATGGTCTGGGGCTGCATGAGTGCTGCCAGCACTGGGGAGCTACAGTTCATTGAGGGAACCATGAATGCCAACATGTACTGTGACATACTGAAGCAGAGCATGATCCCCTCCCTTTGGAGACTGGGCCGCAGGGCAGTATTCCAACATGATAATGACCCCAAACACACCTCCAAGATAACCACTGCCTTGCTAAAGAAGCTGAGGGTAAAGGTGATGGGCTGGCCAAGCATGTCTCCAGACCTAAACCCTATCGAGCATTTGTGGGGCATCCTCAAACTGAAGCCGAGCGCAAGGTCTCTAACATCCATCAGCTCCGTGATGTTGTCATAGAGAAGTGGAAGAGGACTCCAGTGGCAACCTGTGAAGCTCTGGTGAACTCCATGTCCAAGAGGGTTAAGGCAGTGCTGGAAAATAATGGTGGCCACACAAAATATTGACACTTTTTCCCCCAATTTGGACATTTTCACTTAGGGGTGTACTCACTTTTGTTGCCAGTGATTTAGACATTAATGGCTGTGTGTTGAGTTATTTTGAGGGGACAGCAAATTTACACTGTTATACAAGCTGTACACTCACTACTTTACATTGTAGCAAAGTGTCATTTCTTCAGTGTTGTCACATGAAAAGATAGAATAAAATATTTACAAAAATGTCTCTTGTTGTAATTTCACATGCACTATACTAGATAATTAAAGTGTTTGTTAACCCTACATTTCATATTACTGATATGTGGCTGCTATACCGTATATTTATATGAGAAAGAATCCTGTTCTCTTTGTATTGCACCTTTGTTTGAAATCCCTGGTGTTCCTGCCAGTCCCTCTGCTTTCCTGTTAAAAAGTGACCACACTAAGCAGGAGAACACAACGCGGTCAGTTCTCTAGCTATGCTGGGAACTCAGCCTGCTCTCCTCCGATGATCAGACTTGTCCTGCTGCACAGCCACTCACTGGCAAGCTCAGTGTGCTGCTGCTTCTCCCCCCCCCCCCCCCCCACCAGCTCTTATGCAGTTGAAAACAGAGGGAAAGTGATCATTTATAAAAAAGGGATAAAAGGTATTTATAATGTTTTTTTTTTTAAATCAATATACAAATGTTTTGCCTTTTATTTCTATTTTAAACGTAATGGGTTGTTTTACAAGCTGATTGTTTACACTTTAAGTCTGTGATATAGCGAGTGAGCAGCTGTGTTCCAGGCTGATTGGGCAATGTTTGGAAAATCTCCTCCATCACCACTGACCTTGAGTTCAGGTCTCCAACACAAAGACAGACACCACATCCCAATCATCCTCAGGGGCCGCTGCAACTGAACTTAGCTGCAACATTTATCTATAGATGCAGTTGTGCTCATAAGTTTACATACCCTGGCAGAATTTATGATTTCTTGGCCATTTTCAGAGAATATGAATGATAACACAAAAACTTTTTTTTCACTCATGGTTATTGTTTGGCTGAAGCCATTTATTATCAATCAACCGTGTTCACTCTTTTTAAATCATAATGACAACAGAAACTACCCAAATGACCCTGATCAAAAGTTTAAATACCCCAGTTCTTAATACCGTGTATTGCCCCTTTTAACATCAATGACAGCTTGAAGCCTTTTGTGGTATTTGTGGATGAGGCTCTTTATCTTCTCAGATGGTAAAGCTTCCCATTTCTCTTGGCAAAAAGCCTCCAGTTCCTGGAAATTCTTGGGCTGTCTTGCATGAACTGCACGTTTGAGATCTCCCCAGATATTGAGGTCAGGGGACTGAGATGGCCACTCCAGAACCTTCACTTTATTCTGCTGTAGCCAATGACAGGAGGAATTGGTCTTGTGTTTTGGATCATTGCCATGTTGGAATGTTCAAGTACGTCCCATGTGCAGCTTCCTGGCTGATGAATGCAAATGTTCCTCCAGTATTTTATGATAACATATTTCATTCATCTTGCCCTCAATTTAGACCAAATTTCCTGTGCCTTTGTAGCTCACACATCCCCAAAACATCAGCGATCCACCTCTGTGTTTCATAGGCCTTGTTGACCCTCTCCAAATGTAGCATTTATGGTTGTGGCCAAAAAGCTCAATTTTGGTCTCATCATTCCAAATGACTTTGTGCCAGAAGGTTTGAGGCTTGTCTTTGTGCTGTTTGGTGTATTGTAAGCGGGATACTTTGTGGCATTTGCGTAGTAATGGCTTTCTTCTGGCAACTCAACCTTGCAGCCCATCTTTCTTCAAGTGCCTCCTTATTGTGCATCTTGAAACAGCCACACCACATGTTTTCAGAGTCCTGTATTTCACCTGAAGTTATTTGTGGGTTTTTCTATGCATCCCGAAAAATTTTCCTGGCAGTTGTAGCTGAAATCTTAGTTGGTCTACCTGACCGTGGTTTGGTTTCAACAGAACCCCTCATTTTCCACTTCTTGATTAGAGTTTGAACACTGCTGATTGGCATTCTCATTTCCTTGGATATCTTTTTATATCCCTTTCCTGTTTTATACAGTTCAACTACCCTTTCCTGCAGATCCTTTGACAATTCTTTTGCTTTCCCCATGACTCAGAATCCAGAAACGTCAGTGCAGCACTGGCTGACAGATGCAAGGGTCTGTCAGGAGTCCAGAAACTCATTGACCTTTTATATACACACGCTAATTACAAGCAAACAGATCACAGGTGAGGATGGTTACCTTTAATAGCCATTCAAACCCCTTTGTGTCAACGTGTGTGCATGTTATCAGACCAAAATCACCAGGGTATGTAAACTTTTGATCAGGGACATTTGGGTAGTTTCTGTTATCATTATGATTTAAAAAGAGTAAACACAGTTGATTGATAATAAATGGCTTCAGTCAAACACTAACCATGAGTGAAAAATGTTTTTGTGTTATCATTCATATTCTCTGAAAAATGTCCAAGAGATCATAAATTCTACCAGCGTATGTAAACTTATGAGCACAACTGTATACTTATTAATAACTATATATACCCAGGTATGTGTGCACAACTCCGCTAGGACTCTTGTTGGGCTCTTTGCTGATAATACCTGTTTATACATTGGACATATGTACTATTATTAATCTTTTCCTATATAAAGCTTGTATTTTATCTATACTGGTGTGCATCTACATACTTATGGCTAATGTTATATGCTGGTTACAGTAGTTCTTCTGCTTCCAATTACTCTGATAATATTACTGGCCATTTTCCAGGAAGGGACCCTCTGTTCACAGATGTCCTGTCCATGTCAGTGGAGGCACTGCCAACTATATTATTAAACCCACTGTAGAAAGGTGTGTAGTTGGTGTGCATTATGAAGACGTGGCAGACAAAGAGTGCAAATGACCTGTATGCATGAAAAGAAATGTTTGCCTATCCCTGCACAGTTCCCAAGACCCTCCTTCACACATGAGCATGTAATCAATGCAAAGTGTTAGGCCAATAATGACTTCATTAGCAGTGTGCCTCTACTTGCCACTATTCTCTACCACATTTTGCTAAATATTGACTCTGAATCAAATACCACCAAGCTACATCCACAGTCCTCACATATGTATCACAAATGTGCATACATACAAGTGATTTTTACCATGTTTTATGCTTTTTCCTCTGTTCCCAACCACCACAACTCTCACCATTTTCTCATTTCATCTGAAACTTTCATGTTTTTGTATATTCCCCAGTAGTGTTGGGCGAAAGGTTCGGAAAGAGTTCGGGCCAAACATTTGCTTGTTCGGCTGTTTGACGAACACCTGAATTTGCAGGATGTTTGCCCCGCTAAACACCCTGCAATGCACTGAGCGCTGTACAGTGCATTCTGCGCCATAACTGGGCAAAGCTTTGCCCAACCAGGACACAGTGTAAGCTGGTTGTTAAGGAGCGGTGCCGGGAAGATGGCCACAGCATCCTTAACAACTGATGAGTCATCAGCTGTCAATGGGTTTCCCCACTGACTGCTGATTAAAAAAAAAAGTGGCGGTTATAAAAAAAAATTAAAATACGGCGTGAGCTCCCCCCCGTGATCCAAACCAGACCCTTATCAGGGCATGCAGCCCCCCTCCTGATCCATACCAGGCCACATGCCCCCCACCCCAAAGCACCTTGTCCCCCTGTTGATGGGGACAAGGGCCTCATCCCCACAACCATGGCCAGTGGGGAGTGTTCGGCCCATGTCTATTTCCCAGTGCTTCACAATCTTGATTTCAACATGCAAATATTAAAAAAAATAGCAACAAATTGGCAAAGTTTCTAGCACAGGAATATGTGCAGTGCCTCCCTGCCTGCTGCTTATAGGGTGCACTGAAGCATACAAGCAGCAGTCTCACTTTGTGCACTTGCTGTTTTGTTGAGTTCAGTAGAAAAGCATCTCAATGGGTATTCTGTTGAGATTCTTTGCCCTGTGCTCAGCAAAAACTGACATGCAAAGTCCAACACCAGTGGGGCTATACAGTTAGTACAGTAAATCTAATGTAGTAAACTGCTATGAACATAGCTTTAAAATGTGATACATGAATTATGCAGAATCCAATTCACATTTGTAGAAATTTAAAGGGAAGATATGGTAGATCTAGCTTTGTAGCAAGCGAAGGGATTTTTTGCAGCTAATACACACAGGGACGCACATACTCTACAGGCTTAAAGTGATATTAAACCCCAAAACAAACACTTATTATATTGCAGTTTAGCAAGTCTTCCAATTCTTAGATGTGATGGCTGCATTCATTTTCTTTTTCTTTTATTTTCACCTGGTGATCCTACCAGTAAGTCTGTTAATTTTCAACTTCCTTTAAGAGATCAAGCTGGCCAGACAAATTGGTAGTTAAAGGGATGAGACAAAACATTTAACACTGACAGGGGTGCTTACAATGGTCAGCTTTTATTCATTGATTTACAACCTTTATCCCAAAAGGGAAAAAAACTGTTGCTGCATCTACTAACAAAGTGCTAGCTGACATTTAGCTTTAATTTGTTGGTCAAGCTTATCTAAATCTGCTAGTGTATCTAACACTACCCTCTCCCTAGATTGACATGGCTGCTGTCCAGGGGTGTCTCTGTTGCTCCTCCATCCAGGCTGGAGATACCCTAAGACAGGAAGTGTGTTACTGGCTGAATCACTAAGAAAAACAAAAACTTAAAAAGGTTAAGAAAAACTAAAAAAATAAAACTAGTGCAGTCACCACATTAATAGAGTGCTTAGTTATAATAAATGACAATTTTGTTTTTGGGTCTGATACCAGTTTAAGCACCTTTAGTCCAGGCCAATTCTAACATTTCTCTCATATATGTAAAAATCTGAATTTTTTTCTAGAAAATCACCTAGAACCCCCTAACATTATATATATATTTTTAAGCAGAGACCCTGGTGGCAAAATGGTCATGGTTGCACAATATTTGCACAGCAGTGTATTAAACGCAAACTCTCAGGAAAAAAATATAAAATATACTTTAATGAATTGTAGTGAACACAAACACAATTCAATACCCAATTTTTGCTAAAATATAAATGATGAAGTTATGTTGAGTAAATATATACCTAACATGTCATGCTTTAAAATTGCATCACCCGTGGAACTGTGACAAACTATGGTACCTAAAAATCTCCATAGGCGATGCTTTAAAAGCCCTTACAGGTTATCAGTTTTGAGTTACACAGGAGGTCTTGTGCTAGAATTATTGTTCTCACTCTAAAGGCCCATACACATGGTACAATAATCAGCCAACAACAGTCATCCAACAGCCTGTTGTCCGATAATCCGACCGTTAGTACGCATAATCCAACAGCCAATTTCCAATTATCGTCCAACAGAAGTTGTCTGTGAAGACTAGAAAACTGTTGTTGGCCAACAAGGCGGTGGCCAATTATTGGATCGTGTGTAAAGAAAATGGGCAAACAAAAGTTCAAAGTGCAAACACGCATGCTTGGAATCCAGGAGGTGTTTGGTCGTGTAAACCTGCATTCCTAATTCACAAATCACATTCATCTGAACTTCCTACGTCACTACGTTTGGCTTTGTTGGACGATTACTTGACTACCTTCTGTACTCTAGACACAATCAGCAACAGCCAATTTGGACAAAAGTTGGACGTTCAGTTGTCCAACAATCGGCGCGTGTGTACGAGGCTTAAGATTCGCAATGGTACCTCATATGTGTAGTGCGATCACCGTTTACATATGTGTGTAGGACCTACATGCACGTTCGTAATTGCCGGTGAGCAACGGGGGACAGGGCACATTTTTTTACTTACTTTCTATTTATTTATACTTTTTTTTTTATTGAACTTTATTGCTATCGCAAGGGTTGAACAACATCTGATAGCATGGGTGGTGACAGGTTTTCTTTCCTCTGCCCTCCAAAGCAATTAATCACCCAGATTGGTTTGATCAGATGCTTTACAAACAGGTAATGGCTTGTAAACAAACAAACCGAAACCAGAAGTGATGAAATCCTCATGTTTTCAGTTTCAGACATCAGGGGGAGGAACAACAGAACTTTTGCTAACTTTGTCTTGTGACCCTGATGGGACGGGAGCATCAGCAGGTGGATCCACTTCCATTGCCTATAAACGTGATTGGGTGGCTATAAAGCCACCCGATCACTTTTAACTTGTGCAGAATCGCTGGCTGAACAAAATGATATTTGGATTATGGCTGCATCTGAGATATCACTGCTCCAATCCAAGTACAGGAAGCGGATAAAGTCTAACTCCAGGATGGAGAAAAAAAACCCTTGAAGTAGGGCTTCCCTGCATTACAAGGATTAAATGCTCATTAAGTCTACGGGGTAGAGGAAGGCTGTATTACTTATATTAAACCTTGCTTTGGCAGGCTCCAGTGCTCTCCTTGATGCTGTGGATGGTTCTTCGGTGTCATTGCATTGTACCATGCATTGTATGTGGAGGAGGTACTTTAGGTGCATGACCATGGGTCTGGAGAACCTTAGAGCCAAAACAGGAAGTGATAGGAAATCCGAGTAAATTAAGGGAATCCCGTGGGGTAAAAAGGTAATTTTTTTTGGCGTTTCAATTGTCCTGGTGCTCCAGGACCTTCAAAAGTGCAAGAGGTAGTCAGGAAGTTATATGTGTAATTTATGTCCCTAGAACACCTGATGGTGCTCTCTGCATGTTGGGCCTCTGTATGTGGACAGGCTGTGTAAAAGTCTCACACATGTGGTATCGTCATACACAGGAGGAGTAGTAGAATGTGTTTTGGGGTGTAATTTGTGGTATGCATATGCTGGGTGTGACAAACAACCTGTTAATGTATGACAATTTTGTGAAAAAGAAAAAAAAATCTTAATTTTACAAAGAATTGTGGTAAAAAAATACAACTTCAAAAAATTCACCATGCCTCTTACTAAATACCTTGGAATGTCTACTTTCCAAAAAGGGGTCATTTGGGGGGTATTTGTACTTTCCTGGCATGTCAGGGTCTCAAGAAATGAGATAGGCCATCAGGTGTAATCAATTCAGTGATTGGCACCATAGCTTGTAGACTCTATAACTTTCACACAGACCAAATAATATACACTAATTTGTTTTTGTTTTTTTTTACCAAAGATATGTAGCAGTATAAATTTTGGCCAAAATTTATGAAGAAAAATTACTAATTTGCACCGGCATCAGGGGTGTGGACACCTGTCTTTGGCTTCAAAGCCGGACGAGCACTGCGCATGCGCAAGTCGTGCTGCCCCTTGCGAATGGCCGGCGTATCTTCTGGGACACAGAAGGAGGGGTGAACTTCCTTCCGGAGCCACAGCTCTAAGAGAGGAAGTGGACCTGGTACCCTGTGAAAACAGGGTTCCCGGTCCCCCCCCCAAAAAAAAATTACATGCCAACTGTGGCATGTCAGGGGGTCACCTTCCCTTAAAGCGGAAGTTACATTAAACAATATATTTATTCTACAAAAAAATAATTCCCCCTCACTTCTATTTGTGTGGAACAAACATTGCACTGCTCTATGCACACTACAAATCCCATAGCCCACGATCCATAGTCCATCTCTTCTAGATTGTAAGCTCTAACGAGCAGGACTCTCTGATCCCTCCTGTATTGATTTGTATTGTAACTGTACTGTCTGCCCCCATGTTGTAAAGCGCTGCACAAACTGTTGGCGCTATATAAATCCTGTATAATAATAATAATAATAATCTCAGGAGTGAGCAAGAAGGGTGGTTATGTTCCTACATACAGTGAAACCATGGAGAATCATTGTAGCCACAAAAAGTCGGATTACAGCAGCAAAAGAATACTTTTTGAATTAAGGTATATTCTATACATATTTTAATAGAATTGTTTTTTTTAACCGAGTTTAGTGTCACTTCAGCTGGCACAGGAAGTCAAGTGAAATTTCCCCAGTCAGCAAAAAGCCTGAAAAATAACCTGACAGGTGTCCTAGCCCATGTACGCAAAGCTAAATAAAAATGGTTTTGGCTGGACTTGGGCTTATAGTATAGTAAGGCACAGGAGTCTCCAAACTTTCTAAGCAAATGGCCAGTTTACTGTCCTTCAGACTTTAGGGGGCCAACCTGTGACCATTGGGAGTAGAAAATGTCCCAGCATCAGCAGGAAGAAATAATGCCCAGTCATTTGTTTCAATGGGAGTAATCGTGCCCCATTATTGTTGTCAGTGGGAGGAATTGTACCCCATCATTGGTGTCATTAGGCTCCATTGTTGGTGTCATTGGGAGGAATTGTGCCCCCATCATAGGTATCATTAGGAGGAATTGTATCCCTTCATAAGCATTAGTTGGGGGAATTACTGTATTCTTCATTGTTGGTATCAGTGGATGAAATAGTGCCCCAAGGGCCGGATAAAAGCATGCAAAGGGCCGCATCTGGCCCCTGGGTTGCAGTTTGGAGACCATTGCAGTAGCAGTGCAAGTGAATACAGTCATATATATAAATATCCGAAACACAAAAGAAGGGCCTGCATTCTGGCGTCTTTAAAGTATAACTAAAGGCAAAACTTTTTTCAGTTTTGGATGGAGTGCAGAGGGATTAGAATGCTTGTCAGTTTTTATTGCTGTCTGTTCCCCCGTTAAAGTGGCTGTAAAAGCTGAAGGTTTTTTACTTTCATGCATTCTATGTATGGAGGTGAAAAACCTTCTGCGTGATGCTCCTCCCCAGAGCCCCTCCCTTATACTCATCTGTGCCCAATCCCAATCCAGCAATGTGCACAGGAGCCTCAGCTGTCCTGAGTATCTCTCTCTCCTCACCGGCTGATACACGGCAGGGGAGCCATTGGCAATCACAGCCAGTGAGACATCAGGAGAGAGCAGGGGTGGGACCGAGCCACGGCTCCATGTGTCTTATGGATGCACAGAGCGGGGCTCGGAAGCGAGCACACACCAGTGCCCCCGTAGCAAACGGTGTGCTATTGGGGGCACTGGTCAAGGGGAAGGAGCCAGGAGCACTAGCGGGGGACCCAAAAAGAAGAGGCTCAGGATGCTCTGTGCAAATTGCATTGCATAGAACAGGTAAGTATGGCATGTTTGTTATTAAAAAAAAAAAAATCACTTTAACCACTCTAGAAGGTTCACCCCCTTACTGACCAGGCCATTTTTTGGGTTACGGCACTGCATTGCTTTAACTGGCAATTGCATGGTCGTGCGACACTGTACTCAAATACAGTTTATGTCCTTTTTCTCACAAATAGAGCTTTCTTTTGGTGGTATTTGATCACCCCTGCATTTTTTTTTTTTGCGCTATAAACAAAAAAAACTAACAATTTCGAAAAAAACCCCAATATTTTTTACTTTCTCCTATTAAAACTATCCAATAAAAAATGTAAAAAAATTAATTTCTTCATCAATTTAGGCCAATATGTATTCTGCTACATGTTTTTGGTAAAAAAAAATCCAGATAAGCGTACATTGATTGGTTTGAAAGTTATAGCATCTACAAACTATGGGATTTTTAGCAGGACTGCAACGTTGCGGTGGACAAATCGGACACCTGCCTCTTTTGACACTTTTTGTAGACCAGTGACACCAATACAGTGATCAGTGCTAAAAATATGCAGTCATTGTACTAATGACACTGGCGGGGAAGGGGTTAACATCAGGGGCAATCAAAGGGTTAAATGTGTTCCCTGGGAGTGCTTTCTTACTGTGTGGGGGATGGTTTAACTGTTGGAAGACCTTGTTCTGCTTAGCAGAAACACAAGATCTCTGTCTTCTTTACTAGCAGAACAGCAATCTGCCTTGCTTACATAGGCAGACCACCGTTCTGCCTCTCCCATACCAATCACCGGGTTTCCAGTGGACATCGGGTCAATCACAGCAGGAGCGGGGCTCCGGCAGCGTGCGCGTGCCCCAGAGCAGAAGAAAAAAATCAGGTACAGGTACATGATTTTGCGCTTAAGGGCCGCCCTGCCTAAGTACATGTACAAGGTGCGGTTAAAGGAAATTCACCCTATTATCCTGTTTACCATTATTATTGAAAGTGAAAGTAAAAGAAAATCCCAAATGTTGGGTTGTCCCCAGAAAAGTAATAGAGGGGACATCTTCTGATGGGGACACTAGGAAATGCACCCTATTATCCTGTTTACCATTATTACTGAACAAAAAAACAATATTTTCGGGCCTTTAAACACTTCCACACTGCGTGCTGTATATTTACGGCAGCAGTGTGGATGTGTACCGCGAATCGCCGTAAAAAAGCGGTGATCTGCAGGTGGCCGCTAGGGGGCGCCCGCCGTACTCCTGAGGAGTGTGCCCGCAGCTCGGACAGACCCGATGTCTGCCGGCGAGCCGTGATGAGCAGCCACAGCTGTAAACACGGCGGTTCCCCGCTCTGTTAGTGTGGGCATAGGAGATCTACTGATCCCTGTCACTGGGATCAGTTGGATCTCTTATGCCCAAGGTAGCCCAGCCCCCCCACAGTTAGAACACACCCAGGGAAAAAGTTAACCCCTTCACTACACCCTGCAGGTTAACCCCTTCACTGCCAATGACATTTATACAGTAATCAGTGGACATTTAAATTTTTGATCGCTGTATAAATGTCATTGGTCCCAAAAAAGCGTCAAAATGATCTGACATGTCCGCCCCAATATCACAGTACCGCTAAAAATCGCAGATTGCCGCCATTACTAGTAAAAAAATTAAAAAATATATAAAAACCCCAGAAATGAATTCTCATCATCCGTAAACGCGCCCACTTTTGCGCAAACCAATCAATAAACGCTGATTGCGATTTTTTTTACCAAAAATATGAGGAAGAATATAAATCGGCCAAAACCGATGAAAAAAAAATGTTTTTTTTATATATTTTTTTCTGGATTTGTATTTTAGCAAAAAGTAAGAAAAACTGTTTTTTTTTTTGCAAAATTGTTGCTCTTTTTTTGTTTATAGCGGTGATCAGAAATGATGCAGAGGCGATCAAATACCACCAAAAGAAAGCTCTATTTGTGGGGAAAAAAGGACGCAAATTTTGTTTGGGCACAATGTCACACGACCACGCAATTGTCAGTTAAAGCGACGCAGTGCAGAAATGAAAAAAGTGCTCTGGTCAGGAAGGGGGTAAATCCTTCCAGGGTTGAAGTGGTTAAGTGAGGTGAGCATATAGTCAACACACACATATCACAGGTAAGTATAGTAAACCAGTTTATTGGCAGATGAATTAACATGGTAATAAAAAGACATGGACATAGGACCATAGCATGTAGGAGCATAAAAGTATTGATGGTATTCGGGTGTCACAAAAGCATCAATAGCCTGGAAGCGTTTTGCGAGCCTTGCTCGTTTTTTCAAGAGTAGATGCACTACACCTATAAAATAAATTCAAATAAACATATGGTACACTGTGAATGGTAAGGGTTAGATATAAAACAGGGGGCCTGAAAACCAGGGATCCCATGCTTACACCTCAGTGGATAAGCTCCCAAAATCCGACCCCCCAGGTGGCAGCAGACAACATCAATCCCGGGAGCTGAAGGGACAGGACCATCAGTGCCCAACCCAGGACCAGGCAGAGGACGGGCATGGCGGGGGGCAGGAAAAGTGCAATGGTTATGGTGTTAGTATGGGGTTCCTGGTCCCTGGTTTTCAGGCCCCCTGCTTTATACCTAACACTTACCATACACTGTGTACCATATGTTTATTTGAATTTATTTTATAGGTGTAGTGCATCTACCCTTGAAAAAGCGAGCAAGGCTTGCGAAACGCATCGAGGCTATTGATGCTTTTATGATACCTGAATACCATCAATACTTTTATACTCCTACATGCTATGGTTTTAAGCACCTTGTAATGTTTTCCACAGTTTTGAGTCCTATGTCCATGTCTTTTTATGACGATGTTAATTCATCTGCCAATAAACTGGTTTACTCTACTTACCTGTGATATGTGTGTTGACCAGATGCGCACCTCACTTAAAGTCCCACGGGCGAAAATATTGTTTTTATTGTTCAAATTATGGGGATGGAGGAGTGGCATAATTAGACACAGCCAGTGGACTATGTCCCTGTTTTACCATTATTATTGAACGTGAAAGTAAGAGAAAATCCCAAATGTTGGGATGTCCCCAGAAAAGTAATAGAGGGGACATCTTCCGATAGGGACACTAGGACACCTGGGGGTCCCCAAAGAATTCCCTTAATTTGTGGGGATTTCCTCTCACTTTCTGTTTGGCTATGTAACAGGAAGTGAAAAGAAATCACTGCAATGGGACACAGATGACAAAAAAATGTTCTGGCAGGGGTTATAAACCTCCCTTGCTCCAAAATGAAAAAAAAAGTTTTGCCTTTAGTTCTACTTTAACATCATTGCTGCATAGAAACCTAATGCTATTAATAATATTCTCTCTCTCTAACACAAAACCACATTTTTGTACTATGCAACCAGACCCCTTTCAAATCCCACTATATAACCTCTTGAGTCGATCTGTATAACTAATCTTATACTTTGTGAAAGAGCAGGCAAGAACCTTTTTGTAGGATATCTAGAAATTCTGCAACGTTAATAGCACACTGAGTGATGAAAATGAATCTGCTTTTATCAAAATGCCAGCTGTCTTGACTTTAATATATTCTACCTTAATAAGCGAGCAGTGTCCCCTGCCTACACAGACGGGTACTCACACCGAAAAAAGTGCCAATTTTAGGAAAAAATAATAGGCGCTGCTCCCTGGGAAACTGTAACATTTACATGCTGCAAAACTCTTTGGAAGCAGACTTTTCCCCAATGATAAGCTGGTAACCCCTGTTTGTGTGAAGTTATGTAAAACTGTTAGGGACTAAAAAAATGTGCGCACATACTGACTATAAATTGCTGAATAAACAAATATTCTTTCTTATAATGCAAGTGAGCCACTGGGGACAAAAACATTCCTGAGGGCAAGAATCATGAATCTAAAATTTGTTCTTTAAGCCAGCGAGTGTATTTGTGTTCTCAGGGACGTTTTACTGCCGTTCAGCAATGGTTGCGGGAAATGAAGACGTAGCAAGGAAACAAATGATGGGTCATTTAACTCAAGGAGATGGGGATGGGACCCTCACGTGGTTGGAAGACACCATAGCATCTGTAATTCTGAAGGTTGTGTCTTGTTAGGGTCTGTTTCCAGACACATCAGTACATCAATCATTGAATGGGTTATTATGGCAGATGGTCTTTGCTCTCATGAGAATCTGACAAGAAGAACACATGGGAGAAACAGAGCACATGTTTGAAAGTCACTGATGTACAGCGTTGTGAAATGTGGGTGTCTGGTTGATAACCGAATTAACATAAGACAAGCTCTAACAGGGCATAATTGTACATGAAGCAATACTTCTGGTCCTGAAAGACAACTGATTTGTGTAATGCATATTTGGCACTGTAATATACGTGATTGTTTTGAACAAGTCAGAATGTGATATAAATAAGCAAGCCCTCCTTCAAAATGTGGGTACATCAGCAGTGGCCGATCCATAAGGGGCGCCCCCCCCAATCTACATGCGGGGCAGCGGATGCATAGATTTCTATGAGTTTTTTTTTTAAGCACATGATTAGAGCCTGAGGTTCTAATTGGCTTCAAAAGGTTGGGCTCGAGGCATAGCTCACCCACTTGTGACATTAGCAAATCAATATTTTCTATTGGATTCTGGCTTCTCCTCCCAGCCAATTAGGACCGGATTGGCCAGGAAGAGAAGCCGGAGAAGCCACAACCTGGATGGGGTAAGTGAGGACCTGGCAGGGGGGTTTGTTTGCCACCCCCCCCTTAAAGATGGATAACCAGCTGCCACTGGTGTCATGAAGACTTCTGATCCAAGCATGATGCCCCTACAGAAATACACTGTATTGTCAAAAGCATTGGGACACCTGCCTTTACACGCACATGAACTTTAATTGCATCCCAGTCATAGTCCGTAGGGTTCAATATTGAGTTGGCCCACATTTGCAGCTATAACAGCTTCAACTCTTCTGGGAAGGCTGTCCACAAGGTTTAGGAGTGTGTCTATGGGAATGTTTCACCATTCTTCCAGAAGCGCATTTGTGAGGACAGGCACTGATGTTGGACGAGGTGCTGAAGGCGTCAGCCGAAACGCGCTAGCCTTCACTAATTGTACATGGTCGCATTGGCATAAAGTTGATATAGATCCAGGTTCCAGAAGTGCTGGCTCTTTTTGTGGTTTGGATACTATTTCGCTGGGATGATTGAAAGGACATCCTGAGCCAAAGCACCTGGGAAGGGTGGGCCAAATTACCTCTGCTAACAGCTACACTGTTCAAATCGTTGTCTCCTTGAGCTGCATGTTGGATGAGAAGGCCTGGCTCGCAGTCTCGCATGAGTGAGTTAAGGGTGGTGGAACTTGACTGGCCTGCACAGAGAACTGTCCTCAACCCAACAGAACATATTTGGGATGAATTAGAGCGGAGACTGCGAGCAAAAGCTATGATGAGTTGACAAAAAAGGCAAAAACCCACCGAGAGGTGGGTTCCCAGAGGAACCCGTAGGACACAGGCCTAGCTTGGAAACTCATTGTTTTCAATCAATATTTTAGCGTGATGGCTAAGGTGAGTTGAGAAAAAGACCAAGAGGTCAACTGTTTTATTGTTATCTGTCTCTATAGCTAGCATATTAGGAAATACCAAATGCAAATTTTACAATCCAGGTCAGGGTTCAATGCACCCCCCACCCCCACCACGACCACCAGGTCACCTCTATTGTGTTGTAGCCATGAACACTGAGCCCTGTGCCTGTACAGTTCCATGCATACTACATAAAATATGCAATCTACATGAAATATGAAATATTAATTCCTCACTGTTTCATTCTTGCAGACTTGCACAAGGAAGAATATGATCATTTCATGAATAAAGGGGCAACCTCCAACCCCCCTCCCCCTTTGCTGATCTAGGATATGCCTTCCAACAAATCAAAAGGCATATTGTGAGGATAGTTTCTAAAGAAAGAAAGAAAGAAAGAAAAGTATCTGTGATGTGCACAGTGACCAGTAAGATTCTAGATGTCATTTTCCAGCACAGTTTGGTGAATTAGCAATCTAATTTGTTGCTATGGGCAACACAGACAACCATTTCCTTCCAAATCAATCCACCATGCAATAATGAGCTAAAAAGTTTGTTTTGCTAATTGCAGTGTGTTTTTGGCTAATTTTCAGATGTAAAAAAAAAAAGAAATTCAAAGACAAAGCTAAATGTTTCATATTCAAGAAGATGTAGGATACAAATTGTTAGCATAATTAGTGTTACTGCACCTTTACACATCTTCATTCCAATGCTAATAAATTAGAAGCAAGGGAAATAAACATATACAAAAATCTCATTTATTTCTGCAGGTAACTGCCTGAGCAGAGAGATCCAGATTCACTGAGAGCTGCTCTACAGTACATGTGTAACAGGATAGGACGGGACACTTCTATTTTTAGGGCTGTCCTAAGGGGATTTTGGCACCGGGAAAATGACGCTCTGAGCAACTAGTTAAACGTGAGGCTTTTCTGGCGGGCACCTTGGAGGAGAGAGATAATTATACCCAGTGCAATTTCTAATAATGGGATTACATAATGGCAGACCAGGTCAAAAACATATATACTTTTTAATAGCTGCTAACCTTTCTCTGTATTTTGAGGGGCACAGAAATGTCACAGTGTTTAATCATCTTTGCTGCACGAACTCCAACTCAATTTAACATAGTTACCTTATTTACATTGTGTTTAAATGGTGCCTGATCTTAGCCAGAAATAATGAATTTCACTGGATCGTCTTCTAGCACAATATAAAGCCACAATGGAAAGAAGGCTTTGGGTCCTATGAGGATAACAGCCATAGTAAAGTACAAACGGGATGTTAGCAGATTGATTGGGATCTGCCACTTGCCAGACCTACAGAGTCCCGGCACATCATATTGCCAATTTCCAATATATTACTATGTACTGTAACACCCCTAATCTACGTTCCCTGGTTTGAGTTTACCTGTAATTTATACATTTGTATTCACATTATTACCCATTTTCCACAACATTCTTTAGAGCAGTGTTCCCCAACCCAGTCCTCAAGGCCCACCAACAGGTCATGTTTTCAGGATTTCCCTCAGATGAATCAGCTGTGTTAATTACTAAGGCAGTGAAACTGATCAAATCACCTGTGCAAAATAATGGTAATCCTGAAAACATGACTTGTTGGTGGGCCTTGAGGACAGGGTTGGGGAACACTGCTTTAGAGAACTCAACACTATTTAGCAACTAGTAGCGTATATATATTATGGTGACAACCTACATCTGTGTCATTCCAGGGTTGACTTTACTTTCGGAGCGATTCCAGTGGTGCCCCTATATAATAAAAACCACCTACAGCTTTGTTCTCTTTCCAGGTTGTTGGGAGGTGTAGAGAAAATAAGAGTGCCGCATCAAAGGTTCAGGAGTCCAAGAGTGTTTACTTCATCGTAGAGTCCAAAGACAGCATGCCAACACGTTTCAGGGACTATAAGGTACCTCCTTCGTCAGGGCTTAACCGGTTCCCCACCGCGCGCCATCTTTTTACGGCGGCAGTGGGGGAGCCCTGCGCGAATCGCCGTAAATAAGCGGCGATTCGCATTTGGCCACCAGGGGGCGCGCGCGCCCGTCGCACTCCCGATGTCCGCCGGCGAGCCGCGATGAGCGGCTACAGAGAAAGAACGGGGAACCGCCGATGTAAACACGGCGGTTCCCCGCCCTGTCAGTGGGGCATGAGAGATCTACTGATCCCTGTCACTGGGATCAGTTAGATCTCTCATGCCCATGTTAGCCCAACCCCCCCACAGTAAGAACACACCCAGGGAATACACTTAACCCCTAGCTCTCCCCCTGCAGGTTAACCCCTTCACTGCCAATGACATTTATACAGTAATCAGTGGACATTTAAATTTCTGATCGCTGAATAAATGTCATTGGTCCCAAAAAAGTGTCAAAATGTTCCGACATGTCCCCCCCAATATCGCGTTACCGCTAAAAATTGCAGATCGCCGCCATTACTAGTAAAAAATTTTTAAAAAATAAAAACCCCAGAAATGAATTCTCATCATCCGTAAACGCGGCCACTTTTGCGCAAACCAATCAATAAACGCAGATTGCGATTTTTTTTATTGCAAATATGAGGAAGAATATAAATCGGCCAAAAACGGTGAAAAAAAATGTTTTTTTATATATTTTTTTTGGATTTGAATTTTAGCAAAAAGTAAGAAATTTGGGTTTTTTTTGCAAAATGGTCGCTCTTCTTTTGTTTATAGCGGCGATGAGAAATGACACAGAGGCGATCAAATACCACCAAAAGAAAGCTCTATTTGTGGGAAAAAAAGGACGCAAATTTTGTTTGGGTACAACGTCGCACGACCGCGCAATTGTCAGTTAAAGCGACGCAGCGCCGAATTGCAAAAAGTGCTCTGGTCCTAAAGTGGGAAATTCTTCCGGGGCTGAAGTGGTTAAACTGCTGGTTTAAATATAGTGTCTGATTTGTATAGATGCTACGCAACCAGCTACTGAAGCATGGTTTTGGAATAGAGTATCCAGTTTATTCCTGAGTAGAACTATCACTCTATTAAACCATATATAGTGTTCTCCTTTCACCAGGGCCTAAACTGCTGATGTAAATAGAATGTTAGCCAAATGCCTTGCTGCATTAGGGACACTAGTCCAGTAACGGCCCATTCGTAAGGGGAGCAGGGGCACAGCCCCCCTAATCCATGCGCCTGCCCATGATCTCGCCACATGATTAGAGCCTGAGGCTCTTATTGGCTTCAAAAAAGGGTGGGCTCTGCTCCCTGAGCCCACTCAGTTGTGTGACAATAGTGAATTAATATTTGCTATCTTCCTGATTCTCCTCCCGGCCAATCAGCAAGCGGTCTTAAGACCTGATTAGCCGAGAGGAGAAGCAATCGTATTGGACGCAGATGAGGGAGCCTCCATGGAGGAGAAGATGCAGAGTGAAGCTGCTGTGAAGGAGGAGACGCGGGTGAAGCCATCGAGGAGGAAACCGCAGAGGAGGAGGAGACACAGGAAGGAGCTGAAGCTGCCCGCGATCTAGATGGGTAAGTGCGGGGCTGGTGGGTGGATGAGCGAGCAACGGGGGGAGTTTTGATTGATTGACCGACTGAACGGGGGTGGCGCGTGGTTTGTTTGCAGCCCCCCCTCAAAAAAAATGGAGCACCAGCCGCCACTGCACTACCTGCATGGAGTTTGCATGATCTCCCTGTGATTTTGTGGGTTTCCTGGGGGTAGTCTGGCTTCCTCTTTTATTCCAAAGACATGCAGTAAGGTAGTTTGTAATTGGTTCTTGCCTAAAATGATCCTAGTATGTATACAGTATGAATGCATGTAATGTGATATAGAGACCTTATATTCAGGGCCGTCTTTAAGGCAGGGCAAAAGGGGCATCTGCCCTGGGCCCTGTCATTGTTGTGGGGCCCAAAGCTGCTGTCTTATACTTGCCAACTATCCCAGTTTAAATTTCCTTGTCCCTTGAAGTTTTAGACCTGTGCTGTGTCCCGATATCTCAGTGTAAAGTGCTGCTACTAATGCTGCCCATTTCTACCCTATTGTTTTGTATAGATGACTCACCTGCAGACCCTGTGTTTACATGTAAACAACTGGCATTCATATGTAAATAGCAGTGGCATTGATATGTAAATAGTGGTGGCGAGCTGCATTCATATGTAAATAAAGTTGGCATTCATATGTATATCATACTCCCCTGAGGTCATATCCACCATCACTTACACTGAATGCTGCCCACTGTGAAGGTAAAGGAGTAAAGTCCTGCCTACAACTGTGGTTGTTAAGCCTAACATCAGCCTGTTCTGCAAAGATTAGCAAATTGGTAGGGGGAGGGTAGTGCGGGGTGTGCAGAGGTAGGCAGAGAAGGAATTACAGTTTGGGGTGCACAGGTGAGCAAGGAGGGGATATATAGAAGTAAGGAAGGTGGTTGCAAAGATGAGCAGAGGAGGCAGGTAGAGTTAAGGGGGAGCGCGTTGGAGTGGAGAGGATGGGGGAGGTTTGGGGTGCAGAGGTTAGCAGGGATTTAGGATGCAAAGGTGTACTGATAGGGTCGATAAAGATGTAGTTCATGTGTAGGGCGGCCCGTTCATTTCAATGGGCTGCTCTATGTGCTAGATATGCGGAAGACATTCCCTAACCCTTTTTCAAAAGCACACGGTGCCACAACACATGTCAGCAGGTGACATTGCAAATGTGGACGCAGGCTAAATGTCTCAGTTACATTGGTGGTCAGTGTAAATCTTCTCATTGCATTGGGGCTTGATGTAGAATCATGTCATTCACACTAGTGGTCAGTGTAAATCTCTCCTTACATTAGAGATTAGTGTGAATGCTTCTATTACATTAGTGGTCAGTGTAAATCCCAATTACACTGGTGCCCAGTGTTAAAACACCTCTTTATATTGGTAGTCGGTAAAAAAAAATCAGGATTTCCATTGATCACTCCCTACCCTCCCCCAGCACTGCCACTGATCCCAGGAGTTCTAGGATCCCTAGAAGCTTACTGTCTATTGATAAATCCCCTCACCTCCCCAGTACACGGTGTGCAGGCAGTGAAGAGATTATGTGCTGTAACCTCTAGCAGCCAATCAATACAGTAATGATGTGCAGTAACCTCTAGCAACCAATCAGTGAGCAGTATTGATATACAGTAATCTCTGGCAACCAATCAACAAGCAGAAATCATGTGCTGTAACCTCTAGCAACCAGTCAGTAAGCGGTAATGATGTGCTGTAACCTCTGTCAACCAATCGCAATCGCTGTCTGATCTGATTTAGTAAACTGATTTTAAGTCTAGCTACTATTTATTGTATGTCTCAGAGCAGGTGGAGAGCGAAATTGTATGGGGGGGACCCAAGAAAATGTTTGCCCAGGGTCCAATCGATATTAAAGACGGCCCTGCTTAGATTGTAAGCTTCTTGGGGACAGAGACTGATGTAAATATACAACATATGTAAAGCCATATATGTAAAGCCATGCCTAAATTGCCAGAGCCATATACTGTAAATACCTGTAAAATATATGGGTTATTGGCAGCTGGCTGTGTAGGAGCTATGTGAGTCTAACACTTTTCAAACCAGCAGTTTAAGCCCTGATGAAGCCCCGATGAAGGGGGGACCATATAATCCCTGAAACATGTTGACTGTTTGCTACAGTGCTTTGTTTTCCCTACACCTTCCCGAAAAATAAATGACATTTTCTTCAGACTGAAATGGTTTGAATATAAGTTTATCTGTGTATGTTGAAACTGTGCAGGAGTCATTCTGCCTACTAGACATGTGCAATTTGCTTTGCTACAAATTTGTTATGAAATTTGGCATATTTATTCATTCAGAAGCATCTCAATGAAAAAACTCTCTTTAGATGAATGCATATGAAAATGGAATGTCAGAAAGAATGAAAATCCAAAAGAACAAAAAGCCGAAAGAACGAAAATCCGAAAATACAAAAATCCGAAAAAACAAAAAACGATTCAACCTACGAGTTTAACGAATCTATTACATTCGGATAATTTTGTTTTTCGTATTTTCTATTATAATAAAATTATTAACTATTATTATAGTTTTTACTATTATTATAAACTATTAAATTATAGGTAAAACAGCTGTTAGTAATTCTTCTATTTGGGTCTCTGCACCATAGCTAATTTGGGATAGATTCGATTTACATTTTTATTGGAATTTCCTTTCAAATTTGACTAAAGTAACTGTTAGTGAATGTAACAAATACGAATGCATCCAAAGTTACGAATTATCCAAAGTAACGGATGCCGCATCTAAATGAATGTAACGGAACAAATACGAATGCATCCGAAGTTATGAATAACGAATGCCAATCATAGCGAATGATCCGATAAATGAAAAAAAAAATCAGAATGTAACGAAAACTAAAATAAACACATTTTTCGGTAGTGCACATATCTACTGCCTACTATCTTCTAGTCTCTTGAGGAAGCAGAACCGGCGAAATATGCACTTCTGCTAAGTCTTTTTGATGACTTCTCTATATGAGATTACGTGTCATTTTTCTAATTACAATGAACTTTTAATGGCTAAAATAAAATACATATTTTTTATATACAAACACAAGTCTATTTCTTGATATTGGGCACCTTAAGGCCTCATACACATGGACGTTTTTTGACGCCGGCGTTTTCTGGCGTTTTTTGCAGCTCTCCATGTTAGTCAATGGCCCCATAAAAACGTCGGCGTTTTTGAGCTGTAGGTGGCGTCGGCGTTAGTGAGCAGAAAGTAGAACCCATGGCCATTGCGTTCTGAGGCTGTAACGTTTTGACGTTTTTTGACGCCGACGCCACAAAACGCCAACAAACGCCACCTAATATTGTACCGGCGTTTTGACACCGACGTTTTTAGGTTGAAAAATAGCAGAGGGATGATTTTTTTTAAAAAAACGCCTATTGACGCCGACGCTCACTAACGCTCAAAAACGCCAATGCATAACGCCGAAAAACTTCGACTTTTTTTCCTTGACGTCGGACCCGACGTTTTGTTTATTTTTTTAGATACGCCCGTGTGTATGAGGCCATAAAGTCCTACTCTTTGCCTTTCTTTGTATTTTCCAAATTTTGCCAGATTTGATCCCTACATCATCCAGCTGTCAATTACCATCTTCTAGCATTTACATTGCATGTGCGACTGTGCCACTTAATTATGCCCAGCGCAGGGTAGGGAACAAACTGCTGAGCACTTCTGTCCCAATGAAAGTGACTAGCTGTCAGATTTTATGGAGACGTAGTGTACTAAAGGGGAGTAACCACTGGGCATAGAGAACCGACTAGTATATATAAATCACTAGATAGGAAGGAAAAGAGTACCATTTACCACTAGGAGATCATATAGGACATAAACCACTAGATATTGGGGACTTACAGAATGATTTATAAAGAACTCTTATTCTTAAAGGAAACCTGCCATGAAAGACATATGGAAGCTGTGATCATTGACCTGTCCTGTAAATGCTAGCTGACTGGCAGTCATATGATCTTCTTATAAAAAATACTTTGGGGATCTGGAACATTAGTGACTCAAAAAGGCCGAAGCCAACAGATCAGCATAACAACTTAGCAATGGCAGCCCTTCCTCTAAAAAAATGCTAATTTCTACAAACAGTAATAAATAGCAACCAATCAAAAACCAACTTCAGTGACCTCTGATTAACTGCTATGGGTTAGAGAACTTAAAGTGCATTTTCACTAATGCAGAAAAATTTGCATAACTCCTATTTCATATGTGTTACATGTCCCCATTCACATTGCATAATTTAAAAAAATAAAGAAAAAATTGTAGCTTACCTTTTTTGGTTTTGCTCTATTCTGGACCTTACAGCAAGAAGAATCCTATGTCGTTTATTGTTTATGAGGGGGCTGGGCAGCTGTGTTTGCCTTAACTACTTGACCCCCGGAAGATTTACCCCCCCCCCCCTTGTGACCAGGCCATTTTTTACAATACGGTACTGCGTTATTTTAACTGACAATTGCGCGGTCATGCAACACTGTGCCCAAATAAAATGTATGTTCTTTTTTCATTTGGTATTTGATCACCTCTGCATTTTCTATTTTTGCACTATAAGGAAAAAAAGACAGAACATTTTGAAAAAAAAATAATACTTTTTACTTTCTGCTATAGACAAAATTGAGTGCTGTCCATGATCCTTTTTTCATTAGCACTAACTGCTTGGACACCCTGAAAGCTTGTCCTGAAAAATTGTATGTTAGTGCAAATAAAAAAAAGTATCACGGACAGCACTCAATTTTCTCTGGCACTATTGCATTAATACGGCTACAATCACCTCAAGCATGATGGAAGATACTTTCTGCTATAAAACATATCCAATAAAAAAATGTAAAAAAATCAACTTTCTTCATAAATTTAGGCCAATGTGTATTCTGCTACAGATTTTTGGTAAAAAAAAAAATCCCACTAAGCATATATTGATTGGTTTGCGCAAAAGTTATAGCATCTACAAACTATGGGTGATTTTTACTTAGCTTTATTTATTAATGTATTACTAGTAATGGCGGCGACCAGCAACTTACAGCAGGACTGCGATATTGCAGTGGACATTCTGACACTAACTGACACTTTTTGGGGACCATTGACATTATTACAGTGATCAGTGCTAAAAATATGCACTGTACTAATGACACTGGCTGGGAAGGGGTTAAACATCTAGGGTGATCAAAGGGTTAACTGTGTGCCTACCAGGGTTTTACTGTACCGTAGGAGGTGCTTTTACTAGGGGAAGAGATGAAATTTATTCACTGCTTTGCAGGGACATAAAATCCATCCCTTCCCTCCTGTCAGAATGCTGATCTGCCTTGTTTACATAGGTAGATCGCAGTTCTGTGCCTTTTCCTCGCGATCGGCGGGTGCGGATCATCAAGTCCGTGGTACCCATTGATTGGCTCCCGCTGTTTTTATTTCACATTATTATATATTTTTTTTTATTATTAAATTTACTTTTATTTTTTTTTTGTTTTTGTTTATTGTTAATTTTATTTTATTTGATTAATATACATGTGGGAGATGTAGGGATACTAGGTTCACATCTCCCGTGGTTTGTGACCATTAATACTGAGGAAAAGGTGTAAGAATTTAGAGATAAATTAAACATAAATTCAACAATATAGGGTGCAATATGGGAATTCCAATTGAGTTAAACATTGTTTTATTATCATTTTGGTCTGTAGCCATGTTTTCATATCACAGCTGGAACATACAATCCTCTCAAACAGAGCCGCCTGTATATTAGTTCTATGCACAGCAATACTAGCATCTCTAGTGACAGTATTATTATTAAAGCCGATAGACTACAACAAAATAATGTAGATCGGGAACTACAAAAAAAGGTGCAGTCAGTATATATATATATATATATATATATATATCATAGAAGACCGCACGTTCAATAGATTATCCCCCTGAGGAAGGCACGTGACCCTGTGTCGACACGCGTTGGGGAGGGTCCAAGACGGCGATGACATCTGCAACCAGCATGGAGCTGCTAGCCAGATTGTTGTCTGCGAGGCTTGTGTGGAGAGAACATTCCTGACCAGAGCACTTTTTGCGATTCGTTACTGCGTCGCTTTAATTGACAATTGCGCAGTCGTGCGACGTTGTACCCAAACAAAATTGACGTCCTTTTATTCCCACAAATAGAGCTTTCTTTTGGTGGCATTTGATCACCTCTGCGGTTTTTAATTTTGCGATATAAACAAAAAAAGAGCTACAATTTTGAAAAAAAAAAAACAATATTTTTTACTTTTTGCTATAAATATAAAAAAAAACACTTCTTCCTCAGTTTAACCACTCCAGGTCCGCGCTATAGCCGAAGTACGGCTCCAGCGTGGACCTGAAATGCCCGGAGGACGTCCATGGACGTCCTCCACTGCGCACGCTCCAGCTCACTGCGCGAGCGTGCCCGTGGGTCGGGCGGACTCGATGTCCGTCCGAGACCCGGCGATCGCCTTTAGGAGCCTCAGAACGGGGAACCGCCGTTGTAAACACGGCGGTTCCCCGTTCTGTGACAGGGGACATAGCAGATCTACTGATCCCTGTCACTGGGATCAGTTAGATCTGTTATGTCCCGGCCAGCCCTGCCCCCCCCCACAGTTAGAACACACCCAGGGAACATATTTAACCCCTTCACTGCCCCCTGCAGGTTAACCCCTTCACTGCCAATGACATTTACACAGTAATCAGTGGACATTTAAATTTCTGATCGCTGTATAAATGTCATTGGTCCCAAAAAAGTGTAAAAAAATGTCCGACATGTCCGCCCCAATATCGCAGTCCCGATAAAAATCGCAGATCGCCGCCATTACTAGTAAAAAAAAAAAAAATAATAAAAACGCCATAAATCAATTCCCAGTTTGTAGACGCGATAACTTTTGCGCAAACCAATCAATATACGCCGATTGCGGTTTTTTTTTTTACCAAAAATATGTAGAAGAATATATATCGGCCAAAACTGATGAATAATTTTTTTAATGGATTTGTACTTTAGCAAAAAGTAAAAAATATTGTTCTTTTTTGCAAAATTGTCGCTCATTTTTTGTTTATAGCGGCGATCAGAAATGACGCAGAGGTGATCAAATACCACCAAAAGAAAGCTCTATTTGTGGGAAAAAAAGGACGCAAATTTTATTTGGGTACAACGTCGCACGACCGCGCAATTGTCATTCAAAATGCGACAGCGCTGAAAGCCAAAAATTGGTCTGGGCAGGAGGGGGGTTTAAGTGCCGGGTAAGGAAGGGGTTAAGCCGATATGTATTCTTCTACATATTTTTGGTAAAAAAAATTGCAATAGGCGTATATTGATTGTGTTACACAAAAGTTATTGCGTCTACAAACTATGGGAATAGATTTATGGAATTTTCATTATTTGTTTAATTTTTTTTTTTTTTTTACTAGTAATGGCGGCAATCTGCGATTTTTTTATCGGGACTGTGATATTGGGGCAGACAGATCGACACTTTTGACAGTTTTTTGGGACCAATAACATTTATACAGCGAACAGAGCTTTAAATAGCCACTGATTACTGTATAAATGTCACTGGCAGGGAAGGGGTGTAGGGGGCGATCAAGGGGTTCAGTGTGTTCTCTCACTGTGTTCTAACTGTGTGGGGGCTGGGCTGGCAGGGACATAACAGATCTGACTATTCCCGATCACTGGGAACAGTAGATCTGTCATATGTGCACTGACAGAACGGGCATCCACCATGTTTACATTGGCAGATCTCCGTTCTGCCTCTGTAACAGGTGATCGCGGGTTGCCGGCAGACATCGAGTGCGCCCGACCCGCGGGCACACTCACGCAGCTACAGCTACACCGATTCGCGCAGCATTGCCAACCTGCCGCCGTATTATGATGGCGGCCGGTCGGCAAATGGTTAATAAATTGAAGTTTTATGGAGGATATAAGCACTATTAGTTATGTTTCAGTATATATACACTTTGGATACCACGAGCCACCATGAGGCATATCTGAGAGGATAACAGCAAGGAATTTCACAGCTAGGGGAGGCTAAAAGGCTTGTACTGATCTCACTTAATTGTAGAGATCACATTTCCTCAGGTGAGATTATTCCTGGAGGGGTGGTGATATGTTCACTGAATTTTGGGCACCAATGAGAAGTGGAGCACTTGTTTGAGTTGTTTGAACCCCTGTTGGGAGCAAGAAGCACTCTGTGTGGCATTGCAGCTGTCAGCGGGAGGTGGCATCTTCATTTTTGCACTATGTATTTATATATTTTTTAGAATTTTTATGTGCATGGATTATTTATTGTTTGCACTGATTTGATTTACATTTTTTATGTGCACTGTTATTAGATATATACATGTTTATTTTGGTGTATGGAGCACTTTGAGTATTACGTTATCATATATATTTATATATATATATATATATTTTTTTGATATATGGATTTATTTTAAATGTCACAACTATAATAATCATTTTATCATTTTGGTTATTGTAACGAGGTACTACTTTGATTTGAATCGGCTCCCACTGTTTGTTATCACAGCAAGAGCGAGCTGCCGGCGGTACGCATGTGCGCCCCCTACCCGGAAGTATCGGATCACGCAAATGTACGTGATCTGGCGCACAGGTGCTGCCCTGAAGCAGTAAAATCACTATAGGGTTGACCTAAACAGGATAATTAATCCAGTCTGTATTGTAAAGGCAGATCTATATCAATTATAACTGGATTTGAACACTTCTAACAAAGGGTTAAAAGTGTAGGGGCTTTTGCATTTCAGGTTAATTGGGGCAAGCTTACTCAAAAGGCCGTACACACAATGCAAATTTCGGATGGGAATTTTCGTTCAACAGGCTGTCGTCTGAAATTCTTACCGTTAGAATGGCCTTTAGGCTGGGTTCACACCTATGCGAATTGGATGCGGCTTAAACCGCATCCAATTCGCAGGACACTTGAAAACACATTGTTTTCAATGTGTCAGGTTCACATATGTGCGGTGCATTCGCACTCCGCATTGCACAAAAAACGCACACGTGCGAATTCCCAGCCCGTTGAGTCCAGTGGGAGCGCATCTCACATGGAGATGCACTCAGCAATGAACGGGGATATTTCCCCTGCTCGTGGCCCCTCCCCCATCTCTCCCCCCACAGCTGCTGCGCTGTGGGAACGGACAGGAGCCGCTGAACGGTGGCTCCGCCCCTTTCCGGCAGCAAACAGGCTGGAATTCGCACCGGACATGTGTGAATCCAGCCTTAGACAGCAGATTTTCTTTTTTCATCAGACAAAAGCTGGATGTGCAGACTAGTACATTTTTGGCTGTCAACAACGCCAATTTTCGGATGGTGTGTACAGAAATTGACACACAAAAGTCAAAAGTACAAACACGCATGTTCGGAATCAAGGGAAGAGTTTGGTCGTGTAAACTGGCAATCGTAATCCTGAATTAACATTCACAATGCGGCAACTGAAATTACAACATGCAGCGCACATTATCATCTTTTTAATGTCTTTTTAGTAGGGGAATTAGCAGAAGTGGCCCAAAGGGTGACGCACCAAAAATGAACTTCCTCTTTATACGCTCGTAATACGTCACTACGTTCGCCTTTGACGAACGACAATTTTCGTATAGTCAGTATGCTTTACAAAATCATGGACACGCACTTTTGACAAAAATCAGAAGCGCAGTCGTACGACAATGGAACTGTGAGTACGAGGCTTAAGGTTGGCCATACACCATACACTATACAATTTTCTTCTACAACTTTCCTTTAGATTTACCAAAACCATATAATATGAGGTCAAACCTAAACACTTTCAATTTGTATGCAATCAGACATGCCCTTGCACTACATAGTTGAAGGTAAATTGGATAAGAAAATTGTATGGTGTATGGCCAGCTTTACACTTAAAAAAAAACCTTGCAGTCAGCCAGGACACTTCCTCTTGAGAAACAACTAAAATGTAAGAAATATTTTTAAAACATGTAGGAGTGTTGTGTGGCTGGGAACACATAGCACACATATTGTGGGGTTTTGTTTAATTTGACTTCAAAAGTGAAAATATGTTTTAGGAATTAGCACCTTTAAATACGTTTTACTGAATAAAGGTAGCTGGTGACCATATACTGTTTGAACCATATACTGCACAGGTGTCAAACACAAGGCCCGCGGGCCGAATCCGGCCCTCCAGGCCATTTCATGTGGCCCTCACACCTCTCCTGCAGCTGCAGGGGAGCTCCAGCCCACCTCTGGTCCTCCTCCAGACCCTGTACTTTCTGCTTTCCAGCAATGCATCCAGCTTCTTCCCAGCAGCAGCATAAGATAAGGGGGTGCACTTTGATGTAAGGGAGGGTGGAGGATTCAACTTCTGATGGTGGGGGTGACTCTTGACATCTAATGTAAGGGAAGGGGATGCTCTGGACATATAGTCTTAGACTATATAGTCATATGACTTCCTTGAGTTTGAGTGGTGATATCTGAATGGTGCCTGCAGCTGCAGGCATCATTCAGATACCGTTTTTTTCAGCAGGCGATTCTGAAACAGATAAAAGTGGTCTTAGCGGTGGATTTACCAAGAGATCACTTTTATCAGCGGCGGGAGAGGTGAACCCCCTCCCGACGCTTTCCGGTCATCTCCGTCGCTTACCGGAGATGATCCGATCTGACCCCCCCAGTGTCCGTGAGCAGCCGCTTACTCGGCTCCATAACATGGCGGGGCGGAAATGACGTCAGAAGTCACGTCCGCCCAACGGTCCTAAAGGGCCCATTTATTTTTTTTTGGGCTGTCATTTTTTTCAGATTCTTTTTTTGCATGTTACTGTAAATATGAGGTCTTTTCGACCCCAGATCATATTTAAGAGGACCTGTCATGCTTTTTTCTATTACAAGGAATGTTTACATTTCTTGTAATAGGAATAAAAGTCATCAATTTTTTTTTAAAAAAAAGAACAGCGTAAAAATAAAAAGTAAAAAGCAAAATAAATAATTAAAAAAAAATTAAAACGCTTCGTCCTGCTGTAATATGCCGTCTTGCATACGTAAGTCCCGCCCACATATGAAAACGGTGTTCAAACCACACATGTGAGGTATCGTCGCGACCGTTAGAGCGAGAGCAATAATTATAGCCCTAGACCTCCTCTGTAACGCAAAACTGCTAACCTGTAGAATTTTTTAAACGTCGCCAATGGAGATTATTAAGTTGCAAAGTTTGTCGCCATTCCACGAGCAGACGCAATTTTGAAGCATGACATGTTGGGTATCATTTTATTTTCTTATTTTTTAACTAAAAAAACAGAATTTATTAATAAAAAAAGCATGCTTGGAAGACCGCTGCGCAAATACGGAGTGACATAAAGTTTTGCAATGACCGCCATTTTGTTCTCTAAGGTGTTAGAAAAAAAATATATAAAATGTTTGGGGCTTCTAAGTAATTTTATAGCAAAAAAAACTGTTTTTAACTCATAAGCACAAAACCCAAAAACAGGCTTGGTCTTGAAGTGGATATATAACTAAATGAATGTTTTGTTTTGGATAGAATAAGCTAAGGTTGCAATCCTTGTCAGATTATTCGGGGCTGTCTGTGAATTTTCCCTTCATTTCCCATCCTAGAAACACAACAGGAAGTTAGAGGAAATCTACAAAAGCGGGAGTAAGGCTGGCCATACATGTTAGATTTTATGTCCAATTTTCTTTAGATTTACCTTTAACTATGTAGTACAAGGGCCTGCCTAATTGGATAAAATTAAAAGTGTTGTTTAGTTTTGACCTCATATTATATGGTTTATGTTAAATCTAAAGAAAATTGGACAGAAAATTGGACAGGAAATCTAACATGTATGGCCAGCCTTAAGCCTCGTACACACGGTTCGATGGTCGTATACAACAGGTCGTACGAACGACCGTTGTATGCGAAATCGATCGTTAGTACGCGCGATTAGAACAGCCGACGTACGACGGTCGTACAACAGAAGTTGTATGAGCAGACTAGAAAACTTGACAGTACCAACAAGCGGTCTTACGACCGTTGTATCGTGTGTACAGAGAAGTTGGTCCAACAAGTTGTATTGTGCAAAACACGCATGCTCAGAAGTCAGGAATGGCCGGACACTAATTACATGCTCCTGAACTTTCTCTTTATACATTCATAACACATCACTACGTTCAGCTTGGTCGTACGATCGTGTAGTGCATGTCAGTATGCTATATACAACAGCCAAAATATGATTTGAGCCGTTTGGTCGTACGATCGTCGACCAGTGTGTACGAGGCTTTAGTCTCCCCTTAGACAACTGTCTCAGAACAGAGGTGTTGATTTACTAAAACCTTGAAGCCACACAGATGTCTTCCTAGTCGCACCCAAAGTTGCACTGACATATGGCTTTAAAATTGTGCAATTTCAGATTAAGGGCTGGTTCACACTGGAGTGGCTCGGAGCAGCACGACTCCGCGGCCCGTTCACATGTAGGCGAATTGTCAGGCGACTTGAGTCGCCTGACAATTCGCCTCAATGCTGTGCAAATGGGACTGTTCTAATAGGAGCGAATCGCTTCGCTCCGCCTTAGAAAAATGGTCCCTGCACTATTTTCAGGGCGATCTCAGGCGGCTTGCATTGACTTCTATGATAGAAGTCTCCTCGCAAGCCGCCTAAGATCGCCTGGAGCGCCGCATCGCGCCGCTCCAGTGTGAACCGGCCCTAAGTCGCACAATTTCAAAGTCACGGTTAATGTGAACGAAGGCTTACTGCTGAGCGCAAAATCTGGCGCAGCTGAGCACGGGAGACAATCAGCTTCTAGCTTCAGCTTTTTTTTTTCAGATTTTGCACTCGTAAATCAACCCCAATGTGTCCCAGAGCAACTAAAAAGTCAATGGGGTTGATTTACTAAAACAGCAGAGTGCAAAATCCGGTGCAGCTCTCTGCATACAAACCAATCAGCTTTCAGTTTTTTTTGTCAAAGCTTAATTGAAGACGTTGAAGTTAGAAGCTGCTCCACATTTTGCACTCTGCAGTAAGCATTCGTTCACATTAACTGCGACTTTGAAATTGTGTGACTTCATCTGAAATTGCATGATTTTAAAGCCATATGCCAGTGCAACATCAAGTGCGACTTGGAAGACATCTCTGTGGCTTCATGCACAGATATCTATGCAAGTCGTACTCATAATCGCCAAAAGTAGTGCAGGAACTTCTTTTTTCACATTGATGTGGCACGGTAAAGCGTTGCACCGATTTGAACAGTGCGATTGCCAGCAATAGGGTGTGACTTGTCATGTGACCTGTCAAATCGCATGACAAGTTTCTCCAATGTGAATGAGAGCTAAATCAACCCTAGTGTCCCCACAAGATTTCAACTTAGTTATTGTTCTGGAGACAACTCTGAAATGGAGATTTCCCCTCACTTTCTTTCTTGGCAACAATGGTCCCCAGTATAAATAGAGTGGTGAATCTCCCCAAAGGGTAGACAGCAAAAAAAAAACGGACAGTTGATCTATTCCTTTCCTATTTTATACAAAACTAAAAAAAAAAGAAAAAAGATTTGGCCTGGAAATACACTTTAACCACTTGCCAACCAACCGCTGTAATTTTACTGCGGCAGGTCGGCTCGTACCCGCGAATCGCCGTAGCTTTACGTCGGTCGCGGGAACATTTTTTTTTTGGCCAGCGGGGGAGCCAATCAGCGGGTGGGGCGGACTCTATGTCTGCTAGTCACCCGCGAATGTTCCCCGCAGTGACAGAATGGGGATCTGCCTGTGTAAACAAGGCAGATCTCCATTCTAACAGGGGAGATCACACAGATCCTACCTTTCTGGAAGACTGATCTGTGTGTTTCCCCAGGCAGCCCATTCTCCATACAGTTAGAAGCACCTCCCAAGGAACACATTTAACCCCTTGATCACCCCTGGTGTTAACCCCTTCCCTGCCAGTGACATTTATACAGTAATCAGCGCATTTTTATAACACTGATCACTGTATAAAAGTCACTGGTCCCAAAAAAGTGTCAAAAGTGTCCGCAATGTCGCAGTCCCGCTAAAAATCATTGATCGCTGCCATTATTAGTAAAAAAAAAAAAAATAATAATAATAATAAAAATGCCATAAATCTATCCCCTATTTTGTAGACGCTATAACTTTTACGCAAACCAATTAATATATGCTTATTGCGTTTTTTTTAACCAAAAATATGTAGAAGAATACATATTGGCTTAAACTGATGAAGAAATAGTTTTTTTACATTTTTTTTTATATTTATTATAGCAAAAAAACAAAAAATATAGTTTGTTTGTTTTTCAAAATTGTTGAGTTTTTTTGTTTGTGCAAAAAATAAAAACTGCAGAGGTGATCAAATACCAAAAGAAAGCTCTACTTGTGGGAAAAAAGGACATACATTTTGTTTGGGTACAGTGCCATACGACCGCGCAATTGTCAGTTAAAGCGACGCAATGCCGTATCAAAAAAAATGGCCTGGTCATTAAGGGGGAAATCCTTATGGTCCTTAAAGCGGTTGTATCATCAAAACTTTTACTTTTACCTACATGTAAGCATATAATAAGTCTTACCTGTAGGTAAAATGAATATCTCCTAAACCTGTACGGTTTAGGAGATATTCCCACTGCAAGCAGCCGCCGGCGTCACGGCACATGTGCAGTGGTGTCAAGGCGACAGCCCGGCGCATAGCGGCTCTCGCGCGCAAATTGAAAGGATCCACGGAGGGAAGATGGCAGCTCCCTCTTAGGGGACCGGGCGGACCTGACGGAGCTTCGTTCTGAGTTAAGTATTTCATAATGTGCTAGTATGCGATGCATACTAGCTCATTATGCCTTTGCCTTGCAGGTGTTTTTTTTTTTTTTTTTTTAAAGGGGATACAACCCCTTTAAGTGGTTAACTAACATATATGCTGCTTAAATCGCCATAGTCCTATTTTGTCAACTGACCCCTGTTAATAAGGAGTGAAAATCACTTTCACTGAACCATTAGAGAAAGAGAACTGTGTGGAGTTAAGCTATGGATAAACCTAATGCCACTAGACAGCAGAGAATTAGTCAAAGTATTTATAATGTATGTGACTAGGTTCAAGAGGGTATAGCATGCATCATTCAATGAATTGGAAGGGAGAGAATCATCAGCATCAGCCTTAGAAACTGTTAAACCATATTTAAACCCAAAAAACAAAAAAATGAATATATTGCAGTTCACCAATCGTTATATGTGGTAGCTGCATTTGTTTTCTTTTCTTAGACTTTCTGTTATTTTCACCTGGTCATCTGGCCAGTACACACTTCCAGATTAAGGCGACTACACTCACTCCTACACTTCATCTATGGAGGATCAGCATAGCCACCTTTGAATAGCAACCTGTGATGAGGGCAGTGTAAAGCAGATCATAGAAGGAGCGGATTTCAGCCGTTTCCTGGTCAAAATTTAGCGTGCTCCTGCCCGACATCCTTCGATCTGAAAATCAAAGTAGCAAGACAGAAAATTGCAGTACAAACATCGCTTGTTTCCAATCAGATGCAGTCGCTGTTCAGGTATTTAGTCAGCCACGAGTTCCATCTGTCAAAGTAAAATAGCCAGCAGGTGAGATGCGCCTATTCATGCCATTAAGCATGTATGGGGGAATCAATAGATTTCTCTTATTAAGCCCGTGGGGCTAAACAAGCCAAACTTACAGTGTATAACCACCTTGAGATGGACTAGTGAATTTATTGATTTTACAGCCAACCAGCAACAATCGTCATATCTTAAGCCTAGTACACACGGGGTATGTTGGGCGGCATCGTTCGGTTTAATAGAAACTGGCTACTGTACTGGAGCTGGTCTTCTGTCAAAGGGGCATGACCGAAAAAGGTCTGCCAATCGCTCCCAATCAGTGTTCCCAGCCAATGACTGAGAGCGCTGCCTGGAGTGTTCTGTGAGGGAGGGGGGGTCAGAACACAATAGAAGAGCAAGGATGGCTGCTGTACTAACATTGGATAGTTAGTACAGCGGCTCCTCCTCAGCTGTCCAGATCTGCAGCTCCTCCCGCCCCCTGCCCTGCTGATAGGATGACAAAGTTGGCTGGACGGGTGGGGGAGCCAGAAGAGGACATACAGGACTGATCACAGCCTCTGCTTTGCCAAAGGTAGGAGTCCTGTGCAGGAGAGAATGGGGCAGTGTGATGTTAGCAAGGGGGGGGGGGGGCAGACTACAGGGGCACTGTGATGGAGGAGGCTGTGATTGCTTGGGGAACTGTGATTTAAAAGGGACTGCATTGTAAAGGGGCACTGTAATCATTACAGTGTAGTCCCATTTATATCACAGTGCTCCCTTTAAAGTGCAGTCACCATTACATCACAGTGCTGCTTTTACAGAGCAGTCCCCATTACATTAATGTAAAGTGGAATGTACCATAAAGGGACACTAATATAAAGCGGACTGCACCCTAAATGGGCACTGTAATGTAAAGTGAACTGCACTGTAAAGGGGCACTGTGATGTAAAGTGGACTGCATTGTAAAGGGGCACTGTAATGTAAAGTGGACTGCATTGTAAAGGGGCACTTTGATGTAAAGTGGACTGCATTGTAAAGGGGCACTGTGATGTAAAGTGGACTGCATTGTAAAGGGGCACTGTAATGTAAAGTGGACTGCACTGTAAAGGGGCACTGTGATGTAAAGTGGACTGCATTGTAAAGGGGCACTGTGATGTAAAGTGGACTGCACTGTAAAGGGGCACTGTAATGTAAAGTGGACTGCATTGTAAAGGGGCACTGTGATGTAAAGTGGACTGCACTGTAAAGGGGCACTGTGATGTAAAGTGGACTGCATTGTAAAGGGGCACTGTAATGTAAAGTGGACTGCACTGTAAAGGGGCACTGTAATGTAAAGTGCACTGCACTGTAAAGGGGCACTGTGATGTAAAGTGGACTGCATTGTAAAGGGGCACTGAATGTAAAGAGGACTGCACTGTAAAGGGGCACTGTAATGTAAAGAGAACTGCACTGTAAAGGGGCACTGCGATGTAAAGAAGACTGCACTGTAAAGGGGCACTGTAATGTAAAGAGGACTGCACTGTAAAGGGGCACTGTAATGTAAAGAGGACTGCACTGTAAAGGGGCACTGCGATGTAAAGAGGACTGCACTGTAAAGGGGCACTGCGATGTAAAGAAGACTGCACTGTAAAGGGGCACTGCGATGTAAAGAGGACTGCACTGTAAAGGGGCACTGCGATGTAAAGAGGACTGCACTGTACAGGGGCACTGCGATGTAAAGAAGACTGCACTGTAAAGGGGCACTGCGATGTAAAGAGGACTGCACTGTAAAGGGGCACTGTAATGTAAAGGGGGGCCGTGATATGAAGGGGAACCGAGGACAATGTGGGACTGCTTTAAAGAGGAAACTGTGATGTAAAGGGCGACTCTGGACACTGATATAAAAGGGGGACGGTACTGTAAAGGGGGGGTTGTGGTGTGAAGGGGGGCTGAGGACAGACTCTGTAAATATTCCAAAAAAGGCTTAAAGTGTGTACCAGGAATAACACTTTTTAAGCAGTTTGAGCAACAGTTTTTTTTCATACATAAATTAATGAGCTGACAATTTTAAACACCCCCTGTCAGTATAAAATGGTTTGTATCAGCCCTCTAACTGCCACTTTTGCTGGACAGCTTGGTCTGATAAAAGAAGTTGAAAAATAACAGACTCAAAGCCGAGTTCCACCCAAAAGTGAAACCTCCGCTTATCTGCTTCCTTGGTGCCATGTTTGGCTCCTTTCAGGGGGAGGGGGAACGAGTAGCTGTTTTTTGACAGTTACCGCGCCTTCCCTCGGAGGTTTGCCCCCCCCCCTCCTCCTCCCTTTACCACTGGGCCAGTTAGAAAGAGCAGCGAGCTTCACGCATGCACAGTAGGGAACCGGCTGTGAAGCTGAAAAAGGCTTCACTCCTGGTTTCTCTTACCAGGAATGTCAGCACCGGGGAGGCGATCCGAAAATTGTCTGGGGTGCCGACATCGCAGGCTTCCCAGACAGGTAAGTGTCCATATATTAAAAGTCAGCAGCTACACTATTTTTTTTTTTAAAAAGTTTTTCCCCAGGCAGAACTCCTCTTTAAAGTGTTACTAAACCCAGGACCCTGCATTCACTATATCTGGTCTCCCACAGTACACAGAACATGGAAATGCCATTATTTTAGTAAATATAAACTGCTAAATACCTTTTCTCATCAGCAGTATATAGCAGTCCTGTGACTTCTATCAGTGTATGGTTAAAGCTTGTAGGATAGTCCTATGAGGCTGCATAACCCCTGACCCTTATGCCCCGTACACACAATCCGAAAATCAGACGACAGATCGTCCGTTTTTTTTCGCATGCTAATCTCAGATCGAATCGGAAGAGTTTACTTTAGTCACGAAAATTCTCGCACGACAGAATAAAAAATCAGAAGCGATGTGATGTGTTGCAGTGTATTTGTATTGCATTTTTGAACGACAGCTGTACTGATGAAACGAAAATCGTACGATCGGGCACCGCACGAGAACATTTTTCCTGCATGTCCGATCTTGTCCGGATGGAAAACATCGGGTGAACTGTCGTGATCGGCTCTCGAAAGCTCTGTACTAACGATCCGATTATCGTACGACCGCTTCGAAAGCGGTATTTTCCGTCCGATTTTCGGATCGTGTGTACGGAGCATTAGTCTGGACAGTACTGACTGGCCCTGTGCTAATCACATGCACCCTCCCAAAGAAAAAAGCAAAAAAAAAAACAACTCTGTAGCAATATATATATATATATATATATATATATATACCAAACTGAGCATGTGCAGAATGCCTCCATTGCTTGGTGCTATCAGGAGATGGATTGGGGACAGTAAAAGAAGGGGAGGATCAGAGAAGTATAAAATAGCCTTTGTACACAATGATTAACCCCTTAGGTTCCACAGTGAGTATAACAACAGCATGCTTTACTGCATATACACACTGATTTTACTGTTGTGGGTTTAGAAAGACTTTAATGGCAGAATCACCGGGTGAAAATAAAAGAAAAAAAGAAAACAAATATAGCCACCCCCACACCTAAAAATGAGTTAGCTGCAACCTAATACATTTTTGATTTGGGGTTTAATACTGCTTTACACACTAGCAAAATGTTCTGTGCTGTCTCTTTAAAACAAGTGTCCTTAGGAGATCAGCTGTGACTTTTTTCAGCCACCTACAAATGGTGCTTATTAGTGGTATACAGCGCAGCACAAATTATAACTTACGTAATAGAGTAATCAAACAGAAAAAAGGAAAGTGTTTTCATAAGTACAGCAGGCAATGAGACAGAACAATGAGAAAAGCATCATTTCAGATCCAAACTGCCGAGCACAATTCAGAAGTTTCATAACATGTTCATACCACGCTGGCAATGACGCACAGACCTGCTATCCTTTTACTGATCCAGACAAACAGTATTCTCCGGTCCCTGCATCCCTGAAACATGTGCTGACCACAGGAGGTCACCATTGTTACATAAACATTACTCCAAGACTACATTACATTTATCCCTCCATTGAGAAAAGCTGTTGTAACCATTGTAATTATAGAGTGTTTTCAGTTACAAATTACTCAGATCCCACACTCAGTAGTCAGTGGAGGCGTCATGTTAACAGCCAACCAGAGGCATTATTTAAGCGTTGCTGCAGAGATGATATTTTTCATATGACTACATACTAAAACACAGGAAACCGAAAAAAATCACTCCGCCGCTCTGCAGCCGCACGGCCTTGTATGCAATGGTTTATTTCTTAGGCAATGCAAGGCAGCAATCATGAGGTATCTGCGGCTTCTTCATTGTAGATTACATGGACTAAGAAGTCCTCAGTATAAATTACTTCAAAGTGTCTCTCACAATGGACGCAGGTCCCTCTCTATTTTGTATATTCCTCATATATGTTACAACAAGGCCCATTGTTTAATATAATATAGTATATCATAGTTATGTGTGTGATGAGGTGAAATACAACTAAGGCCTTGTTCACACAAAGCGTACAATACCGTGCATGGGGATGTGCAGACATTCCATTCCTATACAGGAAGTCTTATTGATTTCTATTGGGACACAGTGTCCTAATACAGGGGTCGGCAACCCGCACCCGGCCCACCGCCGCTAAATCTATGGCCTGCCACTGCCTGTGCTTAGATGACTCACCGCGTCTCTCCTCTTCCCCTCTGCCCGACTGGCATCATGATCGGGCCCGCCCGCTGCAGTTGTCAGCCGAGGAGAGAAGAGAGACGCGGAGAGTCATCTGAGCGCCAAGCAGCACTCTTAATGAGATATATATAGCTGCAAGAAACACATACATTTTTGTAAATAATATTTATATACAATGTGAATAATAGCACTATTCTTGTATCCCCCCCATCTACAGCCACTCCTGTATCTCCCCCTGTGCATCACAACCCCTTTATCCCCCCCGTGCATAACAACCCCTGTATCCCCCCCATGCATAACAACCCCTGTATCCCCCCCCCGTGCATAACAACCCCTGTATCCCCCCCGTGCATAACAACCGCTGTATCCCCCCTGTGCATAGCCACCCCAGTATCCCCCCTGTGCATAACAACATCTGTATCCCCCCCGTACATAACTACCCCTGTATCCCCCCCGTGCATATCAACCCCTGTATCCCCCCCGTGCATAACCACCCCACTATACGTGCCCCCCCTATGTCCCCATCAATAC
>BLSH010552221.1:325764-339624 GCA_018402905.1 Glandirana rugosa | reverse complement strand
GGGGACCGCCTGTATATATATATATATATATATATATATATATATATATATATATAGATACAGTATCTCACAAAAGTGAGTACACCCCTCACATTTTTGTATATATTTTATTATATCTTTCATGTGACAACACTGAAGAAATGACACTTTGATACAATGTAAAGTAGTGAGTGTACAGCTTGTATAACAGTGTAAATTTGCTGTCCCCTCAAAATAACTCAACACACAGCCATTAATGTCTAAACATTTGGCAACAAAAGTGAGTACACCCCTAAGTGAAAATGTCCAAACTGGGTCCAATTAGCCATTTTCCCTCCCCGGTGTGATGTGACTTGTTAGTGTTACAAGGTCTCAGGTGTGAATGGGGAGCAGGTGTGTTAAATTTGGTGTTATCGCTCTCACTCTCATACTGGTCACTGGAAGTTTAACATGGCACCTCATGGCAAAGAACTTTCTGAGGATCTGGAAAAATCAATTGTTGCTCTACATAAAGATGTCCTAGGCTATAAAAAGATTTCCAAGACCCTGAAACTGAGCTGCAGCACCGTGGCCAAGACCATACAGACCGATTTAACAGGACAGGTTCCACTCAGAACAGGCCTCGCCATGGGCGACCAAAGAAGTTGAGTGCACATGCTCAGCGTCATATCCAGAGGTTGTTGAGTGCTGCCAGCATTTCTGTAGAGGTTGAAGCGGTGGGGGGTCAGCCTGTCAGTGCTCAGACCATACGCCACACACTGCATCAAACTGGTCTGCATGGCTGTCATCCCAGAAGAAAGCCTCTCCTAAAGATGATGCACAAGAAAGCCTGCAGTTTGCTGAAGACAAGCAGACTAAGGACATGGGTTACTGGAACCATGTCCGGTGGTCTAATGAGACCAAGATAAACTTATTTGGTTCAGATGGTGTCAAGCGTGTGTGGCGGCAACCAGGTGAGGAATACAAAGACAAGTGTGTCTTGCCTACAGTCAAGCATGGCGGTGGGAGTGTCATGGTCTGGGGCTGCATGAGTGCTGCCAGAAGTGGGGAGCTACAGTTCATTGAGGGAACCATGAATGCCAACATGTACTGTGACATACTGAAGCAGAGTACGATCCCCTCCCTTCAGAGACTGGGCCGCAGGGCAGTATTCCAACATGTTAACGACCCCAAACACACCTCCAAGACGACCATTGCCTTGCTTAAGAAGCTCAGGGTAAAGGGCTAGCCAAGCATGTCTCCAAACCTAAACCCCATCTGTGGGGCATCCTCAAATGGAAGGTGGAGGAGCGCAAGGTCTCTAACATCCACCAGCTCTGTGATGTCGTCATGGAGGAGTGGAAGAGGACTCCAGTGGCAACCGGTGAAGCTCTGGTGAACTCCATGCCCAAGAGGATTAAGGCAGTGCTGGAAAATAGTGGTGGCCACACAAAATATTGACACTTTGGGCCCAATTTGGACATACTCACTTTTGTTGCCAGCGGTTTAGACATTAATGGCTGCATGTTGAGTTATTTTGAGGGGGCAGCAAATTTACACTGTTATACAAGCTGTGCACTCACTACTTTACATTGTAGCAAAGTGTCATTTTTTCAGTGTTGTCACATGAAAAGATATAACAAAATATATACAAAAATGTGAGGGGTGTACTCACTTTTGTGAGATACTGCATATATATTAGAGCTTCACGATTCTGGCCAAAATGAGAATCACAATTTTTTCCCTTAGAATAAAAATCACGATTCTCTCACGAGTCTCACAGTGTAACATCTTACATATGCAAAAAAATTGAGCTAACAGCACTGTTTAGTTTTTTTTTTTTGTAAGTGTCATTTTTCCCAAAAAAAAAAATGTGTTTGAAAGACCGCTGTGCAAACACTGTGTGACATAAAATATAGCAACATCCGCCATCTTATTCTCTAGGGTCGCTGCTAAAAAAATATATATATATAATGTTTGGAGGTTCTAAGCAATTTTCTAGCAGAAAATACTGGATTTTTACTTGTAAGAAACAAAAGATTGTCTTTAAATGGTTAACCACTTCACCCCCGGAAGGATTTCCCAGGTTAGGACCAGAGCACTTTTTGCGATTCGGCACTGCGTTGCTTTAACTGACAATTGCACGGTCGTGCGGCGTTGTACCCAAACAAAATTTGCGCCCTTTTTTTGCCACAAATAGAGTTTTCATTTGGTGGTATTTGATCACCTCTGCGTCACTTATGATCACCGCTATAAACAAAGAAAGAGCGACAATTTTGCAAAAAAAAACAATACTTATTACTTTTTGCTAAAATTCAAATCCAAAAAAAAATATAAAAATATTTTTTTTTTATCGGTTTTGGCCAATTTATATTCTTCCTCATATTTTTGGTAAAAAAAAAACGCAATCTGCATTTATTGATTGGTTTGCGCAAAAGTTGCCGTGTTTATTAATGATGAGAATTCATTTCTAGGGTTTTTATTTTTTTTAAATTTCTTACTAGTAATGGCGGCGGTCTGCGATTTTAGCGGTACTGCGATATTGCAGCGGACATGTCGGACATTTTTGACACTTTTTTGGGACCAATGACATTTATACAGCGTTAAGAAATTGAAATGTCCACTGATTACTGTATAAATGTCATTGGCAGTGAAGGGGTTAACCTACAGGGGGCGATCTAGGGGTTAACTGTGTTCCCTAGCCGTGTTCTAGCTGTGAGGGGGCTGGGCTGCCAGGGGCATAAGAGATCTAACTGATCCCAGTGACAGGGATCAGTAGATCTCTTATGTCCCCATTGACAGAGCGGGGAACCGCCGTGTTTACATCGGTTCCCCGCTCTTTGGCACTGGCAGCTCATCGCGGCTCGCCAGCGGACATCGGGTCCATCTGAGCCGCGGGCACGCTCCTCCGGAGTGTGTCGGGCATGAGAGCGCGTTGGCGGCGGCGCGCGCTCGTCCCCTAGCTGCGCCTTTTTACGGCGATTGGCAGGACGCATCCACACCGCCACAGTAAATATACCGCGCGCAGTGTGGAAGCGGTTAAACTAAAATCTTCTATACATGGAGAACTTTGTATCTTTTTGCTTCTTTTATCAGCAATGATCTCAGACTTTGCAGTCTGCCCAAATAGGAGAGACTCAAGTCACTCCGACTTAGAAAAAGGTTCCCGGAGAGACCTCAGGCGACTTGCATTGACTTCTCTTACAGTCAAGTCGTGCTGAGTTGCCCCGCAAGTCGGACTCCATTAACTGCACTAAAAATCGCGGTAATGCGTAATGGAGATCACAGGGGGTGAATTGAGATCGCAATTTTATTACGTTTAATTGTGCAGCTCTAATATATATATATATATATATATATATACACACAGTATCTCACAAAAGTGCATACATTCTTCACATTTTTGGAAATATTTTATTATCTTTTCATGTGATAACACTGAAGAAATGATACCTTACTTCAATTTAAAGTAGTAAGCGTACAGCTTGTATAACAGTGTCAATTTGCTGTCCCCTCAAAATAACTCAACACACAGCCATTAATGTCTAAACTGCTGGCAACAAAAGTGAGGCCCAAAATGTCCATAATTTGTGTGGCTACCATTATTTTCCAGGACTGCCCCTCTTGGGCATGGAGTTCACCAGGGCTTCACAGGTTGCCACTGGAGTCCTCTTCCACTCCTCCATGACGACATCACAGGGCTGGTGGATGTTAGAGACCTTGCACTCCTCCTTTGAGTATGCCCCATAGATGCTCAATAGGGTTTAGGTCTGGAGACATGCTTGGCCAGTCCATCACCCTTACCCTCAGCTTCTTTAGCAAGGCAGTGGTCATCTTGGAGGTGTGTTTGGGGTCTTTATCATGTTGGAATACTGCCCTACGGCCCAGCCTCTGAAGGGAGGGGATTGTGCTCTGCTTCAATATGTCACAGTACATGTTGGGATTCATGGTTCCCTCAATGAACCGTAGCTCCCCAGTGCTGACAGCACTCATGCAGCCTCAGACCATGACACTCCCACCACCATGCTTGACTGTAGGCAAGACACACTTGTCTTTATACTCCTCACCTGGTTGCCGCCACACACGCTTGACACCATCTGAACCAAATACGTTTATCTTAATCTCATCCGACCACAGGACATGGTTCCAGTAATCCATGTCCTTAGTCTGCTTGCCTTCAAACTGTCTGCGGGCTTTCCAGTGCATCATCTTTAGAAGAGGCTTCCTTCTGGGATGACAGCCTGCCGACCAGTTTGAAGCAGTGTGCAACGTATGGTCTGAGCACCGACAGGCTGACCCCCCCACCCCTTCAACCTCTGCAGCAATGCTGACAGCACTCATACGTCTATTTCACAAAGACAACCTCTGGATATGACGCTGAGCATGTGCACTCAACTTCTTTGGTCAAACAAATCAAGGCCTGTTCTGAGTCGAACCTGGACTGTTAAAGCACTGTATGGTCTTGGCCACCAAGCTGCAGCTCAGTTTCAGGGTCTTGACAATCTTCTTATAGCCTAGGCCATCTTTATGTATAGCAACAATTCTTTTTTTTCAGATCCTCAGAGAGTTCTTTGCCATAAGGTGCCATGTTGAACTTCCAGTGACCAGTATGAGAGAGTGAGAGTGATTACACCAAATTTAACACACCTGCTCTCCATTCACACCTGAGACCTTGTAATACTAACGAGACACATGACACCGGGGAGGGAAATGGATAATTGGGCCCAATTTGGACATTTTCACTCCAGTGGCAACATGTGAAGCTCTGGTGAACTCCATGCCCAAGAGGATTAAGGCAGTGCTGGAAAATAGTGGTGGCCACACAAAATATTGACACTTTGAGCCCAATTTGGACATTTTCACTTAGGGGTGTACTTCCTTTTGTTGCCAGCAGTTTAGAAATGAATGGCTGTGTGTTGAGTTATTTTGAGGGGGCAGCAAATTTACACTGTAATACAAGCTGTACACTCACTACTTTACATTGTAGCAAAGTGTCATTTCTTCAGTGTTGTCACATAAAAAGATATAATAAAATATTTACAAAGATGTGAGGGGTGCACTCACTTTTGTGAGATACTGTGTATATATATGCAGCCCCCCTAATCCATGCTCCCGGCCCCTAATCTACATGCAGGGTGCCGGACGCATGGATTTCAATGGGGTTTTTCTTTGAAGCACAGGATTAGAGCCTAAGGCTCTAACTGGCTTTAGAAAAAGGGTGGGCTCAGGGGACAGAGCACTGCGCCCTGAGCCCACTGAGTTGTGTGACATTAGCAAATTAATATTGGCTTCTCCTCCTGGCCAATCAGGAAGAGGGTCCCGAAACCCAATTGGCAAGCTGGACTGGCCTCCTACGACTGATCACTCCCTTCCCGGCTCCATAGAGCTGGCACTGGGCACCGTCCTCCTAGCAGAGCCCATAACTCCAACAAGTGGGTCCTCCCAGTCAGAAATCCGGGCCAGGAGCGTGTACTGGCTGCGGTTCTCTGTAAAGGATTCTGTCATCTCTGTAACGAGAACTGCCCGGGAGGGAAGAGACGGAGCGGACGGATGAAGAGATTGCCCTGATTGCAGGTGGGAGGATGAGCTGGAGCCGGTGCGGAGAGCGGGGAGCCAGCCTGTGCACAGGAGTGGCGTGGGGTGGATGTATGTGCAGCCCCCCCCCTAAATATTGAGCACCAGCCGCCAGTGTATATGGATATCCCTCATGGCACTCCCTACCTACCTCCTTGTTAGTATTAACTACCTACCTCAGAACCCAGACTCTTCCTGTCACCCATTCACAGCCACTGTACTTCATTTGGTGCCTTCTATCATTCAGGAGGTAAGAATACACCTCAAAAGCTGATAGCCAGCCCTCAAGGCCTTCAAGAGAGGCTCTTGAGGACAGACAGAAGGACAGCATAGAACAGTAGGAACAGAAGACAGTATTAGGACAAAAAGTAGGGCAGAAGACTCTTTCTCTGTGCCTAGAGATACAACAGTGGTAAACAGTGATGGCCTTTTCTTTTTTTTTTTTTTTTTTTTTTTTTAGTACAGCTGCAATGTTCATTGGATAGCAGCAATCAATTTTACGAGTCCAGAACAGTTTTTTTTAACTGAGACTAAATCAATTTTTTTTAAATTTTAGTTCAGGAAGTCCAGACATATATAATGTACATAGCTCCCGACTGTCCCTGATTTCGAGAGACTATCCCTATCCCTCTGCCCTCCTTATTTGTCCCTCATTTTGGTCTGATCTATACAGTTTCTTTCAAAAAGTGTTTCCCAGTGCTAAACCTTTGATCCAATTTCTAAATCGCTGTCAAAAGCTAGTATAAAGGAATAGTAGTGGTAAAAAATGCACTTGTGGGTTTAACTAATCTTTTTTTTAATGTAGCATTCTCCTTTAAGGGGGCGGGGCAGGGAGGAGTGTCCTATGCCTACATACTTTTGCTAATAGGTGTCCCTTGTTCCTATTTCAAAAAGTTGGGAGGTATGAACGTATAGTCTTCTTTTTTAAAGTGACACTAAGCGATATCCTTATTCTCCAAAAATAATCCATACGGACACACTACTTAAAGTGTTACTAAACCCGCAACAGTAAATTCAGTCTGCATATACAGTAAAGCATGCTTGTTATACTCACTGTGGAACCTAAGGGGTTAATCCTCTGCATTGTGTAAAAAGACTGTTTGATCCTGTATGCACAGATCCTACCCTTCTTACAATGTCTCCACAACATGTCCGGATAAGACATATCTCTTTATATCTTGATATCTATAGTCTATGGAGTTAGGCTGCACATGCTCAGTTTGGTGTGTATTGCTAGAGAGTTTTTTTTTCTATTGGGATCAGCACAGGGCCAATCAGCACTGTCCAGACAGAGGGTCAGGGGTCCTGCAGCCTCATAGGATAGTCAGAGTAGAATGAAAACTCCTCCTGCAAACTTTAACTAGACACTGATAAAAGTCACAAGCAAGCTATAACTGCTGATGAGAAAAGGTATTTAGCAGTTTATATTTACTAAAATAATTGCATTTCCATGTTCTGTGTATTGTGGGAGACCAGATATAGTAAATGCAGGATCCTGGTTTTAGTAACATTTTAATGACCCTGTAATCTATTTTTCATGAAATAGTTTCTGTGTTTTTCACCCTCCTTGTACAGTCCTCTATGAGCTCCTGAACCTCTCCTTTCCCCTTACATAGTTAGTCAGGTTGAAAAAAGACACAAGTCCATCTAACCCAAAAAAAAAAAAACATTTATATTTATATAACCAAATAATCCCATATACAATCTTTCACCCACAGTTGATCCAGAGGAAGGCAAAAAACCCCAGCGTGATCCAATTTGCTATAACGGGGGAAAAAAATTCCCCGAGAGGCAATCGGATTCACCCTGGATCAACTTTACCTAAAAATGTTAGTACCCAGTTATATTATTTACATTATGGAAAGAATCCAGGCCTTTTTTAAAGCAATCTACCGTGCTGGCCAAAACCACCTCTGGAGGGAGTCTATTCCACATTTTCACAGCTCTTACTGTGAAGAAACCTTTCCGTATTTGTAGATGAAATATTTTTTCCTCTAGACGTAAAGAATGCCCCCTTGTCCTTTGTGATGACCTTAAAGTAAATAACTCAACACCAAGTTCACTATATGGACCACTTATATATTTGTACATGTTGATCATATCCCCCTTAATCTCCTCCTCTCAAGACAGAATAAATTCAGTTCCTCTAATCTTTCCTCATAGCTGAGCTCCTCCATGCCTCTTATTAGTTTGGTTGCCCTTCTCTGCACTTTCTCCAGTTCCCCGATATCCTTTATAAGAATTGGTGCCCAAAACGGAACTGCATATTCCAGATGAGGTCTTACTAATGATTTGTACAGGGGCAAAATAATGTCTCTATCTCTGGAGTCCATACCTCTATTAATACAAGAAAGGATTTTGCTTGCTTTTTAAACCGCAGCTTGGCATTGCATGCCATTATTAATTTTATGATCTACCAAAACCCCCAGATCCTTATCCACTATGGATTCTCCCAGTTGTACTCCCCCTAGTATGTACGATGCATGCATATTCTTAGCCCCTAAGTACATAACTTTACATTTATCAACATTAAACCTCATTTGCCACATAGTCGCCCAATTAGACAGTGCATTGAGGTCTGCTTGTAAGTTGGAGACATCCTGTAAGGACCGTTATTCCACTGCATAGCTTGGAGCCATCTGCAAACACTGAAATGGTACTTTTAATCCCAGACCCTATATCATTTATAAATATATTGAAAAGTAAGGGTCCCAACACTGAACCTTGGGGTAAACCACTGATAACCTTAGATCAGTGATGGCGAACCTTTGAACCCCAGATGTTTTGGAAGTACATTTTCCATGATGCTCATGCACTCTTCAGTATAGTTAAGTATCATGGGAAATGTAGTTCCAAAACATCTGGGGTGCCAAGGTTCGCCATCACTGCCTTAGACCATTCAGAATAAGAATCATTAACCGCTACTCTTTGAATTCGGTCTTTTAGCCAGTTTTCTATCCATTTACAAATTGATCTTTCCAGGCCTGTAGACTTTACCTTACACATTAGCCGTGTGTGGGGAACGGTGTCAAACGCTTTCGCAAAATCCAAGTATACCACGTCCACAGCCACCCCCTCTGTCCAAGGTTTTACTTACCTTCTCATAAAAAGAAATCAGGTTTGTTTGACAACTTCTGTCTTCCATGAATCCATGCTGTCTGTTGCTTAAAATATTTTTATCCAACAAGAACTCATCTATGTGGTCTTTTATTAAACTCTCCAGTATCTTCCCAGCTATAGAAGTTAAACTAACAGGTCTATAGTTACTTGTTAAAGACTTTGATCCCTTTTTAAATATGGGTACCACATGGGGCTGTGTCACTACCAACCCCGACGTGGACATGAGCTCCCCCATGCTCCTTTATATACACAGAGCTGAAGAAAGTATTTAATACGTTTGCCTTCTCTTTGTCCCCAATCACCCACTCTAGATTATTTTGTAAAGGGCCTACATGCTCAGACCTGACCTTTTTACTATTAATATATTTGAAGAATTTTTTGGGGTTTGTCTTACTATATTTTGCAATCTGTCGTTCGTTGTGAATTTTTGCATTCCTGATTTCCTTTTTACATATTCTGTTATATTCTTTGTAACATTTAAAAGATGATAGTGTTCCCTCAGTTTTATATTTTTTAAATGCTCTTTTCTTATCATTTATAACTTTTTTAACTTTGGCCGTGAGCCACATAGGTTTTCTTTTGAGCCTTTTAAATTTATTGCCCATGGGAATATACTTTGCAGTGAGTTTACATAAAGTTTTTTTTAAAAATTCCCATTTCTGTTCTGTGTTCATCAATGCCAATATTCCCTCCTAGTCTAAGTTCACATTCATGTAATCTATGCACACTACAAATCCCACAGTCCACAGTGCTCAGGAGCGAGCAAGAGAGGGTGGCTACATCCCTACATATAGTGGGACCAGGGAGAACAAATGTAGCCACCCTCTAACAGGACGTTGGATTACAGCTGCAAAAAAATTGGAGATTTGGAGGAGGCTGGGAGCGTATTTGAATAGATAAAAAAAAATAAAAAACAGAGTTTAGTGTCATTTAAGCAGTTACCCTTTGTGGCTGCCCTGACCCCTCTTCCTGTTTGCAGGTGTTTCCATTTTCTAGCTGGTGGCAAAAGAGACACCTATACATGCAAACTCCTGGGCCAGGTCTCTGTGCGTCCATGCGGTGCGCCTGGCATGCAATGCCTCTGCACCAGGGGCGGCCCATCCATTGAGGGCACATGGGCGCCGTCCCCCCAAACCATGCCGCCGTCCTCCCTATCCATGCATCTGGCTCCTTTGAGGATGCCGGGCGCAATAATTCCTATGGCGGGGGAGTGTTTTTTGGGGGCTCTAGTAGGCTTCAAAATACTGTGGGCTCGGGGCGCAGAGCATTGCGTCTGGAGCCCACCCGGTGTGTTGCAACAGGGAATGTATATTCACTGGTGCAACACTGATCCTCCTCCCGGCCAATAGGGAAAGAGGTCTGATACCTGTCACCGGATTGGCTGAAAAGACAGGCGATCCTATTGGATGCCTAGGAGGAGGGGAGGAGACACATGGCAGAAGCAAGGAGGAGAAGACACAGGAGCCGCTGCACGATGCCCGCCGCAGCCTGATGTCTACCAATGCCCCGATCCCCGCCGCTCCTTGATGTCCGCCGATGCCCGATCCCGGCAGACAGTGAGCGGGGGGGGAGGTTTGAGGTGCCGCCGGGGGGGGATTTTGTTTGCCGCCCCCCCAAACACAAAGCCACCAGCCGCCACTGCTCCGCACCCTTCTCCCAGCTACTTACAGACAGCTCCAGGAGCCAATCACTCCTCTCTACGACTACAAGCAGGAGGTTCAGAACAGTGTGGATCATGGAGGAGCAAGCAGCAGTGACAATGACAGCAGGTAAATGTTTGGGGAAGGTTGCACAAGTACTAGGGTAAGGTAAGGTAAAAATCACGGAGCCTTCTGTACTAATTTAAAGCTAACTGCATGCTTTACCTTGAAAATGTGCTCTATAGAGATTATTTCTGACTTGCTAATTAAAAAGTGTGATGCAAAATCTATTTTTTTGTTCCTTTTCTGTGATGTCTGTTTTTGTATTAATGCAACACTTGTCTTCACACAGGCATGATACAATGGCTGTCAATGCAAAAGGAGACAATGCATACTCTTTATGACAGCAACAGCTGGGCAGAGGACCAGACGTTTCATGAAGGATGTGCATACTTATAATAATGTGTCTGATTTTCTGGAAACAACTGAAGAAAAATCATTTTTGCAAGAAAAGAATCCTGGTGAACTGGTAAATATCATGAGACCTCGCTTTAGGATTCTATTTCCATTGGGTCAGCTTATGTATGGAATAGAGATACTCATGAAGAGACACACACAAAAAAGAAAAATAACACACTCAGTAACTGTAGCATTTCAACCAACTGACATGCCTGATTTCCCAGTATATGTTTGATGATAAAGGTGCAATCTACTATTTAGTCATTTCTTGCACCTACTGTATATACTCCCTCTCAATGAATCATAACAATTTTTACATTTCTGCCTATCGAATTGGTGACACCCTTGTCATTACTTGGGCATTATACCCAAAACCAAAAATGTGTTATACTGCAGCTAACCAATTGTTAGATGTGGTGTTTGCCTTAGTTTCCTTTTTAGGCTTTTTTCCTTTATTTTCACTTAGTGATCTGGCCAGTAAGTCTTTTATTTTCCAGCTTTCTTTAACAAAGCAATCTGTCCAGCAAATGTGGCAGTTAGAGGAATGAGACAAACCATTTAACACTGACAGAGGAGCTTACAAAGATCAACTTTTATTAATTTATGTAAAACCTTTATCCGCCTCACAAAAAAAGCTTTAACTGCTTAAAAAATGTTAGCTTTAATTTGTTATTAAAGACCATCCAAATCTGCAAGTGCACATAACACTACCCTCTCCCCAGATTGACAATGCTGCTGTCCAAAGGTGTTTCTCCTCTGTCCAGAATAGAGACACCCTAAACAGGAAGTGTGTTAATGGCAGGATCGCCGGGTAAAAATAATGCAAAAAAAATGAATGCAATAACATTGTCAGAATTGGTAAGCTGCAATAAATTATATTTTTGTTTTTGGGTTTAATATCGCTTTAAAATAATGAAATGTTGTAAAGTGCTGCAGAAACTGTTGGTGCTATATAAATCCTGTATAATAATAATAATAATAATGAAAATAATAATAATAATCAGGATGATGAAGATGAAAGGAGGGTGGATATTTCTGCACAATGATCCTAAACACAAAGCCAAGGAAACTATCAATTGGTTTCAAAGAAAGGAAATAAAACAGCTACAATGGCCCAGCCAATCACCTGACTTAAATCCAATAGCAAATCTATGGAAAGAACTAAAGATCAGAGTTTATAGAAGAGGCCCACAGAACCTTTAAGATTTGAAGACTGTGTAAAAGAATGGGCCAAAATCACCCCTGAGCAATGCATGCGACTAGTTTCTCCATAGAGGAGGCATCTAGAAGCTGTCATTACCAACAAAGGATTTAGTATGAAGTATTAAATAAATTTCAGTTAGTGTGTTCAATACTTTTTCCGTGTGTCATTTCATTTTATTACACATAACTTAATTTCTGAACTTATTTATTTTGGTGTCTTTGTATATATGGGTTGCATGGGTTATTACCGACATGTGCTGAAAACTTCATGTCAATAGCACCTTTAGAAATCTATTTACCTAGAAAAGCGGTGACGTGTTCAATACTTATTTTACCCGCTGTATATATTTTTTCGTGGTACAAATAAGGCTTTCATTTGGCGATATTGTCTTACAAAAAATTGTCTCTTTTTTAAGCAATCTATACACCAAAAACGTAATAAAGCTAAAAACTTCTACTTTGACAGGTTTCAAATTTTTGCAGATACAAAAGTTTAATTCCGAAAGTAATACCATTTAGGCCTCATACACACGGACATTTTTTGACGCCGGCGTTTTCTGCTTCTCTCCATGTTAGTCAATGGCCCCATAAAAACGTCAGCGTTTTTGAGCTGTAGATGGCGTTGGCGTTAGTGAGCTGAAAGTAGAACCCACGGCCATCGCGTTCTGAGACGGTAACGTTTTGGCGTTTTTGACGCTGACGCCGCAAAACGCCAACAAACGCCAACTAATATTGTACCAGCGTTTTCTGGCGTTTTTGACGCCAACGTTTTTAGGTTGAAAAATAGCAGAGGGATGATTTTTTTTTAAAAACGCCTATTGACGCCGACGCTCACTAACGCCGATGCATACCGCCGATTTTTTATCCTTGACGTCGGGCCTGACGTTTTGTTTATTTTTAAAGATACGTCAGTGTGTATGAGGCCTAATAATGACATTAAAATTACAATTCTGGTACAAATCATGAATAAGTTATTTACACACATGCCAAAGTTATTTACAAATTAAACTAGAACTATAGGAATAACGTTTTTTTTTTCATTCTGAATACAGTAAAAAAGGGTTATAACCTGTGTCAGTTTTTGCTTTGGGGACATTTTCCTTAAATTCCTGACCCACTACTGAAACAAGAAGGGAGAGGAAATCCCTGCACATTAGGGAACCCTGTGGGACCCCCAGGTCACAGAACTAGTGTCCCCATTGGAAGATTTCCCCTCTATTACTTTTCTGGGGACAACCCCTTTTAATTTCACTTTCAATGATAATGGTAATCAGGACAAATAGAGTGAAACTCCCTAATGGGGCACAGACAGCAATAAAAACATGATGGGCATTCTAATCCATCTCCACCCTGTTCAAAACTAAAGTTTTACTTTAAATAAAGGCTTTTTAAAAAAAAAAAAAAAAATTGAGCTATTAATAAAAAAATGCAACATCAAAAAAATTAACAAAATAGAACAATAACACTGCGCTCCTTATTAACAAATATATAAAGTGATTAAAAATGGAAATAAAGCAGCTGCTATAAATATATAAAAAACTCCGAAGATCAGCTATATCCGTGATAGTGAAAAAAATTAGTGAAATATATAAACAATTATTCCTCGCGTCACAATAACAAGATAAAACAATTAAAAAAACTACAACGTAAAAAAATAATTATCGAGTTAAAAAAAAAAAAAAAAATTTTTCGGAAATAAATTTCATTTTGAAATCAAAACTTGTCCCACCTCTACCTAATCTTACGGGTAGTACAAAAATAACGACAGACACGGGGTAATCCCTCAAAGTGAGATAAACAGGACTAATGGTAATAGTAACTTTCACTTTAATTTTCCCCAACAGGGGTCTTTTCATTATCTCCCCTTTAGAAGGTTACCCCTGTGATCAAGACACTGGACCCCCAG
>BLSH010552221.1:300018-325754 GCA_018402905.1 Glandirana rugosa | reverse complement strand
GTGCACCACCACATTATGGGTGTCAGGTCCGAGCATTCCTAGATGAACAGTTTCTTGGAAAGTGGATTGGTCGTTGAATGGCCCCCAAGGTCTCCCGATCTGACCCCCTTAGACTTTTATCTTTGGGGGCATCTGAAGGCAATTGTCTATGCTGTGAAGATACGAGATGTGCAGCACCTGAAACTACGGATACTGGAAGCCTGTGCTAGCATTTCTCCTGCGGTGTTGCTATCAGTGTGTGAAGAGTGTGAGAAGAGGGTTGCATTGACAATCCAACACAATGGGCAGCACATTGAACACATTTTATAAGTGGTCAGAAACTTGTAAATAACTCATGAAAGAATAAAGTTACGTTAAAACCAAGCACACCGTTGTTTTTCTTGTGAAATTCCCAATAATTTTGATGTGTCACATGACCCTCTTCCTATTGAAAAAACAAACGTTGGATTCAAAATGGCCGACTTCAAAATGGCCTCCATGGTCACCACCCATCTTGAAAAGTTTCCCCCCTCACATATACTAATGTGCCACAAACAGGAAGTTAATATCACTAACCATTCCCATTTTATTAAGGTGTATCCATATAAATGGCCCACCCTGTACAATGATTTGGGTTATTTTCACCAAAGCTCTGTAGCAGTATAAATTCTGACCAAAATTTATGAAGAAAAATTACTAATTTGCTAAATTTTTTAATGAAGAAAAATGCTTTTTTTTTTTACCAAATATTCAGTCTTTTTTCGTGATTAAATCCCACCAAAAGAAAGCTCTGTTTGGTGTCCGTTTATGAAGCAGTGAAAAAAATCCACTGCTCCATTCTCCGGTATTCACAGAAGTGTAGATCGCTTCACCTTTTGTGAAGTGAAACGATCTACAAACGGTTCAAACACTGGAGAACGCCTCCTGTTACTGGAATCTCATGAGACCTAATGAGATTAGGGTACCAGAAATCCACAGAAACAAAGAGATGTCAGTTTATTAAGCAGTGATAAATTATCACTATAAATAGAACAGTAACACTGCGCTCCTTATTAACAAATATATAAAGTGATTAAAAATGGAAATAAAGCAGCTGCTATAAATATATAAAAAACTCCGAAGATCAGCTATATCCGTGATAGTGAAAGCAGCGCTAAAACTGGATATATATTGTGCAAAACAATTTAGTGCAAAAAATACAAACAAAGTGCTAGTACAAAAAGTCTCAACAGTGCAATCCTCAATGAAGTGCAAAGGTAGGTCCTCCTTGAATCAAACAGCCAACTTGCTTCAAAGCTGAGTCCTTCACCTTCAATCACTTAAATGCAAAAACCAAGGTGGTAGTGCAAAAAAATCAATTGTGCAACATTGAATAAAGTGCAGAGATAAATCCTCCTTAAATTGTGCAGCTATGCTGTTTTTGATAGCGTATCCTTCACCATCGGTCACCACATGCGTGTGCACACATTGGGGGCTCACCAGAGCCCTGTGATCAAGTCGGAAGTGACGAAACGTCAGGGCGTGGCCACACGGCGACCCGAGGCGAACGTTTATACCGACGGCTGTGGCGCTCTGGATGTGGAGGAGAGGAGCGTTGGAGGGCCGAGCGGTAGGACTATCTGGCTAAATGAAACTTGCTGTTTTAAAGTGTTTTTAATGTAAGCGCAATCGGTGCTGTTTGAATAAATGTCTATACCTTAAGTGATACACTATGAGGGTCTTTCTTGCTTGTTCCCCATGATTATACATGCTGGAGAGTAACGAGTGCCTGTGGATGCGGTTCTTGGGAAGGTCATTGTGTGATGAGCCCCCTCTATCCTTGGAAAGATGAGCCTATCTATCTTTGACCTCTGGTGAGCCCCCAATGTGTGCACACGCATGTGGTGACCGATGGTGAAGGATACGCTATCATAAACAGCATAGCTGCACAATTTAAGGAGGATTTATCCCTGCACTTTATTCAATGTTGCACAATTGATTTTTTTGCACTACCACCTTGGTTTTTGCATTTAAGTGATTGAAGGTGAAGGACTCAGCTTTGAAGCAAGTTGGCTGTTTGATTCAAGGAGGACCTACCTTTGCACTTCATTGAGGATTGCACTGTTGAGACTTTTTGCACCAGCACTTTGTTTGTATTTTTTGCACTAAATTGTTTTGCACAATATATATTCAGTTTTAGCGCTGCTTTCACTATCACGGATATAGCTGATCTTCGAAAAAAATTAACAAACAAAGCAAATTAAATTTATACATGCAGATTAGGGTTAACAAGGGGTTAATAAAGTGATAAAGATAAACACATTTTTATACTGTACTGTATACTATATTTTTTACTGGTAGGATCTCTTTATCTGACATTGTTTGCTGTCAGCGCCTTTGATTTTCACATTAAAACAGTAATTGTAATGCAACAGTATGTAATGTAATGTTGTTACATGGTATTTCTTACATAATCATTTTTCACTTAAGCTTTTATTTTAAACAATGTTGCAAACACTATTCAACTATCTCCAATTTACACAGCAGCTGCTGTGATACAGAGCAAGATCAAGTTGTCATTTTGACAGCTGGAATTTGCCAGAAAGAGTGGCAGCAAGGGAAGAAGAACAAGGAGTGTGGCATATGCCCAATGTATTTTCTTAAAAGTTTATTAGCGTGTTCGCCATATGCCTTAAAGTGGAACTTTACCTATAACAAATTGATGAAAATAATGTTCTTTAGCAAGGAACATACATTCTACATTAATAATTATGCTACTAAAATTATTGTTACTGTAAATTGCCTCCAGCATTGCTCCTGTTTCTTCTTGCTGGAGGCTGCCATTTTGCTGAAGCACAGAGCCCCCATAAGCAGCAGTAAATCTTTAGGCTGTCAGTAAAACTGGCCTCTAAAAATTTGGCACAGTACAAAAAAATAGAGAGCAACTGAGCATGTGCAGAGCAGGGTAAGACAGTGTATTACTGGAATTTAAACAGTATAGGCAATTATTTTTAATGTTTTATACTGTTACAACTACTATACCTGCAAAAGGGGTCAGCCTGAAGTGATCTAGCAAGACTTAATATTCTGACTAAAGTTTCACTTTAAAGAAAGTAGAAAAATGATCACACCAGAACACGGAAAGTGTGGGAAGCCTGTGCTCCTTGTGCATTTCCCACGACTCACTGGGTTTGCAATTTGGTGCTGGTGTCAATATATTCCTAACAACTCTGGTAGGTAAATTAAATCCTGTCTAAATTGGCCCTAAGTATATATCTGAATGTGAGTTAGGGACCTTAGATTGTAAGCGCCTTGAGGGTAGGGACTGATGTGAATGTACAATGTATATGTAAAGCGCTGCATAAATTGACAGCGCTATATAAGTACCTGAAATAAATATAATAAAATAAATAAAACAACTTTGCCTGCACAGGATCGCATGCTACCACAGTACCATGTGTTTTGGTGTGGTGTGTTTTTCAAAGTACTGCATGCATTACTCTTTTGTGCAATCCAGTGCGATTTCAGCCCATTCAAGAGTCGCAGAGGAATCACATAGGAATGCAGACAGCATTCTTGTGCAATTCAGGTGTGAACCGGCACTTAAAGTCAGCAGCTACAAATATTGTAGCTGCTGACTTTTCACAGTCACTCACCAGCCCAGGGGTGCAGTGCTGTCATCACCCAGGCCAATTCTTTGCCAGACTTTGGGTTCCCTGGGACCGCCATCTTAAGTGTGGGAAGCTGGCGGTGACCTCCTGCTGGCTCACAGTCAGCTCCCCACTGCTCATGAGCAAGACGTGCTGCATTTCTGAATAATCCTGCAGTATCCTGGGACCTGTGATGTGTCCCAGGATGTGGTGGGTTGATAGGAGGAGAGAGTAGAGCACAAGAGGTGAGCTTGTCACTTTGTTGCTTCTCGTTTCGCTGTCCACCAACAGGGTGGGGTGGACCTACCATGGCTTGGGCTCGGATGAAGTGGGCTGAATGATCCTGGTCACCAAACAGAAGACAAGTGGCAGAAAAAAAGGACTGCATGAATTTCTGTATTGAAGCCTGCTATCATGCTGGACCTGCAGCTATAGAATTTTCACAGATATTTACTTGGAAAAGGTATGAAGATTAGGGGTTCTATCTAGGTCAGTGACTCGGCTCTAGATGTGACTCAACAAGAAGCACGTTGAACCTCTTCCATGAGACCACTGCTTCCAAGCAGTTTTAGTCCTTTTTTAAAAATACGTTTTGTAATTATCACTTCTTTTATACAGGTTTGCACCTGTTTCACTAAAATGACTGCAAAGCTTTGAGAAAAACAAATTCATACTATGTATAAAGATGAAAAGCTTAAGCTTTGTTACTCACATAACTGAAGAAGGCAGAGTGACTCAACCCTCATACCTCCCTGCTTGGTCCATGCAGAACCATACAGAGTTTCAGTTTGGTAGAAACAGCCACAAAAAGAACAGCTATTGCTGCGCTCTCTTTAGATAACAAAGAATGTTCTGCAAAACCATTGGCATGGGTGTATTAAATATTTATTTCTAAAACAAATATCTCATATTGCATGGTTCCAAATTGGAGACTCAATCAGTCAGAATTCAAAATCTGCAAAGGAATACAATTTTAAGGCGCAAATGGCTTGAAATGTTTATTAGTTTTCCTGCTCTTCTGATTCACAAATGCCAGAACTTTAGCAATGCTCATATTTAAAGAGGAACTGCAGTCTGCTCACATAATTTGTAATAAAAACATCTTTGCCATTCTGAAGCTTCACTCCAACCACTTTGCATATTATTTTATATACATTGTGACTCTGTACTTGCCAAATATGCTGCAGAAATCTCCCACCAATAAGTCTCCATTTTAACTGCGGGCAGCTGAAGCTGCTGCCTGTTCACTTCCTGGATTTATACAGACACACAGAGACACAGCTCCAGCTCTGCAGCTCTCATTGACCCTCTTATGACTCATCCCCCCTCTCTTCCTGGCAGAGAGCTGTGCATGATGTCAAACACTGAGGCATTTTACCAGACAAGAAACAGGAAGTGGGCTGTATAAGGTATTAACTAGCAGAATTTTTTTTTATTTTCCAAAATTAACCACTTCAGCCCTGGAAGGATTTCCCACTTTAGGACCAGAGCACTTTTTGCGATTCGGCACTGCGTCGCTTTAACTGACAATTGCGAGGTCGTGCAACGTTGTACCCAAACAAAATTTGCGTCCTTTTTTTCACACAAATAGAGCTTTCTTTTGGTGGTATTTAATCCCCTCTGCGTCATTTCTGATCGCCGCTATAAACAAAAGAAGAGCGACAACTTTGCAAAAAAACAAAAACAAATTTCTTACTTTTTGCTAAAATACAAATCCCAAAAAAATATAAAAAAACATTTTTTTCAATCGGTTTTGGCCCATTTATATTCTTCCTCATATTTTTGGTAAAAAAAAATCGCAAGCGGCATGTATTGATTGGTTTGCGCAAAAGTTGCCGTGTTTACGAATGATGAGAATTAATTTCTGGGGTTTTTATCATTTTTTACTAATAATGGCAGCGGTCTGCAATTTTTAGCGGCACTGCGATATTGCAGCGGACATGTCGGACCATTTTGACACTTTTTTGGGACCAATGGCATTTCTACAGCGATCAGTGCTCTAAAAACGCACTGATTACGGTGTAAATGCCATTGGCAGTGAAGGAGTTAACCTGGAGGGGGCGCTCTAAGGGTTAACTGTGTTCCTTGGGCGTGTTCTAACTGTGTGTGGGCTGGCCTGGCTGGGGGAAGGGAGTGATCACGGCTTCCATGTACAGGAAGAACAGAACGGAGATCCGTGTTTACTTACACGGACCTCCGTTCTTTCACTGCAGGGGGGGCCATCGTGGGTAGCTGGCGGCAATCGATTCCGCCCTACCTGCTCCCTGCCCCCCCCAAACACAGTGAGCGCGCCTCCGGCGGCGCACGCTCACAGTGAGGGATATCGGCGGTTTGCGGTATCGAGCCACTCTGTCGCCGTCAGACTCCGGTCGGCAAGTGGTTAAAAAAACAAGGGCAGAGGTTTTAATAGATGGAAAGATGAAAAAATGACTGAAGTTAAGCTTTAAGATGGTCCCACAAAGGACTATTTTCAGAGCAACAGAATTCATATTTATCAGACTATACAAATGGCTGACCTAGCTGAACAGATCTGTCCATTTCACTTGAACAGAACAACTGAAATGTGCACACAAATGTATTCATGTAAAACATGTTTGAAAGCTTCTTTCAGGATTTTTTTTTTATTCAAGAGTTGATATACAAAAGCTTGTCTGCATGAACAGTGTGGTAAATGGTTTGAATGGTGCGCATTGTAAGGCGCGAACAAGAAAAAAAACAAAAAAACACCACTAACACATCTGTATATGATATGTATTGAATGAGTTCTCGAAAAAGTTCAAGTTCGGCCCTGAACTTAACCCCGAACCCCATTGAAGTCAATGGTGACCCGAACTTTTGGGCACTAAAATGGCTCTAAAAATGTCCTGGAAAGGGCTAGAGGGCTGCAAAAGGAAGCAAAATGGGGGTAAGAGTAGGACAAGTGCCCTGCAAACAAATGTGGATAGGGAAATAACTTAAAATCACATAAAAAAAATAAAAATGGAGGAGGTGGATATGGAGTAGGAGGTTGAGGAGGCGGTGACCGTGGCGGTGTAGGAGGAAGAGGCGGTGGTGGAGGAGGAGGAGGAGGTAGCCAACACTGTTTTTTATTTGTTTGGGTTTTTTTTCTAATTGGGGTAGCCCCCAAAATATTGAGACATATTAAAAAAAAAAAAAGATCACTATCTGCAGACAAACCCAGAGATGTTCTAGCACGGGTTCACTTTTTCCATATACAATGTACCATGGTTTATTCTTCATGTTTCTCCTGTTACAAATTCCAATAAAGACCCACGGAATGCACACCAGCAGAGTCATCAAAAAGCATAAGAGACTGCTGCATGACTTGGGGCTCAGACTGGTTGGCTGATTTACAAGGGGCTGAGGTGAAAGACAGATGGCCATGGGGTTCAGGTGCCAACTCTGAGCTTTCATCAAGGGACCAGGAGGGAGACAATGTGAAGGAACTGGAGGCATTGTCAGCCACCCAATCTACTATCGCCCGTACTTGTTCTGGCCTCACCAATCGTTGAGCGGCATTTGGGCCTACCATATAACGTTGAAGGTTCTGTCGGCTACTCACACCTGTGGAAGGTGTTTCACTTGTGCGTGTACCTGGCACAGATCGACACGTCCTCTCCTTGTAACAGGAACTTCACCAACACCACCAACACAAGCAGCACCAGCAGCACCACGACCACGTCCCTTTTTTTGGCGCTCTCCTCATTCTGGATGCAAATGTACTATTTAGCACAAATTTATATTATTTTTTAAACCAGCAATGTAGACACACTTTTTATTTTTGTGCAAGAAATGCACCGCAGGCCGCAAATGTAGTATTTAGAATATTTTTTTTTTTAAACCAGCAATGTAGACACACTTTTTATATTTGTGCAAAAAATGCACCGCTGGCCGCAAATGTAGTATTTAGAATATTGTTTTTTTAAACCAGCAATGTAGATGCACTTTTTATGTTTGTGCAAGAAATGCACCGCTGGCCGCAAATGTAGTATTTAGAATATATATATATTTTTTTTAAACCAGCAATGTTAATGTACTTTTTACTTTTGTGCAAGAAATGCACCACTGGCCGCAAATCTAGTATTTCGATTTTTTTTTTTAAACCAGCAATGTAGACATACTTTTTAATTTTGTGCAAGAAATGCCCCGCTGGCCGCAAATGTAATATTTTGCACAAAAAATAAATGTTTTAACTTGTCTAACTACAATGTAAAAACAGTATTTAAATATGCCAAAATGTTGCCAACTGAACTAACAGAACACGATTAAAGTAGTATCCCTGACACACAAGCATTTGCAAGTGCACTGCACTTGCAAAAATGGCTGCAAACGCCCACCTAACAAACAGAAAGATTGCTTAGGTTTTATATGAGGCACTTTGCTTGGCAAACAAAATGTACTCTAGCAAGCAAAAATCTCCTCTAGCACCCACCCACCAATAAATCACTATTTTTAACAGATTTTCTAAAGCTAATCTGTCCCTCACAGCAGCAGCATCCTCTCCCTACACTAGTATGAGATGATTTTCTAAAGCTAATCTGTCCCTCACAGCAGCAGCAGCATCCTCTCCCTACACTAGTATGAGATGATGTGACATGCAGCACTACGTGACTCCAGCTTATATAGAGGCTGGGTCACATGATGCACTGGCCAATCACAGCCAAGCCATTAGTAGGCATGGCTGTGATGGCTTCTAAGGGCAAATGAGTGAAACGCTTGTTGATTTGCTGCCCTGCAGCTATTTAACAGGCGCGAAAAAATACCCAAACCTCGAATCCGGACTTTTTCTCAAAGGTCTAGGTTCGGGTTCAGGACACGGACACCCTAAAGTCCGGTACGAACCCGAACTTTACAGTTCGGGTTCGCTCAACTCTAGTATTGAAATATGATATTTGTCCAGCAGAATGTTAGGTAATAAAAAGGAGAAGAAAAGGGGATGGGAAACTATGACCCAGCCCCTTCCTCCACATCCAAAAATTCACCCTAGTCAATAGGTCATTGTAATAGCAACACCACTGTAGGCCTTATCTAAATGGCTTGGGTGGGGATACCTGATTTTTTCGGGTACTTCCGCCCCGGTCGCTTTAGGCGATCGGAAGTGGAAGGTCTCCTTCCCCCTCCCTCCCTTAGACTTCTGGGACACAGGACAGGTCCTAGAAGACTTTGGGACCAATCACAAAGTGCAGCGCCACTCGCGCATGCGCCCGGCCGTGAAGCCACGGCCGGGTGCCCACAGTAGCAATGCTGGCGCCACAGAGGGGAGGGGGAGAGGAGCGAGGCTCCATCGCTGGACCGGGAGACAGGTGAGTGTCTGTTTATTAAAAGTCAGCAGCTACACTTTTTGTAGCTGCTGACTTTTAATAAACATTCGGAAAGCGTGGAACTCCGCTTTAAAGAATGCTATTCTATGCCTGTATCAACCAGATAACCATGTGTTTTATATTTTCAACTTGGTTTTCACTTGTACTATTGATGCCAAGAATTAGATACATGTTAGAATGGTGACCAGGCAGATCTGGTGCATCTCTCAGTTGTTTCCAATGTTTGTCTATTGGGGACCTCTCGAAGAGACCAGGTTTATCTTGCCAGATTTAGTCATATAATGCATGATCTAACAATAAAGTTGACCTGCCTGCTACACCATATGGTGGTCACTGTGTCTCTGTTTACAACTATTCACAAAAAATGTGTCACAACTGCCTCCCAAATAATCACTGCAGGCAGAGGCGTAACAAGAACCTTCAGGGCTCCGCTGCAAGAAACCATGAAGGGCCCCCCTGACCCCCAGCTGGGGTCCTTCCCTCTGGGTCTGGGGCCATTCCCACTGAGCCCTTTACTCCCATCGTGGGGCCGTTTATTACGGTCTTACAGCAGAACCCTTTTTACATATTCTGCAGCGAGCCCCCTTCCTGCTGTTCTGGGGCCTCCCCACAGTGGAGGAACGCAAGGGCCTGGTCACAAGTGCGACCTTTGCGACCCTGGTAGTTCAGCCACTGGTGTCAGGAGTATTTTATTTTGTTATATTATTTTTTACCATTTTATTTATTTATTTATTTTTTACAATTTTATGTTTGATTATTTTTTACATTTTGTTTAGGATCCCCATTGGGGGGCTTTGGTGAGATATCAGGGGTCTAAACAGACTTCTGATGTTTCACCTTTGAAATACAGAAAGTAGATTGTGGACACAGCCCTCAATCTCCATCTCTGCAGCCTCAGCAGCACAGAATGGGCAGGAATAGATGTGTACAGTGCTTCCCACTCATTCACAAACCGATGCATCACTGATCATTCAGGAAAGGAAGGGGCTGGTAAATTACATGCATACCAGCCCCTTCCCGCTTCAGGCGAGAGGGGGGGTAAGCCAGCAGAGCTGCGGGCGGACGAGGAGGGAAGTAAACAAGAGACCTTAGGCAGTAGGACCTGAATTGGAGAGGTGGCATGTAGAGAAGCCACTGCCCTCCATTTTCTTCCTGCAGGTGCTGAATGCCTGAGGGAGAGGGGAGGGGGTCGGTTCCTCTATATGCCACCCCTGCTGCCCCTCCTATCCAGGTGTATAGGGGAGCAGCACAAGTCCCTTGGAGCATGTGCCTGGGTCTCAATTGTGATCCCTTTGACCCGGTAGTTACATCCCTGACTGTAGGAGCATTTGATTTAAAGTATTCCCAGATTACTGGTTAATAACCGTTTTCTACTGTGGAGAACAAAGGAAAACTTTCTGGACAATAAAGGTAAAATCAGTGAGGGTTCAGGCAAGATGATCTACCGGAGAGAATGACTTCAGGTTCTGCTTAGAATTTTGAGGATGAATTGCTCCACATTGCCTGTGCAGAGGCCTGGGAAGGTTTATTTTTCAAAGCTTATTTACTGCTTGTTAAGAATATATTGATTTTAATGTTCATAGCCTAGCTACAGGTTCCCTTTAAAGCTGAACACCAGATAAGCAGCTAAATGCGCTGTTTTAAGTGCCAAAGGATTTGTATTTCTGTCTATCCAGTCTTGAGATTTACACAACTCTGCCACACAATACAGCCCTTTCTGTTACAGCAGGAGAAAGCTTTTGGAATAACTCAGATCCCAAGCTTAACACATTTCTTAACACATGTATAGAAACTGACGAAGTGATCTGTGTTATCCCCAAAGCTTACATCTTAAAAAAAAAAAAAAAAGAAAAAAAGTTAGCCAATACAGGGCATCACCTAAACTTCAGTCCAGTCCAGTCCATAATTGTACAGTAAGGCTTCATGCACATGGGATGTTTTTTCAACCTCCCCTGAGCGATTATTTTGACAGCTAGAATCCGGCGTCTAAAACACCCGTTTTGCCGCGTTTTGCATGCCGCGTTTGCATCTAGGAGCCTTTTTAAAAAAAAATATATTTTTTTAAAAAATGGAAACGCCTGTAAACAAAACGGTCCTAGACGCGAGTTACCGCGTTTAGGCGCGTTTACAAGCTGTTATAAGCATTTGACATTTCAAATGCCTCTGAACTTCCGTCTGAACACATTTTTTTGCTTTCCAAGAAATGCCTCTAAACTCAACTGTCTTGAAACTACCTTAAATGCCCCTGTGTACAAGATAAGATAACATTAGATGAGTTCAGAGGCAGCTGAAAAAAATGCCCAAATGCCTCTAAACGTCCGTTTACAGGCAGCAGTGTGCATGGAGCCTAAAAGGAGTAGCAGCAGACTGATGAATGTTTCTCTCTATCACTTTATATTATTCTATTAGCATGTTTCTTGCATTGCCGCATATCCAATTGGCTGCTTGTACTGCTTCTCAATGCATCCTGAATCAAGCATTTGTTTTAATGCAACTTATGAAAAAAGTGTTTTATTTTGTCTATTGACTGAGGATCATGACTATGCATCGAAAATGGTAGTATAGGCTAAATATAAGATTTGGTAAAAATGTTGCCTTCCCCTGGTCCTATGTATGCTGCATACCGTTTATAAAAGAGAGTGGTGTAAATAGCTTTTCTTTAATCTGCTTTGGTGTGGTAATATCATCCAGAAGCAGTGGTTCCTCTATGTCAGGGAGCACTGAACAATGGGGCTGATATCTTGGAGCCATGACATCATCCACTGGCTGCCTTTGCCCCTCTGTTGACAGCTCTCCCTCCACTACCAGGAGCCACTCACTGATACAAGAGAGCTGCTACTTCTGGATCACATGACCACATTAAAGCAGATTAAAGGAGAGGTATTTACACTGCCCTCTTTTTTAAATGGTATTCAGCATAGGTAGGAGAAGGGGAAGACAACAGTTTAACAATAATTATATTTAGTATATGCTCCCACTATGAGCATGTTACCATTGTTACATTCATTACTTTGTCTGTGATGATGTTCAGTTTTGGTCAGGGTGGGACAATTTGAAGACATACAAATGGTTCGGCAACTTGGTGTAAAATCCAAGCTCCTTTTTAGAATTTCATCAAGACATAAAGGGGGTTCAGTCATGGGCGTCCGCAGGTAGGGGCAATTGCCCCCCCTGGAATCAGGGATCAGAATAGGGGTTCCCCACTAGGTCCTTATCCTCTTGAGCCATGTATGCAGTTTCTGACAGTCTCTTGGGCCATGAATGCAGTCTCTGACTGTCTCCTGTGCTATGTATGCAGTCCCTGACTGTCTCCTGTTCCATGTCTGCAGTCTCTGACCGTATCCTGTACTATGTCTGCAGTCTCTGACCATCTCCTGTACTATGTCCGCAGTCTCTGACCGTCTCCTGTACCATGTCTGCAGTCTCTGACTGTCTCCTGTATCATGTCCGCAGTCTCTGACCATCTCCTGGATCATGTCTGCAGTCTCTGACTATCTCCTGTTCTACGTCTGCAGTCTCTGACCGTGATAATGTAATTATGACATTGTCAAAAAGGGGCAGAGCATGGATGACCTTGAAATTATGCCCCCCCCTGGAAAAAGTTCTGCGAACGCCCATGGGTTCAGTATACACAGAGGTTGACGCATTTCAGCCCTCACAGGGGCTTTAGTCGTAACAATTAGTGCATATAGAACAAATCAATAAATAATCAATCTAACACCCCAGCTCAATAAAGAGGCGGATCTATAATTAACCCTTCAATCCACCATTCCAACTGGAGAATGAGGCTTAGTGTGGGAAACCGCAATAGAAAATGCAAATAGTATACAAACAGAAACCAAATAAGATACAAAATATCACAAAAAAATAAAAACCAGAGACGAATTTCCAGGTCCCACCTGTGATTTAACCCCTGAGGGACCCTGATCTGCAACTGCAGGACAATTCCCTGGAAAAAGTTAAAGTGCACCTGTACCCAGACTATGGCCATTAAAGTTCAAACATATTATAAGCATCAAGTAAAAGAGCTTTAAAACAAGCCATCGCTGACCTCTCTAGCTGCATGTACGTTGAACTAATTAATCCTGAAAGATCACAACAAAGACTCTATAGTGCTTTCAGTAATTTTCTAACACCTGCTGTGTGTTTACATTAGTAGGCTAGCAAGATTCTGCAGGAATAAAGGGGGAAGGAATTGAGATTTCAGGGCCTCTGCTGTGGACTTTGAAGATGAATTGCTCAGCAATGCCTATAGCTACAGAGGCGAATAAGGTTTTCTTATGTGCTTTACTGCTTTATTGGAATATAAAAACTTTTTTATATGCATAGTGTGGGCACAAATTCAACTTTTTAGTACTGTGAACCTGGTTCCGGGTAACCTGACCATAACTGCACATAATTTCTTCAAAGTAATGTAACATGGTAACATGCTTTAATACATGATCATGATCTTCCAAGTCTGACAAAATAAAACTTCATTTGTAAGTTCCATTAAAACAGATACCTGATTCAGGAACACATCCAGCATTTCACATGTAACAAAACCTATTACAAACTGTATTGCTTCAAATGTCAAAGCACTCAGGTGTCAATGCACTGAACTTGGAATACAAATTGGCAGCTCAGCTGATTAGCTAAACAGAGAAGACAGAACTGCCTCATTCTATATGCCCAGTATTACATCCGGCTGCATTTATTTTGATTTTTCTGTAAAGCATTGCATTGTGTGGTTACATAAATATGTAAAGCAATGTATATGAAAAGAGAACTATTCGGCTGTATTCTACTTGTTAAACTATAAATAAATTAAATTTGGTCAGAGGTGTTAAGGCAAACAATTGAAGGCATATGTATTTCTGTGTCATTGCTGTTAATGTATTCAAGAAATAGACAGTTCACATAAAAACAAGATGGAAATCAACTAGCAGCACTACATCATATGTTGTGGTTTAGTCTGGTTTAGCAAACTAAAAAGGACCTCTTTAGGACATGATATGTTGGGGGGGGGGGCTTGCATTGCTGAATTACTATTTTTTTCTTGACAGCTTTAGTCTTTTCATAATGTTAGACTGTTGTTAAAGGGCTTGTGAAATTAAATTACAACCTTTTTTTACATATACGTGTGGTTGATTTGCAAAATCTGATGCAGCTGTGCACAGTAGCCAATTAGCTTCTAGCTTCCGCTTGTTCAATTAAGCTTTGACAAAAAAAATGGAAGCTGATTGGTTTCTATGCAGAACTGCACCAGATTTTGTACTCTCCAGTTTTGGTAAATCAACCCCATGGAGATACAACAGATGCACTTTTCCTTAAGTTGGACATACACACTGCGAAGAGAACGCCATAGATTTTCCATTACAAGCTAAAGAGCATGGATGGAGGAATCTCCTGTAGTCAGCTACTGTCTTCTTACAACTTGTCTTCTTACGGCAACCGTGACTTTCTGAATACCCAAACGGTGACTGAAGCAGATTGGGTATTGCCCTTGGCTCAGCTGACTTATTTCTAATTTCCATTTGGCTCCTTCTATTTCTCAAATCCGGAGTTGCTGGCAGGGCCACCCACTGCTCGAATTTCGGTCAATTCACAGGAATCAACCTAAATTTGAGATATGTATTGCCAGCTTCAGATATAGAGACCCCTTCATGTGGGGAAAATGTTGTGACTCTCATCACTTCTTGCTTCAAATTCGTACTCAGATTTCACACATAATTGGGGACCAACGCTGCACCATGGCCATTCTGATATGTAGACTCTCTAGAATGAAGGCAGTAGAAGCCTCTACTGCTTATGAAAATGGTCTACATTTCCACAGCTCCCAACCGTCCTCCATTTAAGAGAGGCTTCCTCTATTACTCCTTATATTTGTCTCCCTTTATTTTCATGAATGGTCACTAGATACATAAAGCACCAAGCTACACAAAATGTCTATGTTTTTTCCCAAAATGTAGGCATGTGGGGGTTGACATTCCCTCATGTGTTTCTAGTGGGTAAAATCTTGTGTTCATTTTCATATCTTAATGATGCCCAAAAGAAGGATTTCCATGCTATTAGTTCCGGTTTTGTCTGCATCGATATTGGAGTTTTGGGTGTTTGCAAGCCTTCTATTTCAGTCTCATTAATAAAAAATAAAATAAAAATAAAACCAGCATGGAAACTGAGAGCCCTAATACTGTCCACAGCAAGTATGTAGGCCAAATATCTCACCATTAGCATCCCTAACATGAAGCTTTAGGTGGTTTAAAGTGATTCTAAAATTTGTATTTTTTTTTTTAATAACAGACTTGTTATATTTACCTGCTCTGTGCGATGGTTTTGCACAGAGCAGTCCTGAACCTCTTCTTTTTGGGTCCCCCGCTGGTGGTCCTGGCTCCTCCCCTTGCTGAGTGCCCGAGTGCTCTAGAAGACTCAGAGGGGTTGTCCATATTGCAGTTACACTTTGGGGTTGATTAACTAAAACTGGAGGGTGAAAAATCTGGTGCAGCTCTGTAATGAAACCAATGAGTTTCTAACTTCAGCTTGTTCAATCAAGCTTTGACAAAAAAAAAATGGAAGCTTATTGGTTTCTATGCAGAGCTACACCAGATTTTGCACTCTCCAGACTTAGTAAATCAACCCCTTTAAGTGCTAGTTCTCAAGTGCAGTAACCCATAGCAAAAACTCAAACTCACAATTAAGTAAAATAACTATATTTTGATTTAATTTGCTTTAAGAAAAATAACCCTATTGAATAAGGCTGCAACATGGGTTTGATTAAAGTATAAGTGAAGGCAAAATGTTTTTAGTTTTGAATGGAGTAGAAAGACATTAGAAGTCCTATCTGTGCTACCTTTAGGAAAATTCACCATCTCTGTTTGTCCTTTTGACAGTTATCAGTGAAAGTGAAGCTAAAAGAAAATGACAAATTTTGGGTTGTCACCAGAACAAGAATAGAGGGGAAATCTTCCAATGAGGAAACTGGTTTTGGTGACCCCGGTGACTTGTTTTGGTAACGGGACAGGAAGTGAAGGGAAATGTCCCCAATGGGACACAAATGGCAGAAAAAACTGACAGGGATTAAAACCCTCCATTACTCTATTCAAAATTTTAAAAAAAAGTTAGTAACACTTTATATACTCTATTTATAGACCGTGAATGTAACTGTTAACAGTATTATGTTCTGTTTCAGGTGAATCATTAATGTGACAAAACGAATGTATTTACAAATGCTCCCTCAGAGCAACAACCTTTAATATGAGTCATATAATAACAAATGAGTGGCATTAAAAATGCATAAACGCCTGCAAAAAATATGCATATATATGAATGAAGACTGTCTCTGTGTAACGTCATCATGATCGTGGATCCTCTAATAATTTGTCCCACACACACACATGCACATATCATATATGTCACAACGTGTTATGTCATGTATTGCTGTCTGTCGCTTTTTCCCTACCACATATTCATTAAAAAGCGCAAAATGTGATCCGTTGAAACAATTTGCATTTCTGATCAGCCGTAGGACACTTGTTTAAAAAGAACGTTAATATTTTGTGACAATTTTTCACAGTATGTGCCAAGGAAATCAGTAAGTATTCTACGCATAATAACAGACGTAGTCCTAAAGCACAAGATGTGAAGCTGCACTGTCACCAGGCCATCCCACTGCTGATACTTATCTCATTTAAATTCTGATGTTTCCGTATGAAAAGTAACTGAAGACTAAATGTGAGAGACCTCACAGCCAGCAGTTTCAGAGGGAAGGTCTATAGGAAAAACATATGGTACAGTACATTTAAAGTTTCATCTGTAACAATCCTTTCTTCCATCTTGCCTTACCTTTTACATTATTGCTCCTCAGCCACTTGATATATCAGTCACTAAATATTAGTCATATTGTGGGTAACAGTTCCTTTGGACCGTAGTGGGGCACCGTAATAAAAATGCAGAGATTCTGAACTTTGGGAAAGCCCACAGCTCAGCTCATTATGAACTATGTTATCACTTAGGGGAAAGGCAGAGAGGTGCTGTCGTCACTGAAGAGTTCCACCTCCTGTGCACAACTAAAGAGTTCCCCCTCCTGTGCACAACTGAAGAGTTCCACCTCCTGTGCACAACTGAAGAGTTCCACCTCCTGTGCACAACTAAAGAGTTCCACCTCATGTGCACAACTAAAGAGTTCCACCTCCTGTGCACAACTAAAGAGTTCCACCTCCTGTGCACAACTGAAGAGTTCTACCTCCTGTGCACAACTGAAGAATTTCACCTCCTGTGCACAACTAAAGAGTTCCACCTCCTGTGCACAACTGAAGAGTTCCACCGCCTGTGCACAACTGAAGAGTTCCACCTCCTGTGCACAACTAAAGAGTTCCACCTCCTGTGCACAACTAAAGAGTTCCCCCTCCTGTGCACAACTGAAGGGTTCCCCCTCCTGTGCACAACTGAAGGGTTCCACCTCCTGTGCACAACTGAAGAATTTCACCTCCTGTGCACAACTGAAGAATTTCACCTCCTGTGCACAACTGAAGGGTTCCACCTCCTGTGCACAACTGAAGAGTTCCACCTCCTGTGCACAACTGAAGAATTTCACCTCCTGTGCACAACTGAAGAGTTCCACCTCCTGTGCACAACTGAAGAATTTCACCTCCTGTGCACAACTGAAGAGTTCCACCTCCTGTGCACAACTAAAGAGTTCCACCTCCTGTGCACAACTGAAGAATTTCACCTCCTGTGCACAACTGAAGAGTTCCACCTCCTGTGCACAACTGAAGAGTTCCCCCTCCTGTGCACAACTGAAGAATTTCACCTCCTGTGCACAACTGAAGAGTTCCACCTCCTGTGCACAACTGAAGAGTTCCCCCTCCTGTGCACAACTGAAGAGTTCCACCTCCTGTGCACAACTGAAGAGTTCCACCTCCTGTGCACAACTAAAGAGTTCCACCTCCTGTGCACAACTAAAGAGTTCCACCTCCTGTGCACAACTGAAGAATTTCACCTCCTGTGCACAACTGAAGAATTTCACCTCCTGTGCACAACTAAAGAGTTCCACCTCCTGTGCACAACTGAAGAGTTCCACCTCCTGTGCACAACTGAAGAGTTCCACCTCCTGTGCACAACTGAAGAGTTCCACCTCCTGTGCACAACTGAAGAATTTCACCTCCTGTGCACAACTAAAGAGTTCCACCTCCTGTGCACAACTGAAGGGTTCCACCTCCTGTGCACTACTGAAGAGTTCCACCTCCTGTGCAGAACTGAAGAGTTCCCCCTCCTGTGCACAACTGAAGAGTTCCACATCCTGTGCACAACTGAAGAGTTCCACATCCTGTGCACAACTGAAGAGTTCCACCTCCTGTGCACAACTGAAGAGTTCCACCTCCTGTGCACAACTGAAGAGTTCCACCTCCTGTGCACAACTGAAGAGTTCCCCCTCCTTTGCACAACTGAAGAGTTCCACCTCCTGTGCACAACTGAAGAGTTCCACATCCTGTGCACAACTGAAGAGTTCCACCTCCTGTGCACTACTAAAGAGTTCCACCTCCTGTGCACTACTAAAGAGTTCCACCTCCTGTGCACAACTAAAGAGCTCCACCTCCTGTGCACAATTGAAGAGTTCCACCTCCTGTGCACTACTAAAGAGTTCCACCTCCTGTGCACTACTAAAGAGTTCCACCTCCTGTGCACAATTGAAGAGTTCCACCTCCTGTGCACTACTAAAGAGTTCCACCTCCTGTGCACAACTGAAGAGTTCCCCCTCCTGTGCACAACTGAAGAGTTCCACCTCCTGTGCCCAACTAAAGAGTTCCACCTCCTGTGCACAACTAAAAAGTTCCACCTCCTGTGCACAACTAAAGAGTTCCACCTCCTGTGCACAACTGAAGAATTTCACCTCCTGTGCACAACTAAAGAGTTCCACCTCCTGTGCACAACTGAAGGGTTCCACCTCCTGTGCACAACTGAAGAGTTCCACCTCCTGTGCACAACCAAAGGGTTCCACCTCCTGTGCACAACCAAAGGGTTCCACCTCCTGTGCACAGCTGAAGGGTTCCACCTCATATGCACAACAGGCGGTGGAACCCTTCATTGATAACAGCACCTCTCTGCCTTTCCCCTAAGTGACAATATACACGCATTGGCCACTTTATTAGATACACCTGTTCAATTGCTTGGTAAAGCAAATTGCTAATCAGCCAACCACATGGCAGTAACACAATGCATTAGACATCTAGACGTGGTGAAGACGACTTGCTAAAGTTCAAACCGAGCATCAGAATGGGAAAGAAAGGGGATTTAAGTGACTTTGAACGTGGCATGGTTGTTGTGCCAGGGGGCTGGTCTGGGTATTTCAAAAACTGTTGATCTACTGGTATTTTCACACACAACCATCTCTAGGGTTTACAGAAAATGGTGCGAAAAAGAGAAAATATCCAGTGAGCGGCAGTTGTGTGGAGGAAAATGCCTTGTTGAGGACAGAGGTCAGAGGAGAATGCGCAGACTGGTTCCAGATTATAGCAAGGCAAAAGAAACTGAAATAACCACTCATTACAACCAAGGTATGCAGAATACTATCTTTGAATGCAAAATACATGGAACCTTGAAGCTGATGGGCAACAGCAGCAGAAGACCACACCAGGTGCCAATCCAGGCAGCTAAGAACAGGAAACTGAGGCTACAATTCGCGCAGACTCACTAAAAACGGACAATAGAAGATTGGAAAAACGTTGCCTGGTCTGATGAGTCTTGATTTCAGCTGCAACATTCAGATGGTAGGGTCAGAATTTGGCATGAACAACATGAAAGCATTGATCCATCCTGCCCTGTATCAACCATTCAGGCTGGTGGTGGTGTAATGGTATGGTGGATATTTTCTTGGCAAACTTTGGGCCCCTTTGTACCAACTGAGCATCATTTAAATGCCACAGCCTACCTGAGTATTGTTGCTGACCATGCTTATCGCTTTATGTCTACAGTGTCCCCATCTTCTGATGGCTCCTGCCAGCAGGACAATGCATTGTGTCATAAAGCTCAAATCATCTAACCACTGGTTTCTTGAACATGACAATGAGTTCACCGTACTCCAATGGCCTCCACAGTCACCAGATCTCAATACAATAGAGCATGTGTGGGATGTGGTGGAATGGGAGATTTGCATCATGGATGTGCAGCCGACAAATCTGCAGCAACTGTGTGATGCTATCATGTCAATATGGACCAAAATCTCTGAGGAATGTTTCCAACACCTTGTTGAATCTATGCCACGAGAATTAAGGCAGTTTTGAAGGAAAAAGGGGGTCCAACCCGGCACTAGCATGGTGTAACTTAGTGGTTCTCAAACTCGGTCCTCAAGAACCCCCAACAGGCCATGTTTTGGGAATTTCTCTTAGATAAAATAGCTGCCCAAAATACCAAGCCATTGACTCTGATTTAAAGCATCTGTGGAAGATAAAGGAAATCCTGCAAAAGTGGCCTGTTGGTGGTTCTTGAGGTCTGAGGTTGTGAACCACTGGTGTAACTAATAAAGCTGCCGATGAGTGCAGTTCATAATGTATTTACTAAAGCTGGCCAAACAAAGAGCAAAATTTAGCCAGTTCCTGATACATATAATATATATGAAAATTGAAATTTGCTCAGTGGGTAAGCCCTGTCAATTGTCTCCCCCCCAACCTCCCTCGAATAACAAATGAAAGGACCCGGGCAGAAAACTGTTGGTGGAACAGTGCCTGCAATCAGTCAGATGCAGCACTCTTTGAGTGTTTTGAAAGCCGGCGGCGCTGGCTGTCAAATACGATAGCCACAGTCAGAGTTTGTCCATCTGCACTGTGTAGCTTTTGCTCTCAACCTACCTGTCAAACCATCACATGTCTGGTGTCATAAATGATTACATGAGCAGCACCATGGCAGCTGTAGATCAAACAGGGGCTAAGATGGTAGCTTCCTTGGCAGAAATAGGAGGGTTTAGTTCCGCTTAGCGCGACTTTCAAATCTCTCCCAGTGCCATGTGACTTCATCACATGTTACCATCTAGAGCCTGGTGCCCATCCTGGAAACCAGACCTCGGTCCCCTATGTTTTGGTGTTTATGAAAGCCAGTAAAGGAAAATATTCTTTAGACTGGCTTCTAGTAGTTAAGGGTTTGGTTTGCTTCTTTTACATCTTTTTTTCTGTGTTTTTCATTCTCTGATATTCTATAATGGATGGGATAAATAAATAAAATTCAGCACAAATTATTTTATGGGGGCTGTTTTTACAGCACAACTTTGGAAACATTGATTTGTATGGGGCCTGCAATAGCAGTGATCTCTAGTGGTCTCATGTAACGTGTCTATGATTTCCTAAAGTATGTCCCCAGTCTCCAACAACTCCTATAGCATACCCGTATTCTCTGACTATGTCTAGTTAGATATTTGCAGTCTTTGACAGCTTTCTATAGCATTAGATTCCCTGAATATAATGTACAGTCCTTTGGTGATCTCAGGGGCCACCCTTGAGGCCGCATATTTCAAGTACATTGATCACCACTGATCAGCCTGCAGCAATCCTTAGAAAATGATTAAATTGTACTTTTACTATACATTTTTATAATGAAGATTTTTAGTGGATGTTCTAAAGATTAGAGCTATCTCTACCAAGCTATGTCTTCATTTTGATGACTTGACGTCTGCCCTTTGATGATATGTTAGAATTGGGGTAGTTAGTCAAGTTCCAGAGAATCTCTATGCACTACCCTTTGCAGTTTTGGCAGAAGTAACTCTTTAATGGTAAACTCTATTGAAATTAAATTGGGATTACCCAGCAACCAATGCAAATATTGTTTTTTCGATAAACATAAATAAGTGTACTTCGCCTAATACTCTACCCAGAAAAGATAAAAAAGCTAAATGCTAATGAAATTCAGTATCACTTTTGTTACAATTCATTTGTAAAAGCTACCCATCTATAATATAAAAGCATAATACTGATTGGCTCAGTCATATATGCTACTGTCAAAGCGTTATTTGACAATATTCCCATCATGCTGCATGGGCAAATATCTAAGACGTCAAACGCTATCATCTGCATTGGCCAAACTAGATATGTTTATCTGCTCCCAAAAGTCACTCGCCTTTGGGGTCCAGGCATTATTTTTAAGTCCTGCTTCTCTTATAGATTTTGTAGGTTTATACCACTAGCAGTTGTAAGTAGACATCTCAGTATCCCTAGCTTGATCTTGGCACACTAACCTGGCAAGAGTTGACCTAAAAAACCTGTGCTATACTGTCTGAGTTTTATAGTCGCACCCACTCCCTGATTCCATCGTATATGTATCTGTACATATACATGGATTTGTTGGTTTTCTGGAGGTTGGTACAAATGTCCCTTGAAGGGAATATCTTGAAAATAAAACAGCAATTGAATATGTAAAAGATCACTAATAATGGATATACCTGGGTAGCTAGAGGTCACCCAAGTTTTGCATGGCCCTAGCTATACTAAGTGAAGCCATACCAGGAGCCAGAGCGGTCTATGACACACTGCTTTCCACTGTGTGTAGCAAAACGGTCAAGTGCTAACATACACCCTTGTAGTGCTGCTTGCAGAGTTAACCCTATTAATCCTGAAAACAGTGGGAGGAACACTGCTCCAGCCCCTGTTCAGGCTAACCCATGATCAGCCAGGGGCAAGCAAAGCTTGGATGATCTCCAGTTGCCCGTGTACTCCTACTCAAATTAAAGTAATGTCTCTGCCAAATCTGTGCTCATATTCATGTAAAATGAATTTATTCATGGGTGCAACCATGGTGAATGATTATCTGCAATAGGGCAGAGTTAACAGTTCAAACTCTATGCTATTTCTATGCAGAATTCCTCAGAAATGTAAGGAGTTCGTGTAAGTAGGTGGCTATTCTAGACAGCAAAAAGCATTTGTCAGAAATTAGGTACCACAAGGTGTCAGGATATAATGCTGCAATTATTCCATCCCATCAACTGCCAATACCAGGTTTCTTAAAGCCAGTATAGCAACACCCACATCCCACGTGGACATGGCTGGGCCTAGGAAAAAGTTGCTTCCACAGATAGGTCATTGCTTGCTAAAAAATGGCAGGTGTGAAATAGAGATACTGAGAGTATAAGCAACTTGTCACCATACTGTAATATTACCAGCTGACTCATGGTAGCTGCTGGTCTCTTTCCAGCATCCTGGTTTTGGCTGAGCTGCACTCTCCCTGTTTATCTGTGTGTCCACCTGCAGGGTTATTGCTAGACACGGCCTCTGGGTCGTGTTCAAACCTGTTTTAAGCCTGCCAAGCCCTTGATGCCATGTTTGTGATAGTGTTTGCAACACCTGCTCCAAGCTCCCTGTTTCCCTGCCTTGCTCCTGTGCCTTGACCTTCATCTTCACCCAAGCTCTGCCCTGCCAGCTGGTTTGGATTCCCTTTGTTGATGACCTTGGATTGGACTTTGACTACGCTCAGAACTCAGCCTGCCTTTGGACCATGGATTTGACCCTGACCTCTTTGAACTCTGCCTGCTCTGGACCCGGACTGTTACTGATCCACTCTGATTGTCTGCCGACTGCAACTACATGTTAGCTGTTCTTAATTTGCACCGGCCCCGGAGAGGTGGCCAGGGCACTATAGCATTGTGTATAAGACCTGGGGCAACTGAGTACCGGTAGACCTGTTTGCCTTATAGGAAAGGGACTGCTATAGGTGAAGAGCACAGCAGCCAGCTATAGTACCTTATCACACACGGCAGGGGTAGGTGTGACAATATGGCATGCTCTTATCTTTACTACAAACATGGCTTTGCTTCAATAAAAGGTTTTCTTGAATCAAAAGTGCCAAAATCATAGATTTTTTCCATTGATAATCACTCATGATGCACAGAATGAACGTAAAAAGTAAAACCATCTTTGCATTCTCTGCAGAACCATGGGTCAAAGCACGAGTTTATGTTCACCACGGCCAAGTCTTGACAGTCATTTTTGACAGATGGACAAGTAGAAATTAATTCTAAACTTATTCAGGTTTAAGCTTTGACCATATGTATAGCTAAAGCATATGTATATGAAAGATTTCTTACTTAGTGCTAGGCAACAATACGTCAGTACAAATGTACTGTAACAAAAAGCACAGAAATTTGTAGTAGGAAAATCAAGCAATTCATTTTAAAAGCATACATTGCTTTATACACTTTCCCATGGTAATGCATCATTTGGAATGTTGCAACACCATCCACTATGTGTAATTCAGTAAAGTATAAAAATGGGATTTTAGGTGTTAAACATTCACATACCTAGTATGTGTGAATAATCCCAACAAAACTCTAGGCAAGGCAACTGCAAACTAATTAGCATACACAGAGGACAGAAAAGGACCTGCGTCTAGATAGGAAAGGTCTACTCTTCCTGGACATCTGTCTTGAGTCAGTCTACTTGCCAAAGAAAGAAAAAGCAAGTGGCCTTACCTTAGAGAATAGTTTTTACTGAGATAAATGACTTCTTCATAACTATCCCAACAACACCAAAAAAGAAGGAACAGTCTGGGCACAAATTTCCCAGTACTGTGGAGAACACTTACAGCTCATACAAGAAAAAAACCCTTCAACCCTATATCAGTACATCACCAGGGAAAATTATTTAAGCAGAAATTTCTTTCTTTTTACAAAGGTTTTTATTAACAGATTGTAGAGACATACAGAGCCAATTGACTGAGACAGTTATCTGGAGTGAACTTGGAGAATAGCTCCAAAATGCAGTAGGATACAAGAAATTTACAATAAGTAGAATATGGAATAATTAAACCGATCCACATTATAAATGTGATGCTCAAATGTTCCTGAAAGGTAGAACATAGTTATCGGCGGTAACAAAAAAACAAAAAGAAAAACTAAGGGAAACTTTATAATAAGGACATCTCTTACGATGGTAATGGTCTAAGAAGGAAACTCTTCTCACGTTAGGGAGCTTTCCTCTTACTTCCTATGAAATCTTTGAGATAGGAAGTGAAGGGATGACCCTCGGGACACAGAAAGCAAATAATAACTTGATAGGGGATTTAACCCTTCTCAAGTCTATCCAAAACAATACATACACTTCACACTAAGTATCTAACATCACCATCATTTAGGTTTTACATCACTGTCTACTATCTACTTCATGATAGCACAACTCTTATTCTATTCTCTTTGCTACTTTGTAAAACAGATTTAGCTGTAACCCCATACCTTTTTGACAACTCCTACTCTTTTCCATCCATTAGACTTTGAGATGTTTCTGAAAGTGGATGAAAATACTGAATTGTCCATGCCCTTTAACAGATTCCATGTTCCATTAAACCTTAACTGTTACCAAACATGAAGAGCTAAAGAGTATGAACATTCCCTTAACCACTTCCTTACTGGGCACTTAAACCCCCCTCCTGCCCGAACCAATTTTCAGTTTTCAGCGCTGTCGCTCTTTGAATGACAATTGCGCGGTCGTGCGACGTTGTCTTTTGACTTTTAACCAAGCCCGTCCTCCCCCCAAATTCACGGGTCATTCCTTCACCAATTCCCTTACAAGTATGAGAAATCGAGAAGTACAAACCATTGTCAATTCCAAATTACCTTGTACCTTAGACAATTTCCCGTACCTGTTAAGTCATAAAAGTAGGTGAAAGTCTTTGTAGAGTTTCAGATTACCTACCTTTTCTCATCCTCAACAGTTTTTCCATACCCCAATGTCGATTTAGACAAAATGTTTCATCGTTTCTCTTATCTTATTCTCAACACGATAGTACTTCATCTATCATCTGTCACTACATTTTGGATTTACTACCACTACAATCTATGAATCACACTTCACATACA
>BLSH010552221.1:255472-265881 GCA_018402905.1 Glandirana rugosa | reverse complement strand
CACGGGGATGGAGACCGGCTGGAAATTCAAAAAGTGAAACACACACAGCACATACAGTACACTGTAATCTTACAAATTACATTACTGTATGAAATCATTTCACATCTCCTTTGTCCCTAGTGGTTTGCCCAGTGCCCTGCATGCACTTTTATATTATTTATGTCATTCTTTCTGCCTGGAAACATGAGAATGTCCATAGCAACCAAAAAGTGTCCCTTTACGTCAAAAGTGGTTTTTGATCAGCTAGAAAACAGCGATAGTAAATAAGAACCATTTGCAGAATTGAGTGATACTGATTTTTGGGGAAATTTATCATCAGACACTGAAAGTGACGACAGCGACAATTCTGCAACTGAGCAAATTTCAGTGTTTTTGGTTTGATTACATTATTGAATACATTTTATTACTATTACGTTATTATTTTTGATACTTATTTTTAGTTATTTATTATATTATAATTTATGATTTCATTTATCAAACTTTATCATACCCGGGATGTCTACTAGACTCTTGTTTGGACAGATTTAAGTGAGTTATTCCTAAGAATTACAGGCCTACAATATAAAACGCCAAATTTTCATGCAAAATAATCGTACCGCTTTCAGCACCAAAAATCTGAAATAATCATACCGCTAGGGAGGTTAAAGACTGGATAGGGCTCCCTGAAGTGATGGGTTTTCAGGGATCAACTAATGGCAGACAGAGTAGGATATAGTAGGAGATATTGGGGTAAAGTGTTCCAGAGGATGGGGGAAGCTCTAGAGAAGTCCTGGAGGTGAGCATGGTAGATGGTGACAAGGGTGCTAAAGATCAATGTCCATTCCTGTCATACTACTTGAAAAATGGCTCTAAGCTGGTAACAGAACTAACTAGATCTTACGGCACCGTCTACAATGTTCCGATATGATAAGATTCTACTGACATCCCCTAAAATGACTTTGAAGCCAAAGAGCTCAGGGAAATCCAGCATGAGTGTTATCATTATTGCACCACAGTCTACAAAGCTCTAGTTCAATCTCTGCTGCAAACTGCAATACAGAAAATGCTTACATTACACTTTATCAGCAGACTAGATAAAAATGCACACAGCGCTGACAAAGGTGATGTGATCTGCATGTACAACATGAATGTATGGCAGCGCTGTGTCTGCCTGGCCGCTAAGGGGTTAATTGGCATCAGGCGGCGTCTGCGAAGTCTGTGCTCCTGCATCCCTCGAGGGGGTTTGTACCAAACTGGCTCTCTCAATCTATTTTTAATCTGCTGGCTCTCTCTGCGAGCTGATATTTTGAGGAAGCCATGTGCAAAGCTAGACTTGCATTGTGCAGGGTCTTTATGGCACATTTAATGGGTCATTACCATGCAGTAACCTCATGACTTTGTCTTGTTTAATGGGTTAAAGGTCAGCCATCCAAAGAGACCTAAGGACAGTGATGGATTTATTGAGTAGACATGTCTTCATTACAGCTCACCTAACACGATGAAAGTCACTCATCGATAGGGTTAATGTGACAACATTGGCAGATCAGAATGAGAAAGCATGGGTAGTGATATCCTGGCAGACATTTTTTAAGCCCACCAGGATTTTTGAAGGGCATTTCGTCCAAACCCAGCATCTCCCTGACAGAGATAAACTACCTCTCGGTAAACCGCAGGGACCCACAGCCTGCGTATGAGGACACAAAGCCAAGAGCTATTAATTAACAGTTAAAGACAGCAAACTCATTTCAAACAACAACAGAAATATCAAAGTGTTTCTGATTTTAGGGGCCAGAGTCCGGGAACTTTTAATGGAGACCTTTCCGGCATTGATAAATGAAGAGCCAAGAACAATGGACGAATAAATTCACATTTAAAGCCTTTACAAAGGAGAGTTGTTGGAATTTTGACAGCTGTGAAAAATGTGTGTATCGTCCATTTGAGACACATTTCTGACCTTTACAATGTTTTATTTTCTAACTCAACTGAAGTCAAACTTGAGGACATCTCTAATAAAGTGCTATATTACAAAATGTAACACAGATAAAGGCAAAGACTTAATGGTCTGCCACACTAAGTTAGAAATATAACGAAGGTTAAAAAAGTTAGAAATCAATGGAATTCAAAATATAAAAAAATACCAATCCAATCTCTAATTAAATTATTGTATAATTTGTTATAGTTTACAGGAAGACTAGTTTAAGTGATATCTTTAATTTCCTAACTTAATAAACGTAATAATGATGCAAGCTTTCACGACCCTTTAGATCCCTTCCTTAGTTTTTAACATTTGCTATATTTTGTTATCATGTGCTTCTCCACCATACAGAAATACTTTAGTTTAACAACATAACCTAGGAAACCTGTTTGGCAGTTGGCACCTAACACTTTTAAAGTAATTGTTAAAGTTTTACTAAACCCACAGCAGTAATATCAGTCTGTATACGCAGTAAAGCATGCTTGTTATAACCACTGTGGAACTTAAGGGGTTAAACCTCCGCGTTTAAATAGGCTGTATGATCCTGTCTTCTCTGATTCCCCCCTTCTTCCACTGCCCCCATTTACAATGTTCCGATATGATATGTTATCCATCTCCTGATAGCATAGAGCTTTTGGAATCACTCTACACATGCTCAGTTTGGTGTGTATTTCTAGAGAGTTTTTTTTCTTAGGAGGGTGCATGTGATCAGCACAGGGCCAATAAGAACTGTTCAGACAAAGGGTCAGGGGTCCTGCAGCCTCATAGGACAGTAAGGGATGAAAACTCCTCCTACAAGCTTTAACCAGGCACTGATAGAAGTCACACAACTGCTATATAGTGCTGATGAGAAAAGGTATTTAGCAGTTAATATTTACTAGATACATTCTTTTTAAAAATCCTGCACTTATCCCTCTCAACTTAAATCAATGAATGTGCAAAGGAGAAAAAACAAACAAAAACATGTAATATAAACAAAGAATATATGAAGTTAAGAAAAAGATGCAACCTGATAAGTCTGAACACAAGACTATTACAGAATTAAAGTAGAACTATGGTCAAAATTAAGAAATCAATATGGTATGCACCTACACAGTCTGTTATACAAGTCACTGATTGTTTTGCAAAAAGCAGCAAGGATGGTGAGATATCTACCTTGTCTCCAGCTCTCATGTGCACTTCCTTTAGTGAAGTGACAACTTTACTTCCTGGTTTTCGAATTGCCTGCGTTGAACAGCACACATGTTGTCCCCATTTGCATCTATCTCTCTCTGCAGAAATGTCCTGACATCACTGGGGGAGGGGCTCCTATATCCATGCAAATCTCAGCCATTCACTCTACATACAAGTCCTGATTAGGCTCTGCCCACAATTGAAGCCCCACCCACTCCCACCTATGTCCTACCTTTGTCCACCCACTGCCCTGTCTGTACAGCTAGCTGCTAGGTTTGATTTTGTTATGCCAGTTTACAAATTAGCAGAGGAGAGCAGGCAGGGAGAAGCACACAGATTATTAGACTGATCTGTGTGGAAATTAACCTGTAATGACTTATGCTGTTTTACATAGCACACACCCAGCTATTGATTGGCAGATGGGTGTGTGTTATGTAAAATAGACTGAGCACCATATAAAGCTGGGAGGACTGGGGGGAGAGACAAGCCACTTCACTGAAAGTAAATAACATCTGACCTCTGCTCTGCTCTGCTGAACTCCTCCCATCATATCTAGCAGTGTATAGCAAAGGAGGAATGAATGGGAGATTACAGATCACACTTGTAGCTACATGGTAGAAAAAGAATAATTTCAGTTATTATGTTTATTACCATGTGTAACTTTCAGGTCTTTATATGAGGATTTACTAAAATATGTATGTTGCCTTTAGTTGTACTTTAATTAAAAAATAGGTGCGTTAATCTTGTGTTGCAACAAGTCATATTGGTAATCAAAGACACACACCCTAGTGTCTAAAGACACACATATATACCAATAATTACAATAATCTCCTTATCATATCATCTGGAAATAAATGGAAATATTCTTTGAAAAAACATTGATATGTCAAAAAGTGTCCATACATAAGTTCAAAATAACTCTTAATACAACAGAGTTAATATTAATACCTAAGTGATAGTGAAAACTTGTTATGTAAAAAGCTGCGATAAAATATCAATGTTTAAAGATGCGACCAAAAGATCATGGTGTTCATATAGATCCCTTCACCATAAATACTCGCCTCTTACCAGAGCTATTGGATCCAAGATAATAGAGAACACACGTTTAATCATTTTAATGGGCTCAGCGGTCAAGATAGAGGAAAGCTCTGATTCCCGAGTGATGGTGGTGGTAATTCTAATCAGATGACTCCACGATACCAAAGGCTGGGAGATCCAGTGATGATAACCTCAATGTATGCAGAGAGAAGAGGGAAGCTTTGTGGTGTAATACATTTTAAACATTTATTTAAAAACAAAGTATGCACTTACACTTAAGTTGCTTAAAATCAACATAAGACAAGACATGGCAGCGGTCGGCAACCTATGTGTGACCTTGTGCGGGGCGACGTCACACATAGTGGCTACGTCCGACGCATTTCCCCGTAACAGGCTTCAATTGGATAAGAAGCTTTAATCCATTTTTTACTAGAACGGGTGGAATTCATGGATATACTGAAGTTACATTGCATGAAAAATGAACTTTGAGTCCGTGGTCCTGTTTGAAAGTACTAAAAAGTAGGATTTGTTTAACATGACAAACCTAAGTGGAGTGAAGTGGCTGTAACCCTAAAAAGAAAAAAAAAAGCTTATTTTCCTTCAAAGCGTGATCTATTCCACAGCAATTTTGCAGTGTAATTTGTCCAATTCTAAGTTCTAAAATACCTGGTTGATCCTGCCTGTTACTGTTTCCTCCTAAGTGTACTGACCACGGTAATCATGGCTGCTGATCCATGATACCATGGTCAGTTTATGTGCCTCCATCATCCTGCTCTCTGCTCTCTATTGTCTCTCCTTCTTCCCCTCTCCCCCTCACTCCCTGCCTGTCAGTTCCTAGTCTGTATGTGAGAGCCGATCTCCAAACATGCCCCTCCCCTCCTGCTGCTATTCCCTGTGGCTGTAAAGTCAGATTTCTAAATAACTGGCATTCCCTCTGTTGTAGTAAGAAAAGTACTGTGTGTCAGTCTTTTTAAAAATTATAATCCTAAATACCTTCTTTCATAGTGTAGTTGTGCGGTCACGTGATCTCCATCTGCTAGCCGGCTGACGTCAGAGGGGAATCTCAGCCCCTCCCACTGCTCTCCTTAGATTGGGGAAGAAGAGTGGACGGAGGTCACGTGACCGCACGGGGTGCTGTGAAAGAAGGAATTTAGGATTATAAGTTAAAAAAAACCTGATACAGTACTTTATATCTTACTACAGCAGAGGGGATGCCAGTTTTTTAGAAATCTGAATTTACAACCACTTTGAGATCATCATAGTGCACAGGTGTAAACAGGCCATTGGTGTCCCAATCGAAGCAAAACTCTGCAGCTATAAAAAAAAACACAATTTATTCCAGTTAAATAATAATTTTAAGTAGCATTAAGCCCTTTTCTTTTTCTTTTTCGTAAAGAGTTTGCATACATCAAGTCAACCTACAGCACAAACTATTTTTGTAGAATATATCCCCATTCTCTTACTTTAACTGTAACTCACTACTTATACTTTAATACTTCCATCACTGAACTTCCGTTTGGGGAGCGTGCACTGTAGAGAACACATGTCCGCTCATATCAGCAGCACTACATCCCTCATCCTGCTATGCCTGGCACATGTGCACCCCATCTCACACTTGACCACTTTACCTTAACACTCTCTCCCTCCCCCTTTGATTAAACTGCACACGCATGCCCTGTCCCAGGTTGTTGTACATCTAACTCACATTATCCAATGGCCACATGACTGCCTCACCCCCCTTGCCATAACAACAAGGGTCATGTGCACCCATCACAGACTGAAGCGTGCACACAATGGTGACTCCATGTGATCCTGTAAGCAACTTAGCCACCGTCAAGAAAGAAATGAGGCAGAAGTTCACTGCTGTGACTCCAAGAGAAGTATAGCCAAAATAGCTTTGGCTATACTTTTCCTTTAAGTGATACCCTTTATTGGCTAAATTAATGTGGTAGTGAACCCCAAAACTGTACTATATTGCAGCTCACCAGTTCTTAGATTTAAAGAGGAAGTAAACCCTGATGGGGTTTATTTCCTCAATATTCCCCTGCAAAGTAGAAGCATAATGAGCTACTATGCATTGCATAGTAGCACATTATGTGTCACTTACCTGCAAACGAAGCCTGCGACGTCTAGCGATGTCCCCTGTGCAGGCAGCGTCCATCTTCTGCCCCTCTTCCTTCCAGGGCCGCGACCTCTTCCTTCAGTCACGGCACGATCACAGTGAAGGAACGACATGGAGGCCGTTTCTTTACTGCCCATGTGCTGAATGACGTTGGCAACAGCAGTACACTGTACATCTCCCTAACCTGCGGTTTAGGAGATATGCAGGGCACCTACAGGTAAGCCTTATTGTAGGCTTACCTGTAGGTTAAAGTGGTTGTCATGAGTTGACAACCACTTTAATGACTGCATTTGGTTTCTTTTTTTATGCTTTTTTTCCCTTTATTTGTCCTTGGTGCTCCGGTCGATAAATCTGTTATTTTTTTTTTTCTATCTTTCTTTAAATGTCCAGCAAAAATGGAAGTAAGAGGTCTAAGACAAACCATAAACACTGACAGTGGGGCTTATAATTCGTTTATGTAAAACCTTTATCCCAAAGAAGAAAAAAAATGTTGCTAGGACTACTCAAAAAATGTTAGCTGGAGCTCAGCTTTATTTTATTTGTTAGCAAATCCCATTTAAGCCTGGTATTGTATCCCTCTACCCTCTTCCCAGATCTTCTATCCCACTACCCTCTTCCCAGATTGACAATGCTGCTGTCCAAAGGTGTTTCCCTTGCTCCCCCATCCAGAGTGGAGATACCCTAAGACAGGAAGTGTGTTACTGGCTGGATAAGTAGGTGAAAATAAAAGTAAAAAAGCCTATGATTAGAAAACGAATCCAGCCACCACATTTATAGATTGTTAAGCTGCAATATAAAAAATGTATTATTGTTTGTAATCCTGCTTTAGGTTATTAAAGCGGAGTTCCGCCCAAAAGTGTAAATTACGCTTTAAATGCAGGTGACCTCCTGACATGCCACAATTGGCATGTCTTTTTTTGGGGGGGGGGGCAGGTACCTAGTTTTCATAGGTACCCAGCTCCCCCTTCCGCGGGAAGGAAGTTCACCTCTCCCCCCTCCCTCCCTGAAATCTTCTGGGACACATTCACAGCGCGCAGCGTGCCTCGTGCATGCGTAGTGCACTCCCAGCTGTGGCTTCACTTGTGATGCCGGTGCCGCGGAGGGGATGGTGAGAGGAGCAAACCATCGGGCAGCCGCATCGCTGGACCAGGGGAAAGGTAAGTGTCCCATTATTAAAAGTCAGCAGCTACACTTATTGTAGCTGCTGACTTTTAAATGGGTGGAACTCCGCTTTAAAGACGCAAGGTTTCCTAATGTCAACCCATTTGTCAGGCTTTATACATTATATCATACTGAAAATGAATAAACTAAGGAATATGCACTGAAAATACTGTCAAAATCAGGTTATTAACTTTGAGAGAAGGAAGGGACTCTAAGGTTTCAAGAACATATGGTGATGTTATGAAACAGATCTTAGCAATTCCAGCAATCAGTGTTGGCTGAACAAAGCTTCAAAGCCTGTCCTGCCTGCAGCCGGCGTGCAATTGCCACTCCTCCCTATGTTCAGCAGAGATCAGACTTGTCAGGACTTAATAGACTAGACATTAGCATACAAGCTTGTGGAGGTACAAAAACAATGTGCCCCACAATACAACTAAGGCACCTCTAAATCCTCAATGTTTTGCCTATAATGTGGCCTATGATCATGAGATAAATATTCTATCACTGATCAGCTCAGAAAGATAGCTAATCTTCGGTACAGTGCAAAAGATCACAAAATAATGATCTGAGACAATCCTGACTCCTCTAAATGAACAGCTTTGCTCCCCTGGAACTAGTAAGGAGGCCAGGAGCCACATAATGGCAGCTCCCTCCTACAGCAACTTGTGCATTAACTTTTGCCACCCATGTAAGGCATATGTATGGTGGTGAAAAGGGTGGGATTTAACACTCACACCCCACACTTAGACCCCTTTCACATCAGGGCCACCCGAGCGTTAGCGGTAAAACATCACTAATTTGCGACGCTTTACCGGGGGTTAAAAGTGCCGTTTAGCGGCGCTCCCAAAGCAGTGTTCAGGCGCTTTGGGAGCGCTGCCCCATTGTTTTCAATGGGCAGGGGCGGTAGAGGAGCAGTGAATACACTGCTCCCACACCTCCCCAAAGATGCGGCTTGCAGGACTTTTTCTTACCGTCCCGCAAACGCACCGCCCCAGCACTTAGGCTTTCACACTGGGGTGTATTGGGGGGAGTTTTTCAGGCGCTTTTCAGTCTCTATTTTTAGCAAACATTCTGGTGTGAAAGGGGTCTAATGCTTCCATGGGCAGCACAGCTTCATTTGCTTGGGGGGTGCTCCCAGCACAGTGAGCTCTCGTTCTGAACTAATGGTCGGGAACTGTCAAGGCCAACTCAAAATCAAGTGACCACTGTGACAGCCAATTACAGTGGACATGTGATCGGACGCTCCACCATACATACACACTATGTTAAATGAATGTCGGGCTAGGCAGGATAGAGATAAAGTGATACTGAACACACACTGTTTAATTTACATTGTCCCTTCACTTTCTGTATGTGGACGGTGGCACTGTAATTATTTTAATTTAAAAAAAAAACAAAGTATCTTTTTTCTAATCGATATACAGCTGTCCCATCCCATGACGCAGCTTTTTCCTAGCCTGTTTGCAGGGAAACATAAACAGGAGGAGCTTCTAGTCCACGTATGACTCTATAGTCACATGGGCTGCTCAGATGTGATAGGGGAAAAATGCTCAGCATAGAAACTCACTGAAAACTGAGCATGTGCAGAGTTGCCAACAGAGCGCTGCAAAATCCCTAGCTAAAGTGGAGACATGGGCAGAAGGTGGAGATAGAGAGCAGCAGGATCAACCAGGTTTTTTTGCAGAATACAGAAAATGAATCTCATAGTGAGAGTAAGAACAGCATGTAATACACCATTTATTGGTAGTTTTTTATGATGTGAGTTTAGTAATACAAACTCTCCCAATGTTGGCAATGATGAAATGTGTTAATTAACACACATTAAAGTGAAAATTTAAAGAGAACTAGACACCAAAGGGCATTTTTAATAATTTGAATGTCTCCCTTTGAACTGTTTTAGCACTGTAGCTTTACCTATCATCGATTATTTTTCATTATTTACATGTATTCTCCTCCTGTCAGAAGAGCAGTGTCAGCCTGTAAAGCTGTTGTATCTTCTCTGATCTGATAACACAATAAAAAAACAATAAATAACTAAAAAATAAAACAAACAGATCCTTGTGTCATTTAACAAAGTTTCTGCCAGCACATAAAGAAAACTAAAGGCTTTATGTTTGTTCCCCCCACCCAACCACCACCACCCTAGAGAGTGAGTCCCACGGTTTACTAGTGTGCCGCTTAGGCTCGATCACTGTGGGGAGTAGTATGGGTGATGCTGCGTCTGCTGCAGGAGTGCCCGTCCCAGTCTGTGGATGTGCAGCACCAGGGATCTTTCATCTCTACCCTAGAGAGTGTGTCCGTTATCAGCCCTGTGCTCAGGCAGTAGACAGGTCAGCTTCCATAAAGTCCTTCAGCTACACGATAAGCTATCATTTCTGTTCTGCCATAAAAAAAATGAAAACAAGTGAATAACAGCACACACACCTATCCCTGAGAGGTAAGGCTGCCCCTTTGATAACAGTTTAAGAATATAGAGTCAGATTATTACAAATGTCCATTCCTGGCTGGTTCTGGACGAAGTATTTTGAGTATTTTGCAGATCTCACATTTTGTCACAAAGTTTTGAAATTTGAAAAAATTAAAAAAAAAAAAAAATCGGTTTATTTCTTCATTTTCCAAAACAAATGTGAGCTGCAAAATATGCACCATGCCTCTTAACAAATAGCTTAGGGTGTCTACTTTCCAAAATGGAGTAAAAAAAATACCGTCTTGTCTTTACTATCGAATAGCACATCGACTTCCTGAAATACCTTCGACTGGACAGATGACGGACTCGTGTCCCGACTATTGCCTGTGTGAGAGATCCCATCTCTACTTTCTAGGGACCACGACGTGTAGGTGTCTGACCCTGCCCGTGAGGACGTCGTCTGCGTCGTAGTGGGTATGATGAGGGGTGTCACTAGCTCGGATTCGCCGTGTGATCATTTGGCACCCTGAGTGAGAGATCCCACCACCACCAAC
>BLSH010552221.1:187185-255361 GCA_018402905.1 Glandirana rugosa | reverse complement strand
AGAATGTATTTTGGGGTGTAATTCCACACATACCCATGGAATATGTGAGCAATATATCATTTTAGTAACAACTTTGTGTAATTTTTTTTTTTTTTTGGTCATCTTTCAATCACTTCTGACAAAAAAATAAAATATTCAATGGGCTCAACATGCCTCTCAGCAAATTCCTTGGGGTGTCTACTTTCCAAAATGGGGTCATTTGGGGGGGTTTTGTACTGCCCCTCCATTTTAGCACCTCAAGAAATGAGATAGGCAGTCATAAAATAAAAGCTGCGGAAATTCCAGAAAATGTACCCTAGTTTGTAGACGCTATAACTTTTGCGCAAAGCAATAAATATACGCGATTTGGCTTTTTTTTTACCCGAGACATGTGGCTGAATGTATTTTAGCAAAAAATTATGACTAAAATTTAGTTTATTGTATTTTTGTAATAACATAAAGTTGAAAATATCATTTTTTTTCAAAATTTCCTTTATATTTTTGTTTATATCGCAAAAATTAAAAAGTGCAGTGGTGAACAAATACCACCAAAAGAAAGCTCTATTTGTGGGAAAAAAAGGACGCAAATTTCGTTTGGGTACTGCATTGCATGACCGCGCAATTACCATTTGAAGCGGCGAAGTGCCAAATTGAAAAAAGGGCTCCGGTCCTAAAGCTGGAAATCCTTCCGGTCCTTAAGTGGTTAAAATTATGTTGTCACATAACAAGAATCAATAAAACACTTGTTAGTATTACCCAATTATATTATTATTTAGTGTATTATTTTGTGCAAAAAGACGATTTTCTTTGAGATATAAATGTATATACACACTGTGTACAGTAGTAAGAGAAAGTATGTGAGCCCCTTGACATTAACTGGTTTTCTGCAGCAATTTGCCATAATTTGATCTGATCCTCATAACAATAGACAAACACAATCAGCTTCTAAGTTCAGCTTGTTCAATTAAGCTTTGACAACAATATCCGGAAGCTAATTGGTTTCTATGCAGAGCTGCACCAGATTTTGCACTCTCCAGTTTTAGTAAATAACCACCAATGGGCTTAAAGTGGTTGTAACCCTAAAAAAAAAAGAAAAAAAGAGAGATCCTGTTTCCTTGTAGGAGGGTAAATGACACAGTGCTTGTGCTGTCTAACCTGCCCATCTGGAAACTCTAAAAAAATAGGCAGATCCTGCCTGGTTCTGCTTCTGCCCACCCCCCTGTAAACTGACCATGGTGTATGATGGCTGCTGAGCCCTGACACCATGATCAGTTTACATGCCGTCATCCGCAGCTCTCCCCCCTCCCCTCCCTGGCTGTCAGCTCGGGAGCCTGTGTGAGTTGTTTCCCCCCCCCCCCCCCCCCCGTTTTAAGCTGCCACCCTGCTCTGTGTAATTGTTTGTTAAAAACAAAGCCTCTAAATACCTTTTTGTCATGTATCTTCAGGACGGTCACGTGACTCCTGGGCTGCTCTTCTACTCAGACCTCAGACCTCCAGGCTGACGTCAGAGGGAGATCTCGGCCCCTCCTGCTGTAGCCCTGGATCGGAGTAGGAGAACGGCCAGGAGTCACCTGACCGGCCTGAAGATACATGACAAAGAAGTATTTAGAGGCATTGATTTTAACAAACAATTACACAGAGCAGGATGGCAGCTTAAAATGGGGGGCAGCAGTGAATCATTGTGTTGGGTTACAAACCCTTTAAGCTGAAAACACACAAACAGTTAATTTCTTGTGTCGTTATTGAACAGCTGTCCATTCTGGCTGTGGTAGGGGATGGTGTAGCATGCGATTCAGCCCATCACACAGCTCCCTTTTTTTCCTCACTGAACTTTATTTGAAGTGTACAAAAGTACACTTCATGTTACTGTACAGCAGAGTGATGTGCAATCCTGCACAGTGTGTCTGTATTTTATTGCGGCTCACTGCAGCCCAGCTCCAAGCTGCATTGGCACGTAAATGAGATACACAGAAAACAATTGTTTTCTGTGTCCTTCTGGTGACCAGCATTTTAAAATGCAGTAAACTACCGGTCATCACACACAGTGTGACTTCAGCCTTAAGAGACCTCTGCTCACAACTACTCTTTGGGAGCCAGATTCCCCTGTCCTCCACAACTATCCTTCTTGGCCTGATGCATAGATCTCTATGAAATATGCACTATATAACTATCAAATGTGTGATATTTTACTAATCTTTTCATCTGACCTCTAAACCCTGATATAAATAAAGGGTAGCTGCAAAAAAGGGGGTTTATCCAATTTTTGCAGGAGGAATACTCCAGCATCCTTGTAAATCAGAATGTGGTAATTGTATGTCCTTTGCCTAATTGTTTTGAGTTAAAGGGGGTCTCCTCTCCCATCTAAAGTCTTTTCACATAAGCATTCCATCTGTCCATTTGTCACCTCTACGTTTGCGGATGATAAAAGGGCAGTAATGTATTCCAATGTGCATGTACAGTACATATATATATATATATATATATACGAACGACCATCAGTATATCTCAGTATACATCTATGCGTTCTTTTCAGTTTTTGAAATACAAAATGATGGCCACCTATTCCAATTCCTCTCAACTTCATTCCCAGTACTGATCTTCCCTGTCAACCCCTCCTTATTAAAATCTATAAATCTGTTCTAATATTGTTTAGGCAAGCGGCTGCCTTTCCCCAGATCCTTGTCCTTACTCTTAAAAACTATGAATAAAAAATATGTATCTGACCTTACAATGTCTCACATTAAGGTAATATATATTACTGTATACACACTTCAAAAGATAAGGCAGCTTGAAGGATGAACACTAAAGCCTCGTACACATGGGTGCAACCGTTGTACAACCGAACGTCCAACTTTGGACCAAGTCGGATGTTGGCTGTTGTGTCTTGCCTACTGACGTGCACTAAGCGATCGTACAACCAAGCCTAACATGTTACGAGGGTATAACGAGGAAGTTCAGGTGCATGTCATTTGTGAATTAGGAACCCAGAGAGGACACTTCTGAGCGTTCCTAACTTCTAAGCATGCCTGTTTTGCACGTACAACTTTGTTGGACCAACTTCTCTGTACACATGGTACAACAGTCGTACAACCGCCTGTTGAACAACCAAAGTTTCTAGTCTGCTCATCCAACTTCAGTTATACAACTGTTGTACGACGGCTGTTGTAATCGTGCATACTAACGGTCGGGTGATCGTACAACAAGCTGGTTGTACGAGCGTTGTTGTACCATGTGTATGAGCCTTAAGTTTATTTAGGCATTTTGTAGATTAATATTTCTTTCAGAAATAAAAGCGTTAATAGTTTATCTTTAACAGTAAACAAAGTGGAAAGTAAATGAACAGTAGAAGAAATCCAAATCAAATCAATATTTGGCTGACCACCCTATGCCTTCAAAACAGTCTAGGTACACTTGCACACAGTTTGTGAAGGAACACAGCAGGTAAGTTGTTCCAAACATCATGGAGAACTTACCACAGATCTTCTGTGGATGTAGGTTGCTTTAAATCCTTCTGTCTCTACATGTAATCCCAGACAGACTCGACGATATTGAGATAAGGGCTCTGTGGGGGCCAAATCATCAATTCCAGGACTCTTAATTGCATTGGCTGTATGTTTGGGGTCATTGTCCTGCTGCAGAATAAATTTGGGGCCAATCACACGCTTCCCTAATGGAATGACATGATGAATAAGTATCTGCCTGTATTTCTCAGGATTGGGTGACACCATTGGTTCTAACAAAATCTTCAATTCCATTTGCAGAAATGTAGCCCCAAACTTGCAAGGAACCTCCACCATGCTTCACTGTTGCCTGCAGACTCTCATTATTGTACTGCTCTCCAGCCCTTCAACTAATAAACTGCCTTCTGCTACAGCCAAATATTTCACATTTTGACTCATTAGTCCAGAGCACCTGCTACCATTTTTCTGCACCCCAGTTTCTATGTTTTCATGCACAGTTGATTCGGTTAGCCTTGTTTCCACGTCAGAGGTATGGCTTTTTGGGCGCAATTCTTCCATGAAGACCACTTCTGGCCAAACCTCTCCTGACGGTAGATGGATGTGCCTGAGTCCCACTGGCTTCTGCCAGTTCTGTGCTTATGGCACTACTGAACATCTTCCGATGTCGAGGGGAAATAAGCATGGTATGTGTTTCATTTGCTGTATTAAGTTTTCTTGGCCAAGCACTACATCTACGGTACTCAACTTTGACCATTTCTTTGTGCTTCTTCAAAAGAGCTTGAACCCCACATCTTGAAACCCCAGTCTGCTTTGAAATCTTTATATGGGAGAGTCCTTGCTGATACAGTATAACTATCTTGTGTCTCATTGCTGTGCTCAGTCTTGCCTTAGTGTATGTCCTGTGATATGAAATTGTTTTCCAAACCTCACCTTAGTAGCAGAATTTGGCATCCTCACTCAGTTTTAAGCCTCCTACACATTTGTTTCTGTTTCAGTTAAAGTGATACTAAAGTCTCTTCTTTTTCTTTAAAAATAATAAACATATTATACTTACCTGCTCTGTGCACTGGTTTTGCACAGAGCAGCATGGATCCTCCTCTTCTCGGGTCCCGCTTCAGTGCTCCTCCCTCCTGTTGAGTGCCCCCACAGCAAGCAGTTTGCTATGGGGGCACCCGAACCGCAGCTCCATGTGTCCATTCAGGCACGGAGCAGTGGTTTGGCCCCACCCCTCTCTCTCAAGATTGGCTAACTGACTTTGATTGAAAGTAGTGGGAGCCAATGGCGCCATTGCTGTGTCTCAACCAATTAGGAAGGAGAGTCCCGGACGGCCGAGACACTCGTGCACATCGCTGGATAGAGATGGGGCTCATGTAAATATTAGGGGGCTGCTACACACAGAAGGTTTTTTATCTTAATGCATAGAATGCATAAGTTAAGAACCTTCTGCCTTTACAATCACTTTAACCATTTAAGGACCGGAAGGATTTACCCCCTTAATGACCAGGCCATTTTTTGCAATACGGCACTGTGTCGCTTTAACTGACAATTGCGCGGTTGTGCGACGTTGTACCCAAACAAAATTTATGTCCTTTTTTCCCACAAACATAGATATCTTTTGGTGGCATTTGATCACCTGTGGTTTTTATTTTTTGCGCTATAAATAAAAAAAGAGTGACAATTTTGAAAAAAACACAATATTTTTTACTTTTTCCTATAATAAATATCCCAACAAAAACTATAAAAAAAACACATGCATTCCTCAGTTTAGGCCAATATATATTCTTCTACATATTTTTGGTAAAAAAAATCACAATAAGTGTCTGCTGGACCCACCGATTGGGCGCGTGGAAAATAGAGTTCCTGAGCCGACGTATAATGACGGCGACTCCCGGGAACTAGCCAACCTGCTGCAGTACAATGTGGTTAAAACTACATATCACATTGATGATTATTAGCACCTGCTTGGTATAATTGGTTAACACATGAAATTGATGATTATTAGCCCCTGCTTGGTATAATTGGTATAATGATTATTAGCACCTGCTTGGTTCACACACCTTACTCTAAAGTCTAAACCCTCATACACAGGGTGCGACGGTTGTACGACCGAACGGCCCAAATCGTATGTTGGTTCATGTATTTCGCATACTGACATGCACTAAACGATCGTACAACCAAGCCGAGCGTAGTTACGTGTTACGAACGTATAAAGAGAAAGTTCAGGTGCATGTAACTTGTGAATTAGGAACGACTTCTGAGCATGCGTGTTTTGCACAATACAACTTGTTGGACCAACTTCTCTGTACACACGATACAACGGTCGTATGACCGCTTGTTGGTACAACCAAAGTTTTCTAGTTTGCTCATCCAACTCCTGTTGTACGACCGTCGTACGTCGACTGTTCTAATCGCGCGTACTAACGACTGTTTTCATACGACCGTCGCACCGTGTGTACGAGGCTTAATTCTACAAAATCCCTGACTTTGTGCAAGTGTAAAAATTGATGCTGGCGTGAGGCCAAAAAGAGGAGTCACACCAAATATTGAATGGATTTAGATTTTTCTACCGTTTGCTCACTTTGCATATTGCAAATTGATAAAATAATAAAATATAAAATAAACAATTAAAACTTTACAACATCTCTTCACACCTACTTAAAACTTTTGCACAGCACTCTCTCTCTATATATAGGGTCTGGAAGGTATTAGTAGATTAATAATACATAAAATATAGTAAAAATTGTATACACTAGACACCCATAGGGGTGTATCCAGTGAGTACACTCACTGGATACACCCCTATGGGTGTCTAGTGTATACAATTTTTTCTTTCTTGTATATTAGGACGGTGGCACATTTTTTGGCATGAACTTCTATTTCTACATAAAATATAGTAGTATTACAGCATAAAATATAACGATACATCAAGTTCAGCGAAAGGACTGGCGAGTGGCAAGTAGTCTAAATGTAAAACAGCACTGTAAAACCTGCTACATCTAAACTGGGAAGGCAACGACAATGTAGGTTTAACCACTTTTCCTGGCCAATGTGCCTTTAATGAGCTCTTCTTCTCCTCCTCCCAGTCTGCCCTGCCTTGCCTTTTCTATGAGCGCCACATGAAAGACAGTAACTACTGTTATGTAACGCCAGCTCTCTGATCCAAAAGGCTGCAGGTTAGAAGCACAGCCGGCTCCAGCAGCCAAGGAAGAATGCTAGCAATTGTGGAGCGAAGCTTGCTAAGTAGCGCTAAGTGGTCCTGATATGCATGGCTGTATGCATGCCAGCTTTCGGTGTCAATCCTACCTGAGAACAAATGAGTTAATCACTAGCTCAGTCACTGTGAATGAGTCACCTGTGCCGTTGCAGAACACAACAGATCCTGGCCAACAAATCACAGACGCTTTTGGTCCCATTAAGTGTAAACATGCAGTATCCGGAAAACCGGCTGAGCAATTCATTACTAAAAAAGTGTTTTCTAAAAACCCCTACAGGTTTACAATGAAAAATATTCTACAGTTAGAAACAGTAAGATCTCTGATGCCTGATTACAGATCACGAGACGGCAAGGTCCTGTGGCAAAACCGGCAGCTGCTTCTTTTTGTGACTACGCTGTTGAAAAGTGAGGGCTTTAATGTCAAAACCGACAAGATTCAGTAAATCAAGAATTTCAATGTTTCAGGGCAGGGAAGGATCTTCAGAAGCCATTAGTAAAGGCATGCAGGGACTTTCTCTAAGCAGAGATTAATGGGCGGAAGTGTATGGGATTTCTACGAGAAAAGTATGAAATGGTCAGTTCAGGTCATGATACCATTTAAAGGGGTTGTCCTTGTATAAACCAAAACAATAAAATCGCCATTTTTTCACTGCCTTTACTTTTAATACTATTGAAGTGAAAAAGCTGGTAGTAGAAAAGAGGAAGATGGAGAGTTGAATATAACTGACATATCTAATCCCTATCCTTATGTGAAATTCATTTTCTTAGGATATTTTCTATATGTTAATCTTTTTTTTTTAGCACGATAAGCAAAAATTCTAACTTGAGTACAGAAATATTTTTTGCTAAATGCATTGGTAACTTTTTTTTTGGCCTACATAAGAATACCAACAGCAGGCAACGTTTTCGGCCAGCATTTTCCTGAAGTCCTCTGGGGCCTTGTAAGTACAAAGAAGTCGGAAAAGTCCAGTGTGTTCAAAAGACCAACATGCATAGCAGTAGAAAAAGCACTTGCTTTGCTCTATGGTCAAAAATAATCCATACACATCCACTACATAATGGCCATGTAATCTATTTTCATCAAATATTTTTTTTACTGTGTTTTTTGCCTGCTTTTAACATCTTCCATGGTCTCCTCAACTTCTCCTTTAACCCCTCACTTCCATCAGATAGGAATGAGCAGTGCACATTAGTGGTCAAGTGTACTGCTCCACGTATGCTAAAAACCCTATTGTCCATATTCCCCAGTCCATATTTGGAGTGAGCAGGAGAGTGGCTACGTTCCTACATACAGTGGAACCATGGAGAACAAATTTAGCCACCCAGCCAACAGATGAAAAAGAATTTTTGGATTTGGAGGAGGCTAAGAGCAATAAAAGGTACCTTTTTGAGATTGGATTGCATACTTAAAGTGTTACTAAACTCACAACAGTAAAATCAGTCTGTGCATGCAGTAAAACATGCTTGTTATACTCACTGTAGAACCTAAGGAGTTAATCCTCTGCATTGTGTAAAAAGGCTGTTTAATCTTGTATGCACAGATCCTCCTCTTCTTCCACTGACTCCAAAACAGGTCTGGATAACAGAGTCTATGGAGTCAGGCTGCACATGCTCAAGTTTGGTGTGTATTGCTAGAGAGTTTTTTTTTTTCTTCGGAGAGTGCATGTGATCAGAACAGAGCCATCAGCACTGTCCAGACAGAGAGTCAGGGACATGTAGGAGCAAGGGGGGTCAAGTCCTCTCCCCCGGAATCTGTAAGGGTCCGCCGTGGCCACCGTGGACTGTTTTCTGACTCCGGCCGGTGCGGCGTTGCCCACTCAAGTGGACTGAGGACTGGAGTAGTGTAGGAATGGAGGAGGTCCGAGGAAGGAAGGATAACTCGTCGCTGCCTAGGCCACCCTCAGTCATCACAGGAAAAAAATCAAGTGGCACACTGGAATGGCATACCTTTCAGCAGAGAGACTGAGTGAAGAACCACAGGTAACAGCAGTTAGGAGAAGCATGTTGGAAGTGGAAGCTATTGCCGGAAAGATCATATCATCTGTCCTGTGCTCCTGTATACAGCTATATACTCCCACCTTCCTTCCTGTATTCCTCCATCATCACTGACTGCAGATATACATCACCTGTCCTGTATACAGGACAGGTGATGTATATCTGCAGTCAGTGATGATGGAGGAATACAGGAAGGAAGTTGGGTGTAAATATAGCTATACACAGGACAGATGATGATGTATATCTGCAGTCAGTGATGATGGAGGAAGGTCTCTATATACAGGAAGGAAGGTGGGTGTATATATAGCTGTATACACCCACCTTCCTTCCTGTTTATAGAGACCTTTCATCATCATCACTAACTGCAGATACACATCATCTGTCCTGTATACAGCTATATACACCCACCTCCCTTCCTATATATACTAATACCATCCATCCCTTCTATATACACATTCTGTACACCCTCCGTACCATACAGGTCGCATTTGATAGTCACAGTGAAGCCACACTTGATGGGCACAGTGAGGCCACATTTGCTGGGCACAGTGAGGCTGCATATTGTGCGCACAGTGACGCTGCAGTTAATGGGCACAGTGAGACTTCATATGATGGGCACAGTGAGACTGCAATTGATGAGTACAGTGATGATGCAATTAATGGGCAAAGTGACGCTGCAATTGGTTGGCACAATGAGGCTGCATTTGATGGGCACAGTGAGGCTGCATATGATGGGCACAGTGAGACTGCAATTGATGGGCACAGTGATGCTGCAATTGATGGGCAAAGTGACGCTGCAATTGATGGGCACAGTGAGGCTGCAACTGATGGGCCCTGTGAGGCTACAATTGGTGGGCACCGTGAGGCTGCAATTGATGAACACAGTGAGGTTTCTCAAACCTTTGCATGTCTGCACTTTATGTGATAATGACTAAGCCCCTCCCCTTCACGACATGGTGGAAAAGGGGCAGAGCATGGGTGACCTTAAAATGATGCCCCCCTGGAAAAAATTGTGCAGATGCCCATGGTCAGGGGTCCTAGAAATTAATCGGACAGCTCAATGTAGTATGAAAACTCTTCCTACAAGCTTTAACCAGGAACTGATAGAAGTCACAAGACTGCTTTATACTGATGATAAAAGGTATTTAGCAGTTTATATTTACTTAAACTATTGCATTTCCATGTTCCATGTACTGTGGGAGACCAGATTTAGTGAATGCAGGGTCCTGGGTTTAGTAACACTTTAAGTCAACTTTTTTAAACCAAAGTTTAGAGTGGCGTTAAGCCCCCATTTACACCTGAACATTTTTGTGTGTTTTTGCTTAAAGATAAACCTTTCAGCATGGTTTTGGATCCATGGAATTTAACTGGTACATAAGCATTTTTCCGCATCCTTACACTTGAACAACTGTCTCTGCTCTCCTCCCCACCACAAAAATGCTTGAGATTGCATGCACGTGCAACAACTGGCATGTACGACTGCAAAAAATACGTACAAATCACCTAAAAAATGCTCAGTTCAGCTGTAAAAGTAGGCTACCTGTATTGATACTGTAACCTTTATGAGGACCACCATTTGTAAAAGAAAAGGTGTAATTAAAAAAAATCTAAGGGCTGGTTTACACCAGATACAGTAGGGCTGCAATGAGCAGCTATTCTAGCGCAGTCCCATTGCATGAACAAGGCAAAATGCCTTGACTCTTATGTGGCCAATTCACACCACTACACTGCAGTGGTGTGCGGGCATTACGCGCTAAAAAATATATTGCATGCAGTACATTTTTCAGCAGTTTGAGCCAATCCAATGCCTCGCACCACGTGGCCGACAATTGAACTTTTTGAGATGTCTGTGTGACATCTCCATAAAGTTTGTTTTTTTTAAAAAAGGTACCTGTGCAATCCGTTGAGCTCAGTGCTTTATCACTGCACTAAGTTCAGTCAGATTGCACTGCACACCAGCTTCTGGTGTGAAACGGTCCTAAAGCAGAGGCTGCTGTGTAGGTCTGCACATCATTTCCCAATATTCTATTGCTGCTGGAGCCACCACCACAGTCGCTTTGGATTTCTGTGCATGCTTTGACTTTCCAAATGCTGAAAATTTTACAGGACTAAGCAATAAATCATTTTTTTCCTCCAATTTTCGCCCAGTAATTGGCATTTTTAGAATGCCATGCAAGCTATAACCGCTAACAGTAATCATTGTTTTCTGTCAGCCGGGAAGGCTTCCTGCACCCCAATTCCTCCTCTCCCCACCGGCAGAACAGAATAGTGCGAGGCTTGCCCCCATCAACACATTCAGAATCAAGTGATTTTGTTTTCTTCCACCCATGGAGGAAGGAAAGAAAATCGAATCATCTATGGGCTGCCTAACACCAACAATGGGACACTATTCCTTCCACTGATACTAGTGACGGCGCTCTATTCCTTCCAATGATACCACCGACAGGGCACTATTCCTTCCAATGATATCACCGACAGGGCACTATTCCTTCCAATGATACCAACGGCAGGCACTATCAATTTCTATGATACCACCGACAGGGCACTATTCCTTCCTATGATGCCACCGACAGGACACTATTCCTTATGATGCCACCGACAGGGCACTGTTCCTTCCAATGATACCACCGACAGGGCACTATTCCTACCAATGATATTACTGACAGGGCACTATTCCTTCCAATGATACCACCGACAGGGCACTATTCCTACCAATGATACTACCGACAGGGCACTATTCCTTCCAATGATACCACTGACAGAGCACTATTCCTTCCAATGATACCACCAACAGGGCACTATTCCTTCCAATAATACCACCAGCAGGGCACTATTCATTTCTATGAAACCACCGACAGGGCACTATTCCTTCCTATGATACCACCGACAGGGCACAATTCCTTTTTATGATACCACCGACAGGGCACTATTCCTTCCAATGATACCACCGACAGGGCACTAGTCTTTCTAATGATACCACCAACAGGGCACCATTCCTTCTTATGATACCACCGACAGGGCACTATTCCTTCTAATGATATCACCGACAGGGCACTATTCTTTCCTATGATACCACAGACAGGGCACTAGTCCTTCTAATGATACCACCGACGGGGCACCATTCCTTCTTATGATACCACCGACAGGGCACTATTCCTTCCTATGATACCATCAACAGGGCACTATTCTTTCCAATGATACTACCGACAGGGCAGTATTCCTACCAATGATACCACCGACAGGGCACTATTCCTTCCAATGATACCACCGACAGGGCACTATTCCTTCCAATGATACCACGACAGGGCACTATTCCTTCCAGTGAGACCACCAACAGGGCACTATTCATTTCTATGATACCACCAACGGGGCACTATTCCTTCTTATGATACCACCGACAGGGCACTATTCCTTCTTATGATACCACTGACAGGGCACTATTCCTTCCAATGATACCACCGACAGGGCACTATTCCTTCTAAAGATACCACCGAAAGGGCACTATTCCTTATTATGATACCACCGACAGGGCACTGTTCCTTCCAATGATACCACTGACAGGGCACTATTCCTTCCAATGATAGCACCGACAGGGCACTATTTCTTCCACTGACAACAAGGATGAGGCACTATTCCTGCTACTAATACCAATGAGGGAGCACCATTCCTTCTATTGACATCAATGAAAAATCAATAATTCCTCCTCCTACTGACCACAGGTGCTACAGTATCTCCCAAAAGTGAGTACACACCTCACATTTTTGTAAATGTGAGGTGTGTAAAAAGTATTATATGTTTTCTTGTGACAACACTGAAGAAATGGCACTTTGCTACAATGTAAATTAGTGAGTGTACAGTGTAAATTTTCTGTCCCCTCAAAATAACTCAACACATTATTAGCCATTATTATTATTGTCTAAACCGCTGACAACAAAAGTGAGTACACCCCTAAGTGAAAATGGCCAAATTGGGCCCAAAGTGTCAATATTTTGTGTGGCCACCATTATTTTCCAGCACTGCCTTAACCCTCTTGGGCATGGAGTTCACCAGAGCTTCACAAGTTGCCACTGGAGTCCTCTTCCACTCCTCCATGACGACATCACAAAGATGGTGGATGTTAGAGTCCTTGAGCTCCTCCCCCTTCCGTTTGAGGATGCCCCACCAACGCTCAATAGGGTTTAGGTCTGGAAACATGCTTAGCCAGTCCATCACCTTTACCCTAGGCTTCTTTAGCAAGGCAGTGGTCATCTTGGAGGTGTGTTTGGGGTCGTTATGTTGGAATACTGCCCTGCATCCCAGTCTCCGAAGGGAGGGGATCATGCTCTGCTTCAGTATGTCACAGTACATGTTGGCATTCTTGGTTCCCTCAATGAACTGTAGATCCCCAGTGCTCATGCAGCCCCAGACCATGGCCCTCCCACCACCATGCTTGACTGTAGGCAAGACACACTTGTCTTTGTACTGCTCATCTGGTTGCTGCCACACACGCTTGACACCATCTGAACCAAATACGTTTATCTTGGTCTCATGAGACCACAGGACATGGTTCTAGTAATCCATGTCCTTAGTCTGCTTGTCTTCAGCAAACTATTTGCGGGCTTTCTCGTGCATCATCTTTAGAAGAGGTTTCCTTCCATGACGACAGTCATGCAGACCAATTTGATGCAGTGGCATATGGTCTGAGCACTGACAGGCTGACCCTCGTCCTTCAAACTCTGCAGCAATGCTGGCAACACTCATATGTCTATTTCAACCTCTGGATATGACGCTGAGCATGTGCACTCAACTTCTTTGGTCGACCATGGCGAGACCTGTTCTGAGTGGAACCTGTCCTGTTAAACCGCTGTATGGTTTAGGCCACCGTGCTGCAGCTCAGTTTCAGGGTCTTGGCAACCTTCTTATAGCCTAGGCCATCTTTATGTAGAGCAACACTTCTTTTTTTCAGATCCTCAGAGAGTTCTTTACCATGATGTGCCATGTTGAACTTTCAGTGACCAGTATGAGAGAGTGAGAGCGATAACACCAAATTTAACACACCTGCTCCCGATTCACACCTAAGACCTTTAACATTAACGAGTCACATGACACCGGGTAGGAAAAATGGCTAATTGGGCCCAATTTGGACACTCACTCACTTAGGGATGTACTCACTTTTGTTGCCAGCAGTTTAGACATTAATGGCTGTGTGTTGAGTTATTTTGAGGGGACAGCAAATTGACACTGTTATACAAGCTGTACACTCACTACTTTACATTGTAGCAAAGTGTAATTTCTTCAGTATTGTCACATGAAAAGATATAATAAAATATTTACAAAAATGTGAGGGGTGTACTCACTTTTGATACTGTATGTATTTTTTGTTTTACTCCCAGTGGAACCAGGGCATTTTCTACTCCCAACTGCCACATTTTGGCCCCCACAAAGTCTTAAAGACTGGCTCTTTGTATAAAAAGTTTAGAGACCCCTGGCTTATAGTAAAGCTACCCTGATGAATCTCTACACATCCTGCACTGGCAGGCACATAGGTCTAAGGGTATTCGGCAATGAAAACAGCACTAACTCCAGTAGGTTGCTACACAGAAAATAAATATATATGTCCTTTATGTGTATTTATATGTGTATGTGTGTGATTATGATTGTTTACTGCTACAAATAGCCATCATGCACTGTCATAACAGCATATGCTATGTGGGAGGTGTTAGCGGCCTCATATTTAGCTAGATACTGTTATATCTACTTAATTTTACGATACAGATTTTAACTATGGCGGTCAAATAGCAAAAATAGAAAAAAACATAAGGAGCCAGTCATATGTCATACTAACTATTACAAGCTTTATGACAGTATATGACAGAAGTTGATATTAAAAATAGTCTTACTTTACTTGGTGTTGGAGCACTTTACACAGCCAGGAAAGTCTGTATAATAAGAATCATCATGGTTTAGGTTGATCTCTACATAATAAAATGCACTAATGTGAATTACTCACCAGTGTAATGCAGTGTTTGCCATTACCAGAGGAACTCAATTATACTGTCATACATCTGCTCTATGTATGAATCCACCAGAACAGGCAAAGAATGTCTGAGGATCAAATCCACATGACTGAGAGTCAGAATCTGTCAGCTCACTCAAAAAGCACCACTTCTTAAAATAGCAACCTGCTACAGAGGAATGAATGATGGACAGCGTTTCGAGAGGCACTGGAGTGCCATAGGCTTCTTCAATAAAGCATTGCAAGGATCACTGATGATGCTCAATGTAATGAAGCCCATAGTAGCCATTAGGTTCTAGATGGCTGTTCTACGATCTGTGAATTTGCTGTAGGTGACTGCACTGCACATTCATACTGATGATTGCAGTGCCTTATTGTATGAAAATACATAGACACGTTGGGTGAAAGTCGCATGAGGGGAGAAAGGGATTTGACAGATTATGAAACAATGCTTTCCTAAGAAAATCCAGTGTCTGGACAACTGTTCTCTGCTCTCCTTCTCCAAAACAAAACTGCCTGGGACTGCATACATGTACAAAAACTTGTGCTCCACTGTGCATCACTTTTCAGGCCATATGACGCCTTCTCACTGCCTTCTTTGGGCCTTCTTCACATGGGCGTGCCAATCCATACACCTGTGTAAAGGGCTGTTTTCATCCATGCAAGATGTACAGATATTCCATGCAGGCAGACTGTTCAAATCAATGACTTGCCGCATTTTCTAATGCATACCATGGGAAGCTCACATTGAGCAGTGAAATCAGAGAAAGCAATTTCAGTACAGGAGAGGACCCTATATAACTATGCAAGACTGAAGGTAGGGCTGCAGTTCAGCTTTAAGCACCTTGGCCCATTAATGGGTGAACATTTCATTTTAGATATATTGTTTTATAAGGTGTGCTTATTAAATGATGATGATGCCCAATTGGGCAAAACATGTTGGGTGGGGCTTCTGCTCCTTACATCATTCCATTACACATGTATTTTCCTACATCAGGTACTGCTTCTATATGCAGCATGGAGCTGTTTAGACATATGCCACCTGAAATATATTTTTAATTGCTTCTTAAATTGGCTGTAAACCCTCACATATACCCAGTGAAGTGAAGAGCCTCAGATGACACACAGAGATGAAAGAAATCCTCCTACATAAGTTTTACTTGTTTATCTGAAGTCTTCGCTTCCCTACACCCCATCAAAAGGGCAGATTGTGTTAAAAATCCTTCTTCATCTGTCAGGAGCACAGAGGAGGGGGCAGAGAGATTGGAGTTACCCTGTGTGAGAGCTGATTGGAGGAAAGGAACACACCCCGTTCACACAGCAGTAGAACTGTGTTCTGAATAGACAAGCTCTGTTCTGAGCTCTTCCCTCCCTCCCGACACAAATTTATCTCATGTGTCAGGAAAACTTCTCAGAAGTGACTAATGCTGATAACAGAAGAACCAAGCACCAGAGAGAAACAACACTTAGAGCTTTGGAGAGAAATAAGAGATAACACTGCAGATATGTGTACTTTGCTCAGATTCCATGGCTGGGGTTTACAACCACTTTAAGTCTGCAATGCTTTTTAAAAACATTTTATCCGGATAAAATTTGTGGGCACAATTCCTGTACCATTAACAATTATTTCTTGCATGTACTCACATGTTGCAAGCATCATAATTTCACTCTGGACTTGCTTTCTGGATCATGGAGATGCAATGCATCCCTTTACAAGAGTGACTTATATGCATATGGACTCCTATTTTTTTATTTATTACAATGTATACTTTACATATTTCATATACATTCACATCAGTGCCTGCCCTCAAGGAGCATACAATCTAAGGTCCCTAACTCACATTCATACTAGAGTCAATTAACCTACCAGCATGTCTTTGGAGTACCTGGTGGAAACTCATGCAAGCACAGAGAGAACATGCAAACTCCAAGCAGGTAGTGCTGTGGCTGTGATTTGATGACCCCGATGTTGTCATGCAGAAGTGCTAACCATTTAGCCACTGTGCTGCCCCAATAATGAAGTTTTATGTTTATGATCTGGCAAGTCTCCATACTATTTACAGTGGAGAAGATAAATTCTGTGCAATGGGGTAAATAAAAGGCATAAGAGGTGCCAGATTGCCCAAGCTTTTATACCTATTTAATCACTCTATTTACCTGTGAGGTTTAGGCTCTTGTAGAAGCTGATCCTATACCACGTTGGCTGCCTTATGCACCATTGTTTCTAATTGTTAATGCTAACTTTTTCTGTTGATCAAGTAGTAGTTAGAACTAATGGTATAATGTCTATTAAACCATTTGCTAAATTGTTTTTTTATATGGTAGGCTTGTGTTTTAAAACATGCATAATTGCTCATAAATCGGCAGATCACTAAGTACTATTGGCTATAGGAAAGTTGCTTGCCCCAGCAAGACTACCTGACCTTCCAGGATCCACAAAACAATTTTCCCATTTAGCCAAACTTTAGCATGCCACGCACATTCAATGGACCACTTGTCTGCTTTTCTGCTAAAAACATAATCACCAAATGGCAAGATTTTCCAACATGTTAAATTGCTATACAAAGAGCAAATCCAATGTTTGGAAACACTCATTATCACATTGACAAGGCCCAAATGGCTTGAAGCTTAAAGTGATTGTAAATCCCATGTGCCATAAATATTAAAGAATAACATCTGTTTATAGTTTGTACAATAATCATTGTAAATTGAATTATTTGTACCTCAGTATTTTACTGTGTATTCCCGTTACAGCCTGCTGAATATCTCTGGTTCCATGGACGTGTCTATGGCCAGGAGCTCGGGAGGCAGTCATGACATCACTGGACTCCCCTTGCAGTTGTACATGCCCCCACACATCTCCCTAGCTCGGACTGGCTCATGGCAGGCTGGCACGATCAACTGTTGGCTGGCCATGCTCCCTCTTGAGTCCCGACCAGATCAGATCAGACACCCATGAAGGCACCACCACCACAATACTGATGCGCCTTACATCCAATGCTGGGGGAGGTAGGATGAGGGATCTGTGTGGATGTGCAGCTGTGGGAGACATGCCCCCTCTCATACTTGTGCATGAGTCTCCTAATTAAGTATGACAGTCACAGGAGAGGGGTCGTGGCTAAACTTTTTTTTTTTATGTATCAAATTTTTTTTACTGTAGGAAACTGGAAAGGATTGCAAATGACTGGCTGCTCCTTTCCTGACCAGACTGGTACAGATGACTTCTTCTGCTTTGTTGAGTAAGTTAGAATGTTCATTTAGATTTTTTGGGCTTACAACCACTTTAACTTTACCCAAACCTTTTTATGTTCTGAGTACAGTAGGGAAGAGTTAGAACCTCATTGCAGATTTCCTGTTACTTCCTATCCAGTTGACAGAAGGATGGGACATTTCTACAAAGTAGAAAGCCATGAGTCATATTGCTATCCTAACTGGGATCTGGCCACCTCAGGATATACTATCTGCAGGGTGCTCAATGAATCTGTACATTTGACTTTGATGAGCATACAATTTTTTGCCAATCGGCTTGGAGACAGGAGATTTAGGATGCTGGTGATCAAAGGCAGAACTATTTTTTTTTTCAATTCGCTTTTTCCTGTTCTAGCCTTCTGTTTTTCTTAATAGCCCTTGAATGGATGGTTGGAGTTATGATTGAATGAAACCATGTTTCCTACTCCTCTGTCTTTGCACCAGCCTAGTACCTTCTATTCCATACAGGCATCAACCATTTGTTATGACTAGACTGAATCCAATGATACCTAAACTATTGCACTATTTGTATGTTGTTTTAGGCTTGGTTCACACATGGGCGATCCGAGTTCAGCAAGACTTTGCTAGGCGATTTCAGCGTGACTTCAGGCAACTTACACACGACTTATGCCAGGCGACTTTGCCTGTGGCCAATCAGAGAAGGGAGGGAGGGGGCTGCCCCAAAAAAAATTCTATTCTTTTCACTGACAAAGTTGCTTGCATTAAGATGGGAGATCCGACTTGGAGGCGACTTCCATTGAATTCTATGGGCACAAGTAGGAGAGTCACCTCCAAGTAGTACAGGAATCTCTTCTGAAGTTGCCTTGAAGTTGGAGCGACTTCAGTAGTGTACATAAAGAAGGCTCCCATTCACTTCAATGGGATTTCTTGTATCAAGTGACCTGGGGTGACTTGAGGCGACTCAAGTCTGATTGCAAGTCGCCCCTGTGTGAACCGGGCCTTAGACTTTATAGGTTTTGAGCCATGGTGTACTGCTTTTCACTGCTCCAGCAGTTGAGAACATTGGGGCATAAGCTGAGTATTCAAAATGCCAAATCATACTGTTGTCAAATGGCGAGCATACATCATTTGTTGTGGATTTTTTTTAATATATGTTGAAAAAAGATTTGCTGCTGAAATTGCAAGTATTGAACTACAGATATTTATACGGTTTATGATGACAATTCAGAGAAAAGGTAAAGGAGATGCCATAACCGAGGATGCAACGATGCTGGAATGTAGACATGATGTTGCATTGGTGAGTGCTTTTCTCTAGGCCCGTAATGCGAGTTTAAATCCAGCTTTCCCTCCTAATCTTCTTAGCAGCCAGCAGAGACAGGCTGTGTAATTTTGCAGCATGAAGATAAGAAATATCCCCCTGCCCGCCAGATTAATACGGGAGGCGTGCTAAGGATGGATATAATGAACTACAGGCTAATAGAAAGCACTCACACATACAACATTAAGATACAGAAGTATATTGCAACCACAGTGCAAATTCAATATGTCCGATGAGATGACAATCCGTTTTGAAAAAAGTGTACAAAAAGGAATTTTGCTGAAAATTCAGTGAGGTGGTCTAGGTGTTAAGTAGAAGCACAAGTTATGGGGGTTTCCACTGCCCTCCTAAGTAGTGACAGTCAGTTGGAGCCTTCTCCCTGGAGTTCCACTCACTTTTGTTACTAAGCCTTTTCAAGCACTACCATGCCATGTGTGGAATAAGGCTAGTCATACATGATTAGCTCTTTTCTGTTCAGCCTCATGGACTGAACAAGTAAAATCACTTGATTCCCCCCATCCATAATAAACAGCGTGGATGGAAGAGGCTGATGCATTCAGACAGTCCTAGCACTTGCAGCTGTCTGAATACATAGTGACTGTATCTATTTGGATGCAGGCATTGTTTGGCTGCTAATATTCTACCCGAATCCTTACATTTTTCATTTGAATTACGTTGGGCCAGGTGATGCCAAGACCACCCACAGCTCACATTTTGGCTGATTCAGCAGCAATCGCATTGACTTTCTATGTGCACCACTGGGCTAATGCTTTGCATAGAAACCTGTTTGGCCATTCTTGTAGTTTGCACGCCTATGCCGCACTGCACAGCTAGGCAAGTAACAGATTTATTTACAGCAGGCTTTCTCAGTCAAGGTTCCAGGAAAATGTAGGGTTCCTCCAGAGCTCACTGGGGTTTCTTGAGCAATGAGCAGTGTCAGACTGATCTACCATATACAATGACCACCAATGTAAGGAGGCAATTTTCCACTGACATCCAATATAAGTAGCCACTTCTACACGAATCACCAATGTAAGGGGCTTTTCTCCAATGATCACCAATGTGAGGGAGAATATTTCCATTAACCACTAATGTAGGGTCTGGCCATTATTATTTGTTTCATTTTATTATTGCCGTTTAGAGCAGGAGATTTGTTTCATTTTGGAAAGATTGTGTCTACAGAACAGGAAGTGACCGCAGATTTCACCATGGGATAGATATGGCAAAAAAAATACCGATATACGGATTTGAATCATTCCTACTCTATTCAAAATTTAAAAAAAAAATATTTTAGCTTTAGATGCACTCTCAGAATTGGCAAATGAATTACCAATTACTTTATTTCAAGTGCAGAAAAAATATGCAGATTGAAAGTAGAAACGACTAACTTTAGGCAGGGCCATCTTAATGCATGGGCACACCTGGGCACCGCCCGGGGGCCCCAAGTGCTTGGGGGCACCATGATAATCTTGCATTACATCATATTTGCCAACTGTCCCGGATTTGCTGGGATAGTCACGGTTTTTACTAAGCTGTCCCGGGATGGCCATGTCCCAGGCGGGTCCGGGAACCAGTATTGTGCCATCCTGATCCCAGTATTGTGCTCTCCTGATCCCCCCCCCCCCCCAGTACAGAGTCCCTCTGCCTCACCCTCTGTACTGCACCCTTTGTATTGGTTAGTCTTTGATTTATGGCATGTTTTCTTATTGTTTAAATGTTATTCAAAGTACTAATAAATATATGTTTAATTCTATCCGCTGTGTATACTTAATTTTTTAGAGAAGGTGTGTAGATTGGGGCAGGCTGGTAAGGGCCCCAGTGCATTACTTTGCCCAGGGGCCCATGATGCTATTAAGACGGCCCTGACTTTAGGGCTGTTTGGTACAAGGTGAATTGTTATACGATATGTACACATCATAGACATAAGAATGCTTTTTTCAAAGAGATTTTTTCTTTTAAGAAGCAGAAAAATCTTTCAAAAGATTGGGCTGTCCATGAGAATAACACATATTTGCATGAACTGTACTTAGCAGTAAAGATCTTAGCTGGCTTGCCAACTCCAGGCACCACAGATAGATAGTGTGCCTCCCGCAATCATACTTGCAGCCTCAGGCAACGATTTACCGAGGCTCCATTTGCCTGAGGCACAGAGAGGTGGAGTATTACCCAGAAAATAATGCTTCAAAGAAATATGGTTCAGCAAGTCTGATGATGAAATTGATTCCATTACTAAACCAAAGGGATTAACACAAAGTTACACTTAGATTTGACGGTGTACATCATGAAAAACTGATATACAGTTGTGCTCATAAGTTTACATACCCTGGCAGAATTTATGATTTCTTGGCCATTTTTCAGAGAATATGAATGAGAACACAAAAACATTTCTTTCACTTGTGGTTAGTATTTGGCTGAAGCCATTTATTATCAGTCAACTGTATTTACTCTTTTTAAATCATAATGACAACAGAAACTACCCAAATGACCCTGAACAAAAGTTTACATACCCTGGTGATTTTGGCCTGATAACATGCACACAAGTTAACACAAAGGGGTTTGAATGGCTATTATAGGTAACCATCCTCACCTGTGATCTGTTTGCTTGTAATTAGTGTGTTTGTATAAAAGGGCAATGAGTTTCTGGACTCCTGACAGACCCTTGCATCTTTCATCCAGTGCTGCACTGACGTTTCTGGATTCTGAGTCATGGGGAAAGCAAAAGAATTGTCAAAGAATCTGCAGGAAAAGGTAGTTGAACTATATAAAACAGGAAAGGGATATAAAAAAATCCAAACAATTGAGAATGCCAATCAGCAGTGTTCAAACTCTAATCAAGAAGTGGAAAAAAAGGGGTTCTGTTGAAACCAAACCACGGTCAGGTAGACCAACTGAAATTTCAGCCACAACTGCCAGGAAAATTGCTCGGGATGCAAAGAAAAACCCACAAATAACTGCAGGACTCTCTGAAAAAATGTGGTGTGGCTGTTTCAAGATGCACAATAAGGAGGAAGAAAGATAGGCTGCATGGTCGAAGAAGGCCATTACTACGGAAATGCCATAAAGTATCCCACTTTCAATATGCCAAACAGCACAGAGACAAGCCTCAAACCTTCTGGCACAAAGTCATTAGACCAAACTTTTTGGCCACAACCACAAATGCTTCATTTGGAGAGGAGTCAAATAGGCCTATGAAACAAGGAGGTGGATCGCTGATGTTTTGGGGATGTGCGAGCTACAAAGGCACAGAAAATTTGGTCAAAATTGATGGCAAAATGAATGCAGTATATTATCAAAAAATACTGGAGGAACATTTGCATTCATCAGCCAGGAAGCTGTGTATGGGACGTACTTGGACAATCCAGCATGACAATGATCCAAAACACAAGACCAAGTCAACCTGTCATTGGCTAAAGCAGAATAAAGTGAAGGTTCTGAAGAGGCCATCTCAGTCTTCTGACCTCAATATCATTGAGCCACTCTGGGGAGATCTCAAATGTGCAGTTCATGCAAGACAGCCCAAGAATTTCCAGGAACCGGAGGCTTTTTGCCAAGAGGAATGGGCAGCTTTACCATCAGAGAAGATAAAGAGCCTCATCCACAAATACCACAAAAGACTTCAAGCTGTCATTGATGTTAAATGCGGCAATACACGGTATTAAGAACTGGGGTATGTAAACTTTTGATCAGGGTCATTTGGGTAGTTTCTGTTGTCATTATGATTTAAACACAGTTGATTGATAATAAATGGCTTCAGAGAAAAACTAACCACGAGTGAAAGAAATGTTTTTGTGTTATCATTCATATTCTCTGAAAAATGGCCAAGAAATCATAAATTCTGCCAGGGTGTGTAAACTTATGAGCACAACTGTATCAATAAACTGAAAATCTATTTTGGACCTGCCCTGACCTGCATTGCAGTGAAACATATGCAAGTTGTTTTCCCACTTTCCAGAGCAGTCTAACTGGGAGTCAACGCCTAGCTATCTTACCATGCTTAGCTACCTCAAACCTTTGCTGCTGCATTATACTCCGACGCCTTTCAACTTGCTTCAAACTGGGCAGTACAAATCTGCTCAGTCTAGACCTCATTTATCAACATCTAAGGAGTTAGAAATGGCTATATCCCTACATAGCTGTCAATCAAATGCAAAAACTGTACTGGAAAACAGCAGTTGGTGAAAGCATTGGACTGGTTACAACAAAGCAAAATAGCTGCCCCATTTCAGATACTGATAAATGAGGTTCTTTGGATCTATTATGGTACAGCTGCAGGATAGGAGGAGTCAAAATTTGGGATAACTGTGTCACAATTAGGACATTTGGATGGCTATGCTTTTTTTATATCTTTCTAATTGTGCATGCATACTGTATGATATTATGGTTCAAGGTTTATCACAAATGTTTAAATGTTTAGGGCTTATCAAAATGCCTCTTCTGTTTTGACCATTTCACTGTCTCCCTAGTATCATCTTCAACATCAATACAGAAAACAAAAGTTAAAAAAAAACGATCAAAACTTATTAAAATAACATTTAAAATGGTATAGGCTTTATTGTAAAATTTTAAAATGCTATTACATTCTGCTGCAAATTGCTTTGAAACAATTTATGCAAAGTTTTTATTCCACTCCAGAAAACAAGACTTGCCGGAGCCATCACTGTTTAGATGTGCTAGATTGGAATCCCCAAGCCTTGGCCCATGTGTTTTATAACTATACTAAACTGTCTGGAAGAGAAAAAAACATTTCAATAAAGATTCTACAGTTCAAGTGGGTGAATATATATATATATAAAAAAAACTATATATTAGATTATATATTTATGTTTTAAACATGCTTCTAACTAAAAGGATACGCTCACAAGTTTATATTCAACACATATACAGTCATGTGGACTGTTGATTCAAATATTGCCTACATATAAATGTGATATATTTGACCAAACAGCACATACGATTGACACATACAATTGACACTGTTATTCATTTTATATGATCTTAATGAACCAAAATGCTTTGTTATATTTAAAAAGCAAGTACAAAGTCACACTCAGCACCACTTCAAATCAATGAAATTAGAATTTGGTGTTCCTGATTAGGTGCCAGGTGCTCAGAACCACTTTGAGGAGAATGCAGTAGAACCTGTCTTATTTAGGCTACTTTCGCACGGGAGACTAGCGCCACTGTGAATGACACTGGCAGGAATCTGATGATTCCTGCAGCTGTTTCAGCCACCTGTGAGCAGATAGCCGCTGCTATCCATGGCTGCCCACCTAGCCAGCCAGCTATCCGCCCAGCCAGCGATTACCTGTGGCAATCATTGCTGGAAGCACACAAAGTTGCTGGCTGGGCAGACAGGCATAGGAAACAGCAGTTAGCCACTCACAGGTGGCTAAGATAGATGCAAGAATCGTGAGATTCTTGTCAATGTCTTTCGCACGTGTGCTAAGCACCCGCGCAAACGTAGCCTTAAGCCTCAGATATCTAGGGCGGTGTTCTCAACTCCTGTCCCCAGGACCCACTAACAGGCCAGGTTGGCAAGATAACTGAAATACATCACAGGTGATATCATTTGCTGCTCAGTGATTGCAGTATTCTAGTCTGCATCTCCCCAAGGTAATACTTAAAATCTGACCTGTTAGGGAGTGACAGGAGTTGAGAATCACTGATCTAGGGTTTGGCGTTTTCTTTGGTATTGACGTGTGTGGTGTCATCATGGCAAGATCAATAGATCTCTGCAAGGGACTCATACAGAAAGTTGTGGATCCCTATGAGTCTGGCAATGGATTTTAAAAAAATCACCAAATGATTTGAAATCATTCATTCAACTGTGAAGAAAAAAATCTACAAGTTAAGTGGATTTCAAACCACTAATGTTCCCAGGACTGGCGGCCCAGAAAATTAAACCTAAGAGCTGGCCATATGATGCTAAAAGAATTCTCCAAACACCCCAAAAAAAGGGGCACCAGCTTCAATGCCAATGGTGTATATGTCTATCCTTGTAGCACACTAACGTGTAAGAAGGACTGGCTGCATAAACATAATAGTCACATATTCAAAAACAATATACCATGCTATTGATTAGGGCAAAAATTAGGGAGCCACAAGTCAGCAGGTAATCCCAGGGAACCAACAAAATGGCAGCGGTGTATCACTAAAACAATTAGAGATGTAGCCTCCTAACCCGCCTAGCCTCCTAACTGAGATGTGACAGCACTCTGCTGTACGGCTGGTAGAGAACAAAAGAAGATGGTCTCCCACGCGGCTAACGAGTTTTGAAGCGGCTGCTTCTTTCTCATATCCCTCAAATGCCAATGGTGTACTTTTCAAAGAGTAACGTAGCGCCTGCTCCAATAAATAAACCAAATAAAACAATAGACTATCTATCCATATAGTGTACTTAGTTAAAATCACTCTTTTATTTACATATGTATAATAATAAATTAATCCACATACATAATAATCTTAATCTAAACCCAATACAAAGTGCTAAATAGTGCTGAAGTGACATACACTATATAAATGAATAAATATGCGTGTGAAATGCATCATATATTCGACTGTGAATAAGTTCTAATATAACGCTGCTGCAAATTATAAACCAAACAAATATAACAGATAATCAAATAGTGATCAGTAATAAAGTTCATATATTAAATAGTGTCCATATAGCGTAGTTGCTGGTGCTTTCCACACTGCTAGATTATCTTGACACTTATTAACTGTTCACCTTGATGTGTTTTTTCTATAATAAAAAGCGCTCCCTATGTGCTCCACACACCACGTGCAATGGCTGCTCACCTTACTTCTAGACATATATTCTCATATAGGTCTATAAGGCATTAGACGTGGAAATGTCAAAATTAAACCACGCTCTCATAAACCACAAATCATCATATGAAAATTCCCACAAAATATCAAATAAAAAGCAAACACCAAAAAGAAAAAAAAATAGTCCAGTGAAGATAATGTGAATAATTTATAAGTGATAGCAGTGTTCCTTCCTATGTATAGCCAAGGTGTAGCAGAAAAGTTCCAGCAAGTATACAGTATATCCACCAACACCAGGATGTCTCCACACCAAACAGTGCTGTGATTCCTCTCCACCAACATACACTGAGCAAAATTGTAAATGCAACACTTTTGTGTTTTCCCCTATTTATCATGAGCTGAACTTAAAGATCTACAACTTTTTCTATGTACACAAAAGGCCTATTTCTCTCACATATTGTTCACAAATCTGTTTAAATCTGTCAGTATCTGGTGTGACCACCATTTGTCTCACGCAGTGCAGCACATCTCCTTTGTATAGAGTTGATCAGGTTCTTGATTGTGGGCTGTGGATTGTTGGTCCATTCCTCTTTAAGAGCTGTGCGAAGTTACTGGATATTGGCCGGACCTGGCACACGCTGACGTATACGCCGATCCAGAGCATCCCAAACATGCTCAATGGGTGACCTGTCTGGTGAGTATGCTGGCCATGCAAGAACTGGGATGTTTTCAGCTTCCAGGAATTGTGTATAGATCCTTGCAACATGGGGCCGTGCATTATCATTATTCAACATGAGGTGATGGTGGTGGATGAATGGCACAACAATGGGCCTCAGGAACTCGTCACGGTATCTCTGTGCATTCAAAATGCCATCAATAAAATGCACCTTTGTTCGTTGTCCATAGCATACGCATGCCCATACCATAACCCCACCGCCACCATGGGCTACTCGATCCACAACGTTGACATCAGCAAACCGCTCACCCACACGACACCATATACGTTGTCTACCATCTGCCCAGAACAGTGAAAAATGGGATTCATCCATGAAGAGAACACCTCTCCAAAGTGCCAGATGCCATGAATGTGAGCGTTTGCCCACTCAAGTCGGTTACGACGATGAACTGCAGTCAGATCGAGACTCCGATGAGGACGACGAGCATGCAGATGAGCTTCCCTGATACAGTTTCTGACAGTTTGTGCAGAAATTCTTTGGTTATGCAAACCGATTGTTGCAGCAGCTGTCCGGGTGGCTGGTCTCAAATGATCTTGGAGGTGAAGATGCTGGATGTGGAGAGCCTGGGCTGGTGTGGTTACACGTGGTCTGCGGTTGTGAGGCTGGTTGGATGTACTGCAAATTTCTCTGAAATGCCTTTGGAGACGGCTTATGGTAGAAAAATGAACATTCAATTCAAGGGCAACAGCTCTGGTGGACATTCCTGCATTCAGCATGCCAATTGCACGCTCCCTCAAAACTTTCAACATCTGTGGCATTGTGCTGTGTGATAAACACATTTTAGAGTGGCCTTTTATTGTGGCCAGCCTAGACCTTTTGAGTACATAGAAAAAGTTGTCGATCTTTGCGTCCAGCTCATGATAAATAGGGGCAAACACAAACATGTTGCGTTTATAATATTGCTCACTGTATATGCACACAGCTCACTCACCAGAACTATTTGACCCCCATTAAAGGTAGTCAAATATGGCATGTAGGACTGTTCATACCCAGAAGGACAGATCATACCCAGAAGCGGGATAAGTAAAGAAGCTTCTCATGGTACAGTATGTCAAATTTATTTTGGAAAATAAGTTAAAATTACACTTACAATATGCAAGATAAAAGCCAGCATTCAAATGTCTCGGGAACGCTGATGTGCGTTCCACCTGCGTCCCAGTATGGCCTAAGTATATGGTTTTTATTGGACATTTTGTCAGAATTTTCATATGATGATTTTTGATTTATGAGAGTGTGGTTTAATTTTGACACAACACTAATTTTGGCTATAGTGTAGCTACACTACGAGCAGCTCTCACACTATTTAATTATCTTAATTACGTTTATCCACTTCACGTTTTTTAGCATTATAAAACTGATATACCTTGGCGCGGGTTGTAGGTTGCTCAACCTTTATTTTACAACTAGAGGTAGAAACTCTTTTTGGGGTCTTTCCACTTTAAAAACTCCTCTTTTCCGCTATCCTACTTCCCATGGAGTTCCTCATGTGGTATATTCATGCAAATAAAGAGTAATCTCTCATAGTGTAAACTTGCTTATATAGTAATTCTCATTGGGTGTGTTAAAATCACACTCGCATGTTAAAAGAAGTATTAATGCAATGGGTTTAAACACTTCACATAGACGATCACAGTATTGTCACCAACTTCCGATCCCGGCCGAGACCCGGAAGTGACATCACCCGTCTCCTTTTCACGTGTTACGCCACTGGACACGTGACTTCATCAGGGATGTAAAATAGTGTACTTACTTCTTTGGCGTAAACCTTTACATCTATTAATATTTCTGTTGAATAAATGATTCAAAAGGAAATTACTCTTGTGTTCTTATTAAAGTATATCAACATTATCTGTAGGCATTATTGTATAAAGAAAGATCTAATGTTCTCCCGTTAAAAAAATATTCAAAAAGTCAACACTTTCGATGTGGTGTACTTAATTTTTCATATGATTGTATTTAGCAATTCCTTGATTTATACTTTTCAGTATCACATTAGTGTTTTTTTTTAACAATAAGTGCAGTGGATGATGTGTGCCCTACTGGCTCATCCTCAATCTAAAGTATGATTAATACACAGTAATCATACTTCAGCATTGGGTTGCACACCCTAGCCAATGAGACATTTCAGGATAAGCCAGAACTGTAGGCTGGCCTGGGCAATGGCTTGTCCTGGAGATGTGAGCTGCATAACAGTGTGGCTGTCATAATTTATTCTCTGAAACCCAACTAGCTGAATGTCATCCGTTCACTTTTTAAATGTTAATAAAATACACTTAAATCTACCTAATACACTTATTGGCAGACTTTTATTATATATCAATATATAACCCACACACACAACGTCAGTCACTGTAGTGATGTGGTAGATGACAGGCAGAGAACTTCAGCAGTGGAAAGATCCCTGAGAGCCTAAGAGATCAGAACCGGTATCGGAGACAAGGCGGGTCTTTCCCACAAATGGAGATGTTTCCAAACAGTCAGGACTCCTGTGTGCTGTGACAGTAGCATGACTGCGAACACATGGAGAGCACGTGTCAAGGTCTGGAGATTGAGGAGGACCAGAAGTGGCCCTTGTCTGGAAAGACCTTTGTGTTTAAAGCTGGCCATTCACATATAGATTTCTTTTGCTCAACCTGGATTGGACAAATCACCCTTGCTGGGCTATTGTATTGTGAACACCCGAGTGCCTGCATCTGATTGGATGTATGAGCTGTTCCCAGACTGTTTTCTCACAGGCTCCAGATTAAACAATGTCGAACAGAGCAGTGCTGGCAGGGCTATTTCCAATAGTATATGGCCAGTTTAAGCTAAACAGGTTGTAGTCTGTGTGTAAGCAGACTAGTAGTCCAGTCAACTAAACAAAAATAGAGGGTGCAGATTCAAGCATAGTATAAGAAACTCTTTATTCAAATAAAAACAGCCAAATGGGCATGCACACAATGAAGCAGTAACTTACAGGTGAACTTACACTGGACCCCCTCCCCATCGCACCTGGTCCCACTGTACTGTGGTCCCACGATCACACGCTCCGACACATCGGATAGCCGCTTTACCGGTCTGGGTATTTGAAATCCCCCTGGCTCTTCTCCAGTGATGACAGGATGGGCTACTTGGGTTCTGATTGGTCGGTGCCTCCCATCTGATAGTGCCGACCAATTAGAATGCCTCCTACATGTACCTTTACGAGGTACGTTTAGGAGATTAAAGTAATTGTAAAGGTTTGTTTTTCTTCTTTTTTTAAATAACAAACATGTCATACTTACCTGCTCTGTGCAAGGGTTTTGCGCAGAGTAGCCCCGATCCTCTTTTTCTGGAGGGTGCTCCTGGCTCCTCCTCTTCATCAGGTGCCCCCACGGAGAGCCACTTTCCTGGGGGGCACCCATGCAGGCACGCTCACGAGTACCGCTGCTGTGTCCATTGACACAAACAGCAGGACTTGGCCCGCCCGGGAGACAATTTCCATTTGTGTTTTATTTTCTGGATCTGTGATTGAATTTTGCCATGCAGATATCTTCTGTCAACTATGTTTTCACACTGAATAAATGGGAGGATTGTTGGCTACTTTTAACCCACCTCAAAATAACTGGCTGTACTGTTGTGTTGGTCCAAAAGCCCTACTCCATAGAAAACATGGTTTCCACATGCTGCATTGATGATAGTTAACTAGCCGGAAACATCTATATGCAGTTTGGAATAAGTTTCTCTATAATTTTAGGTTGCATCTGTAGCATAAACCAGCATTTCTGGATTTACAGTTGGAACCATGGACATAAAAGAATGATTTGCATGCCCTGTCATATGCTTAAAAGAGAACATTATGCCTTATCTATTTGGAACTGTGATGGAAGTAATACATGCAGATACCTTCTGTTTTTAAAAAAAGGATCCACCATGTGTAGTTGCCAACGACAACACAGAATCTCTCGTTCATTTGCATGTATTCCTACTGGCTTCTAATTTTGATCAATTAGCTCCAAAATTCTACAATAATTTCTCAACCCCATCCTATAAACTTACACTGTTGGATGATTTTGATTAAATCAGATGAGACAGTAAGAAAAAGCAGATGCTTTACTAGCTTCACATACTTTTTAACAGTGCAATACAAAAGTCTTTTATATTCGTAATTGTGTTTGCTTCTAAATGTTCTGCACTGGAACTTGCTCAAATAAGATTTGAGCAGATCAGCATGGCCTTGTACTTGCAACAGTGTTCCTAATTAACCCCCTAGTGAATTTTTCAGATTGCTATAACTGTATTTTATCTTCCCATCATTTACTATAAAATGAAGTTTAAAGAAAATAATAAAGTTTAACTTAACAGAAAATGTGGGGACATTGAAAACGGGCAATAGTCTGGTGTTGCCACCAGGTGCATCCCCATAGTCACCCATAAATGTAGGTGCCATTACTACAGAGTAGTTCCAAAATCTAATAGAGGCTACGCGTATACAAGTGTATATAAAGAGGACAAACAGAAGCAGTGAAGCATGAAAAAAAGACAGTTTGCATGCATCTTTTTTTCCAATTAATTAAATTAGGCTTTGTGTCCTGGGATCACAAGCCCAATCATCTTTGCATACACAGCCACAAAATCCTATCTACAACATTGCAGGGGTGCATGGGAGATCACAAAAGCTGTATAAAGGCAGCGTTTTCCTGCGGTATTCAGCCAACAAGGGTTAACAAGTAAGAATTTTCTGCATGTTTTCTGGGGTCCATGCTGGTTAAAACTCTACTCTTCGCAAGGCTAACACATAGGACATAACACATTTACACCTAGCCTGACACAGCTTAGCTTCCAACATCATGACTTCTGCTGAGCAAGGCATTTGTTATGAACAATAACTTACAGCCCTCATCAATGAATAAGTGATAGTAAATGAAATAGCCAATTAACTCCTTCATCCCGCAATAGGATCTAATGCACTGTAATGCATTTAGATGCGCTGTAATGCCTTGCATTCTTTATTGTGATGTTTCTATAGATACTAACGGGTTAAATGTCATTTCCTGTGACAATTTACACATTTCTTTCCTTTAAAAGTGACAAAAGCTGTCATTCTTTTATAACTGTGTTTATTCAAAAGCATATAAAAGAATACATTATAATATGTTCATTTACAATGTCTCTGTTCATTTCATGTGAACTTCAACAATAGGATCAAGCTTGAAGCAAAACCGGTGGGGTGGTATAATGATGTTAAGCTGGCTGCTGGTCTGGACGGCAGGCTCCTCCAAAGGCCTGCCATGCCTTTTCATCTTCTTTGCTGAACTCCCCAGTAGTCCTAAATCCCAGGCTGCTCTACACAGTAAATTGCAACCACAAGCTACATAATCACCATGAATACCTGCTCCTCTCTGTTGCCTGCACTTTCCCAAAGGCCAATGCAGCCATCCATCATATTGTTAGCCAATAGCAAAGCATGGAAGCTGCTACTGAAATGTCCTACGAAGAAGCTAAAACAACAGTGCATGCATCTGGGGCTGCTTGCTACCCAGACCAGTAAGCATTTAATTATTGTTATACCACCCAACATGAAGGGGGATCTGTTTAGAAAAGGGAGAGGGGGTGGGGGGTGAAGGGATGATTTCACCAATGCATCTTTATTTAATAGACATAAGGTGGGGAGGTGCATTGTTTATTAGTATTTGAACCCCATCTTAGATTACTTTCACTTGCTATGGAAGCCCCAAATTCTTGACTTGGAGCATAAATCCCAACCACCAATGAGCAATTTACTGTAAGATACATAACAGATACTTGCTCATAGTGAGGCCTATACCCTACAGCAGCCTTTGTCAACCTTTTCAACACCAAGGAACCATTATAATAATTCTCTGGTGTCGGGGAACCCCTGCTAAAAATTGAAAATCTACAACTTGTGATGCATTAGTGTGATGGTCAAGGGGAAGAATGCTCCTTACACTTGTGGTCATTGGGAAGAATTACCCCTTACAGATAGCTAAAAATATCAACGGTATCAGTGGGAATTTATCTGAGAGGTAGAAATTGACCATTGCTCAAGGAACCCCTAGCAACCTCTGGAGGAACACTAGGGTTCCACGGAACCCTGGTTGAGAAACCCTGCCCTACAGGCTCATGAGCTGCGATACAACATGGCAGCTCTTCACTTAATAAGTATGACACAGAGGACAAGCCAGTAGTTGTGTTGCTGAGGATGGGAAATACAAGATAATGAAGGTGGAGCTCTACATGGGCATTCATGAAAGTGTAAATAGTTCCTGCTCTTTGCTGTTTCAAGTACAATACAACTAAAATCTTGAGCAGGTAAGTGGTCAGTTTGCGGACAACTTAATTGCTTAAGGCATATTTGTGTTTCTTATCCAGACAATCTTTGATGAATGAATGGAGGCTGTAGAAAGATGATGAGCTGCGCCTTGACCGAAGGTGGTTGTGAAGCTGACCTCGTGGAGAGACATCTGTGTTTCAACTTGTTTCTTTTTATCAAGAAAATTACCTACACTTAGCAGTTACTGGCATTTAGCACACCATTATAACATAACCCTAAATCTGTTCTCAGAAAGGTCAGGGAGACACAGGAGAGAACACAAGGGCTTTTCGATAAAAGAATAGTCTTGAGCTGCAGTCAGTGGCTTTGCCTAGGAAGTGATGATGTCATCAGTCTGCTGCAGGCAGCACAAGAAGAGATGCTACCAGTATCAGACATTTATAACCACAGCCAAGAAATGCAAAGGCAATATGATTTACATGTAAAAAAAAGGGAAAAATACTGAGCTTAGTGTCAATTACCAAAATAGTGTACAAGCTGCACACAAATTAGCAAGATATTCATCACCAAAAATAAGTATACAAGGCGCTGCACTACTAATCATTAATAATATCAAAAAAAGTGACAAGAAAAAGGTACACAGTCCCAAGTGCAAATAAATAAATAGTACTATACAGGTAAATGTGAGATTCTTCTTATCGCAAATCATAGGTGAAACACATTAGATTCCTTTCACCAAAGAGGCCAATCACCGACATGGGCAAGATGTGCGCTTACCGTAAGACCAGGACCCCATAATTAAAGGCAGGTATGGCAAGCTTTGGGGATTTCCCCTTTATATCCACATTCCCGTTTGCAGCCTTGAAGTAGGAGAAGGTACAGCCTTAAGGTAACCTCCACTGGACATCCAGAACTCCCACAAAGGTGAGTAGAAAAACACTGGATAGTGTAAAACCTTTTAAAATCGCTATTTATTGAATAAGAAATACACTCACATGAGTAAAGAAAGATTGTGCATATCTCCAAAAAACATCCGGCTAGAAGAAAATGGAATCCTCCGTTGCTTAGGGTAAGATGCAATGACGTGAACACGCCACACTGCTCTGCTCCGTAAACAGGTTTACATAACTGTGTAATCTCTGAACTAGCATCTCAATTTAGGGACAATATACTAACTTAGGGAGATACCTACAGTAAATAGAGATAGCACTGTTTCCTGGAGAGACGGCAGATGATGGCATTGGGGACATACTTTGATCTCTGTGAGATTTAACAAATACCTGTAAATATTGCATCAGATTACCTAGCATGCATGCATTTAACATGTAAACATGTAGCTGATGGTGTTCCCAAACCAAAATTGTGGATGCCTCTCAGGCAATTAAAAAGCTAAACACTGTGAGTGCAGGTTTGGACGGGGCTTGTGCCGGCTCCAGAGAGCAATATACAGGGAAGAAAAGCTTAAAGTGGTTGTAAACCCTCACATATACACAGTGACGTGAACAACCTTAGAAGATACACAGAGATGAAACAAATCCTCCTAAATATGTTTTACTTGTTTATCTGCAGTCTTCTGTACCCTACACCCCTGCAAAAGGGCAGAAAAGTGTTAAAATCCTTCTGAATCTGTCTGTATTACAGAGAAGGGGGCGGAGAGGCTGCAGTTACAGTGTGGGAGAGCTGATTGGAGGAAAGTGACCCCCCCCCCCTCCACATAGGCAGAGGAACAAAGGAACATGCAGAGCTGTGCTCTGAATAGACAAGCTGTGCGCTTATCTCCCCTCCCCGACACAAATTTTATCTCAGGTGTCCAGAAAACTTGTTAGAAGTGACTCATGCTGATAACAGAGGGACGGAGCACCAGAGAGAAATTACACTTAGAGCTTTGGAGATAGATAAGCAAACGCTGCAGATTTATGTGTTTTGCTCAAGTTCCATGACTGAGGGTTTACAACCACTTTAAGTTGGGGGGAGTAAAACATGTTGGCGGCGTGGCCTTGCTGGAGTCCAGGCTGAGGCTGTTACAATTTCTTACCTGGGGTTTGCAGAGATGTGCAGCTCATATGGACATTTTCTTCCCTAAACATACAGCTGATACTATGCCCACTTTAAAGTATATCTTAAATCAAAACCTTTTTTCATTTTGTTTAGAGTAAGAAATGGTGAAAACATCTGCCTGTTTTAGTTGTGATGATTTCTCGTTTCCTATCTTTCACACAATAGGCAGTATGAGGGAAATGTCATTTTGTACAGCTGACACCAAAACAAGGGTGCCTATTGGTAGATTTCCCCTTTACTGAATTTTTGGTGACAACCAGAATTTTTTTTTTACATAAAATTTTCAGGGGAGACCTCCCTGTACTTCCTAGATTCTTGTCCAGACAAGAATGACATATTTGATGCCTGCAACCTCCTGGGATCTCCTTGTCAGAAGGCTGCCAATAGGTCTTGAGTCACTCTACACTGCAAGCTTGTCATCAGATGGCTGGCTGCCTCTTCCAGGTTCTTGCAGATCCTGATGCTAACCTACCCTCGAGAGCTTATGGGCAACTTGGAGTGGCCATAGTTTTCTGTTTGGCTTTGTCTACATCAATGCTTGTATTCATAGAACTAACTTGGCTTTGTTTGCATGATATTATCTCCATATGATTTTGTAATGCTAGATGATGTCAGACAACTGTTTTTACTTTTTGAAAACTTTAACAAATTATAATTTAAAAAAAATATATATAACTTAAATTCCACCTAGAATCCCAGCTGCATTAAAATTGCATCCAAGCCCGCTTGATAAAAAATATCAGGGTTATTAGAGTGTTATTAAACCCACAACAGTAAAATCAGTCTGTATATGCAGAATAGCATGCTTGTTATACTCACTTTTGAACTTAAGGGGTTAAACCTCTGCATTGTGTAAAAAGGCTGTTTTATCCTTTATGCCACAGATCTTCCACTCCCTGCAATGTCTATCTGGGGAAGGCCAGCTAACACAGGCAGGGTAGTCCTCCTGCACATGCTCAGTTGTGTCTTTTATGCTGGAGAGATACATGTACTTGTTCTCAGAGATAGCCAGGTCACATGATATTGATATCACACATGTGGGTGTGTATATAGGCTAGAGTGGAAATCTCCCCCTACCTGGCACACAACACTGGAGAAAATGTGCAGCTTATCAGGAAACCGTGGTATACAGATCAGCGAAAGAGGTATATAGTGGCAGTATTTTAATGTAAAAATAAGATTTATAAGCTGTGGGCACTGTAGGGGGGCAGATTAACTATTTTCATATAACTGAGTTTAGTAACACTTTAACAAAATATACATTTATTAATAATATTCAGTATTTCTATGCGCTTTATTTCACATGGCAGTTAATATATATTTTTAAGTTGTAATGCTGCATATATCAGTATCAGTAGAGGGATCATCAGCAGGAGGGAGGAGGTTCTGATTCCTCTATATAGATCTTTAGTGAGACCTCACTTAGAATACTGTGTCCAGTTCTGGAGACCTCACTTACAAAAAGATATTGATAAGATAGAACGAGTTCAGAGACGGGTAACAAAAATGGTGAAGGGTCTGGGGGATAAAACATATCAAGAGCGACTTCAGGAACTTAATATGTACAGTCTGGAGGAAAGAAGGGAGAGGGGAGACATGATTGAAACCTTTAAATACATCAAGGGGGTGAATAAGGTTCAGGAGGGCAGTCTTTTCAATATGAAACCAAAATCAAGAACACAGGGACATGACCTCAAAATAACTGCAGGGAAGTTCAAAACTAATCTTAGAAAGTATTATTTTACTGAAAGGGTGGTTGATGATTGGAAAAAACTACCAACAGAGGTTGTGAGACAGTCAACAGTAAATGACTTCAAACATGCTTGGGATAAACATAAATCTATAGTCAGACAACAAGGTTAATGTAAAAAAATAAATAAATAAAAATAAAAAGGGGCAGACTCGATGGACTACTTAGTCTTTTTCTGCTGTCACTTTTCTATGTTTCTGTATATGATTCTTGATCATTGTTTATTTTTTACATTGATGCTGTAATATGCCTCATATCAGGTTAAACAATACAGTGCTTGTGCTGTCTAACCTGCCCTTCTGGAAGATGTAAAATACCTGTCTGATCCTGCCAGTTTCTGCCCTCCACTTTGTAAACTGACCACGCTTTATCATGGCTGCTGAGCTCTGACACCGTGGTCAGTTTACGTGCCTCCATCATCTGCAGCTCTCCTCTCTGCTCTCCTCTGTCTTCTCTTCCCTCTCCCCTCCTTGCCTGTCAGCTTGGTAGTGTGTGACTCTGTCTCCGCCCCCCTGCTGCTGTTAGTAAAAAAAAACTACAATTTAAAAAAAATTGTCGCCAGCCTCTTTTAAGCTGCCACCCTGCACTGTATAAGTGTTTGTTAGGAACAAAGCCTCTAAATACCTTTATGTGATGTATCTTCAGGCCAGTCGCATGACTCGCGGCCACTCTGCCACTCCTACCCAGGACTACAGTGGGAGGGGCTGAGCAGCCAGCTCGGTGGTCACGTGATCTCCCGGCTGATGTCAGAGGGAGATCTTGACTCCTCCTGCTGTAGCCCTGGTTCAGAGGTGTAGAGCGTCCAGGAGTCATGTGACCGGTCTGAAGATATATCACAAAAAGGTATTAAAAAAAGGTATTTGTTTCTATCAAACACTCACCCACTGCAGGATGGCAGCTTAAAATAGGGGGGCTGGCAGCAAAGTATAATGTAGGGTTACAAACCCTTTTAATGCATTCTGTGCTTTATGGTAAAAAAAACCCTTTGCATGCAGCTCCCCCCACAGCCCCCCCCCCCCCCCTTATACTTACCTGAGCCTGCATTGATCCAGCGATGTGCACTAGAACAGAGGCTCTCTTGGCTCTCTCCCTTCTCATTGGCTCACACACAGTAGTGGGAGCCATTGGCTATTGCTGCTGTCAAGTGAGCCAATGAGCAGGGCTGACATACACTGTGTGTCATTGGACACACAGAATGGGGCTCAGGATTGAGAATGCATGAGTGCCCCATAGAAAGCAGCTTGCAATGGGGGCACTTGACAGGGTGCATGAGCCAAGAGCACTGGCAGGAGTCCCAAGAAGGGGAGGATCGATGCTGCTCTGTGCAAAAACATTCCACAGAGCAGGTGAGTATTTTATGTTTTTTTAATTAAAAAAAAAATGAGTATTTACAAGTTTTTCAGGTTTTGATGTTCTCAGACTTCTAAGGTGCCTACTTTTTTTCTCCACGACCGCCTTGTGTGTGGGAACGTAGCCACCTTTCCTGTTCTTACCAGAGATGGACTACACATCTACATGTGGACACATTCAGCACCAGCACGTAGCATCCACTAGGAGGCGGAAGAGTGTAGTGGTACTCACATGTTAGCTTCATATAGGACAGTGGTACTCAACTCCTGTCCTCGGGACCCACCAACAGGCCAGGTTTGCAGGATAACTGAAATACATCACAGGTGATATAATTTGCTGCTCAGTGATTGCAGTATTCTAGTCTGCATCTCCCCAAGGTAATACTAAAAACCTGGCCTGTTAGTGGGTCCCGAGGACCGGAGTTGAGAACCACTGATATAGGAGGAGGGGTAATTTGGGAGGAACTGGCATTTTTAGAGTTATTTTAGCACATGCACAGTGGCTTGCAAAATCCATAAGAACTATAGTAATTGTAATATTCATAGAGTGGAGCATGTGAGCAGAAATAACCGGCACTGTTCGCTCTACACTAACAACGATGAAGTGCATCAGCGAAGGATTGGGAGCAAGGACGTAATAAGAGGCCTGAAAACAAGAGCAAAAGACTTTCAAAAAATTGATTTGTGGTATGCTTGCCATTGTGGAAAGATTATGGTAAAAAAACAAAATGACTTTAATTTCCAGAAGAAAATAAATATGTAAAATGATTTCTCATAGTCTGTCAGTAAGAATTTAGACAAGTGAAAAAAAATGTCAAATTATATTTAGTCTAGCGATCGCTATATATTGTAGCTAACTAACTCCGCAACCTTTTTCAAACTTTTCTCAGGTTCACTGAATGTGTCACCAGTCGATGCCAGTGGTGGGAAATAGTAGATTTTAATTGTAGCTGCTACTAGCGGGGAGTTCTGCTTGATCCCAGACTAGTACTGCCTTTCTGGCAGCTGCAAGTAGGGAACATATGAGCTGTACAGGTTGATAGCTGTATACTGTAATCCTTTTTATATCCCGCTACATCTATAGCTTGACTTTTTACAGATATAGGATTAAGGCAAAGACATTTCGTCTATCATCCCCCAATTTAAAGAAGCAGTAGATATGCACACAAATGGCTCATGCAACAGAACAGCTAAAGTTATTTAAGGCAATCACATGATGCAATGTGATACATTGAGACGGCTCCGAAAGCATGAATGTATGGTACAGGGTGGATGGAGAGACCAAAGCAATTATCTTTGCTTTGTAGCCAGCTCAGATTTACAAGAAGAAGAAAGTCATTATTTTAACGTCTTAAATTTGCATGACTTTTCTTTTACGATGTGTGCATGATTATTATTATTTTTTTTTTTTAATTCTTTTTATTGATTTTCACTTTTAATTACAAAACGGAGCCTATAGGGCAAGGATATGCAATTAGCGGACCTCCAGCTGTTCCAAAACTACAAGTCCCATCATGCCTCTGCCTCTGGGTGTCATGCTTGTGGCTGTCAGCTTCTTGCTATGCCTCATGGGACTTGTAGTTTTGCAACAGCTGGAGGTCCTTTAATTGCATATCCCTGCTATAGGGCATACCCAGGCTCGGGTTATTACATCACAGTTATATCAAACGTCAAAACTCAGTTCTTAGCAATAGTGCCACTATGGCACCATAACAAAGCTCTCCACTATGGCACCATAACAAAGCTCTCCACTATGGCACCATAACAAAGCTCTCCACTATGGCACCATAACAAAGCTCTCCGCTTTGATTATTCTGACTTAATTGTCAGAATAATATAGGTACCAGCCCTCCGTGAATCCTATCAGGCCATTATTTTCTAAGTATTATTTTTTTTTTTTTAAACAGTTTTTATTGCAAAAGATGTAAATACTGTATTACAACCAGAGGACAATGAGCCGTGCCACCACAATGCTGCCATTGGGAGATGTTGTTTTCAGAAGCTTTGGGTCACCAGAGCAAGCATGTGTCTGCTTATGGAGCGGGGAGGAGGAAGCCCAGCTTGACACCTCCATTGTTCACTTAACTTGGTGGAAACGTTGTAACCTGTGCAACTGATCTTTACTCCCGAGATCACTCGGCCAGGGGCGCCCACAGACACAAGATCCTTTCCCGATCTGCTCATCTTAAGCCTATGGCTCGATGAAGAATGCACAGATGTATACACAACAGATATGTAATCCAAGGAAAGACTTATTCATAAATCAAGAAATACTTTCAATGTAGATTTATTTATGTATCAGTCTATGCGCTTCTTTTCTCCCTCCTCTCTCGCTGTCTTCCTCATTCCCTCCCTTTTTGCTCCTCTCCCCCTCCCTTCTCTATCTCTCCTGCTTTCTCTCTCCTCCTGTCTCTCTCTCCCCTCCTGAACCTGGTTACATAACAGACCAGCTTTTCCAAATCCTGCATTTCAGTCACCCAAATCCCTCTGGCTTAAATTCTCCCCCTGCAGAAAGAGAATCAGCCAGGAATCTCAGCAGACTGCTGCTTGCTGAATTCCCTCTCTAGCGCTGCCCATATTAAATCTCTTCTTTAAAGCCATCTATAGCCCCTCTCACACCATCAGCCATCTTTTAATCTGCCGTTAATAGGGCAATGTTGACTGTACAGGTGGATCATACTGTTACATGCTTCAATGTAACCTCTGACAGTCCTCGGCCATTATGTTGTACATTGTTTTTAAAGAGTTCTGGGAAATGCAGTTCTGAAAATGGTTAAACACATGCACTATCCGCATACAATAACATCAAAAACAATAGAATGTTTAACCAGATGGAGATTTTCTTTTCTGGTATCCTATTTTATTTGCTTTTTATACAGATGCCAAGCTAAAAATGAAACCCTGGGCAACTAATCAAAAACTGCCCCTACCCCATTAAAAGGAGTGAGGTTTGCTATTTAGATACAATGAAAAAAAAAGAAGTAACTGCTAATGTAATGCTAAAAGAGAAGTATGGCCAAAGCACGTTTGGTACTTTTATTTTGGGTTACAGAGTGCACTTACTTGTGTTCTTCTGTAACCCCAGAATCAGCCGACAGCAGACTAGAGCTAGTTGTCAGCTGACGTCACACAGCCCGCTCCAGACTCTGGAAGTATTCCATCTATATTGTCGGGATGCACCCAGAGTCCTGATTGACAGCTGGCCCTGGCTCTCAGCGTTCGGCTGACAGCCAAAGCCAGCTGCATCACCCCCTCTACAGCCTGGCTCTCCAATGAGCGCTGGAGGGGCAGAGTAGAGAGCCACTGCTCTTTGCTACAGGAAGACTGGGAACTGAGCAATCAGAAGACATTTAATCGTTTAGTTCTCTTAGCAGCTAGGGACAGCTGCAGCATCAGACTAATGCTGCAGTGAGTATGAAGGTTTTTATTTTAACTACCAATTCTCCTTTAAATTCAGTGCAAGCATCTCCATTTTGGATAATTACGGACTGTGTCTAGCCTGGAGCTGTTAACTCCATGCAGATCACTGCTAATGTCAAAATATAATCTCCGCTAAATAAAAGTAATTTTCATATTTATTAAATGTATATTCTGCAACAGTGTGATCTAAAGCAGGGGTGCCAAACTCAATTTCATTGCAGGCAGAATCACCAGTATGGTTGCCCTCAAAGGGTCAGTTGTATCTGAGGTGCGCTACATACAGAGTGCAGGGTTCAGGATTATATTATGTACAGAGTGCAGTGTTCAGGAGTATGTTATGTACAGAGTGCAGTTTCAGGGGTGTCCTATGCACAAGGTGCAGAGTTCGGGGATGCGCTATATACAGTGAAGGGTTTAGTGGTGCACTACATACAGAGTGCAGGGTTCAGGAATACGAGGTGCAGATTTCAGGGGTGTACTATGTAGAGAGTGCAGGGTTCAGGTGTGCATTACCTACAGAGTGTAGAGTTCAGGGTCGTGCTGTGTACAGAGTGCAGGATTTTGGAGTGTGCTACTTACAGAGGGCAGGGTTCAGGACTGAGTTACATGCAGTATAGAGTTCAGGAGCGTGCATGTTCAGAATGCAGGGTTCAGGAATGCGCTATGCACAGTGTGCCACCCCCCCCCCCAAAGCTTCCTCGCATTTCTCCTACCTGGTCTGGCTTTAGTACCTCCCAGCTCTAGTATCTCTCTATGTAGGTGGCTCTACTACCCGTGTATTCGGTTCTAGTACCTCCCTGTGTAGGCAACTCTGCCACGCCTTGCAGATAGATTTTTCTCTCTCTCTCTCAGAGTTTGGAGATCTTTTCCTGCTGTGTATGTGCAGGAATCGGTTAGATCCAGGAGCTGATGAGAGCAAAGCTGTCCCTTATACACACTGAAGGCTTCTGTGTTTACAAGTGACAGAGGGGAGCGGGAGCAGAGGGTGAGAGCCTGAGGTGGCAGAATAAAGTCCTGCCATGTTTTAGCTGAAAAACTGAGTGAGTGGGGCACATGAGATGGTCTGACGGGCTGGATTCAACCTGCAGGCCTTGTGTTTGACACGTGACATAAAGCTACATAACAAAGATTGCAATGATAGGAAATCAAAGGCGCTGTGTGCTTTATAAAAAAAGCAAAACACACTTCACTATGTGCTAACGAGTCCTCCTAAAGCTGTCTGTCCATATACTGTTAAAAAATGTCATTCAGACCGAATAAAATAAATGTAAGAGACTCCTGAATCCACACTCCACACTATATAGAATAGATGGTTAAATCGCCCTCTTTTGCTACTGTATTCAGAATATTCAAACAACAGCTGCATCTTATTGGATGCAGTGGCTATTCGCCGGACCATTCCCCGCCTGGCTCCTTCAATTATTTATTTAAAAACTGTCAAATGAAAGTGTGCCAACAGGGCCACCTATGAACCACATTTCAGCTGGTTCATCAGGAACTAGCTCACATTCGAACGCTCTATGGCCAGCCTAACCCTCTTGCCTTGAATTGTATTGTACAGCGCCTTGAAAAAGTATTCATATCCCTTGAAATTTTCCACATTTTGTCAGGTTACAACCAAAAACGTCAATGTATTTTATTGGGATTATATGTGGTAGACCAACACAAAGTGGCACATAATAGGAGGAAAATGATAAATGGTTTTCAATTTTTTTACAAATAAATACCTGAAAACTGTGTATTTAGCCTCCTTTACTCTGATAGCCCTAACTAAAATCTAGCTGAACCAATTGTCTTTAGAAGTCACCTAATTAGTAAATAGAGTCCACCTGTGTGTAATTTAATCTCAGTATAAATACAGCTGTTCTGTGAAGCCCTCGGAGGTTTGCTAGAGAACCTTAGTGAACAAACAGCATCATGAAGGCCAAGGAACACACCAGACAGGTCAGTGATAAAGTTGTGGAGAAGTTTAAAGCAGGGTTAGGTTATAAAAAAATATCCCAAGCTTTGAACATCTCAAGAAGCACTGTTCAGCCCATCATCCGAAAATGGAAAGAGTATGGCACAACTGTAAACCTACCAAGATATGGCCGTCCACCTAAACTGACAGGCTGGGCAAGGAGAGCATTAATCAGAGAAGCAGCAAAGAGGCCCATCGTAACTATGGAGGAGCTGCAGAGATCTACAGCTCATGTGGGAGAATCTGTCTACAGGACACCTATTAATCACGCACTCCACAAATCTGGGCTTTATGCAAGAGTGGCAAGAAGAAAGCCATTGTTGAAAGAAAGCCATAAGAAGTCCCGTTTGCAGTTTGCCAAAAGCCATGTGGGAGGCACAGCAAACGTGTGTAAGAAGGTGCTCTGGTCAGATGAGACCAAATTTGAACTTTGTGGCCTAAAAGCAAAACCCTATGTGTGGCGGAAAACTAACACTGCACTTCACCCTGAACACACCATCCCCACTGTGAAACGTGGTGGCAGCATCATGTTGTGAGGATGCTTTTCTTCAGCAAGGGCAGGGAAGCTGGTCAGAGTTGATGGGAAGATGGATGGAGCCAAGTACAGGGCAATCTTAGAAGAAAACCTGTTACAGTCTGCAAAAGACCTGAGACTGGGGTGGAGGTTCACCTTCCAGGAGGACAATGACCCTAAACATACAGCCAGAGCTACAGTGGAATGGTTTAGATCAAAGCATTTTCATGTGTTAGAATGGCCCAGTCAAAGTCCAGACCTAAATCCAATTGAAAATTTGTTGCTGTTCACAGACTCTCTCCATCCAATCTGACAGGGCTTGAGCTATTTTGCAAAGAAGAATGGGCAAAAATGTCCTCTCTAGATGTGCAAAGCTGGTAGAGATCCCCAAAAAGACTTGCAGTTGTAATTGCAGCAAAAGGCGGTTCTACAAAGTATGACTCAGGGGGGCTGAATACAAATGCATGCCACACTTTTCACATATTTATTTGTAAAAAAAAAGAAAATCATTTATCATTTTCCTTCCAATTATGTGCCACTTTGTGTTGGACTATCACATAAAATCCCAACAAAATACATTTATGTTTTTTGGTTGTAACATGAAAAATGTGGAAAATTTCAAAGGGTATGAATACTTTTTCAAGGCACTGTAAATGTATTGTTTCCCTTATTTTGTAAAACGCAGTGCATACTGCTGGTGCTATATGAATCCTGTATAATAATAATAGTAATAATTATCTTTTTCAGCCCCAGCTACAGTGTTGCTGCTTGTAAATGTCAGACAAAAAGTCAGGTAAAAAATTACAGGGATTTCCCCTGATATTCTGGAGTCACTAACTTACTGGACATAATTTATATGTGTAAAGTTAAAACCCAACTCAAGGCAAAAGTTTTTTTTTACGTTTCGGATATAAAAAGGGGAAGCACGAGAACCTCCCATTTGGGAGATTTTTCCTCACTTGATGGGTGTCAGGCAGGACTGGAAGTGAAGTAAAATTCCCCTGATAGGGGCATTGACAGCAATAAACCTCTGTCAGGATTGTATTTCTGTCTGTGTTCCCATTAATACAAGTGATAGGTATCAAACAGAATAGGAGGCTAGCGGAAATCTCTTCAGTGGGAACACAGACTGCTTTTAAAACTTGACAAAAAAATCTCATCAACAAGGACATAGGCAGCACTTAAAAATTTGTACAAAATTTTAAAAAAGTGACTGGAATTTGGGTTTTAACATCTACAGTGTACTCTTCATTTTTTGATTTGCTTTGGTAGCCGAATCCATGAAGCACATTATAAACCTTTAAAAATGTTGCCTTATAAGTGATTCAGTTATGTAACAAATCTGATTGGCATAATTGAAGTTGATGTACATGCAAGATTCAATGTATTGATGAGCAATGGCAATATCCTTCTACCTTTGTTGTTTTTTCCCTTTTCCCCTCCTTTACCTTTTCCCTTGTATTTTCCCTACCCTTCTGTTTACCTTCATGCTGGATGGAATTTTTCTTTCTAGCGATTTTCTGTACTATTTGAAAAATCAATAAAAATCTTTAAACGGGGAAAAAAAAATGCCTTAATCTAAAAATTTCTATTTTTTTCCAAAAAAATAAATTATTCCTTATTTCTGGAGAAAGGAAGGAGAGGTCATTGTTATCTTCCCCGTATATGATAATATCTCTTGTTAGTCATGTGTCTGTCCACTTCATGGTCACACAGCAAGGACTGGGTGCAGGCATAACCCAATAAAAGATTAGGCCAAGGTCTCTTTTTCACTTCTGCAAAGTTCCACCTTTAGGGTTTATGTCGATGGGTGTTCTTGTCAAATACTGAATTTGCTACTGGAAAGCAAACACATGCATGTGAATGGTGAAAGCAGCATCTGACAAGAAAAGGCTGCATTTCACCTGCTTTGCATGTAGTAAACACACCCAATAAGACATGCTGTGCCCAAAGAAACACAGCGCAAAGCAAGTCAAAAGCAGCCTATGAACTGCCATGTGTACTGCTCAACTGAAATCAGTGTGATTTTCATGACTTATGTCCAATGTACAGCATGTTTGGAACAGGAAGACAATGCTCGATGACATGAGCCTTTACTTAGGCCCAAAAGGAAGACAATTTACTCCGAGGTTAACATATATGTAGAGTCAAAAATGTTTTCCTTTTTAGTTTTTTGTAGGTTTTCTTTGTCCTGTGGGGGAAATTTTCCTTCACTTCCTGTGCCGGAGATGTAGCAGGAAATGTTAGGAAGTCTCTACAAGGTGAAAGAAAGTTCCCCATTACACAGTTTTTACTGTAATTGGTGCCCCGAAAGGAACATTTACCTTTACCCCTTATTCTGTGACAACTGGAAAAGTTTGCATCTCTGATCCCTTAATGGTCACCAAGACAAGTAGAGAGTGACAAAGTCAATAGCAAAAAAACTTCTCAGAGGTTCTAATTCTTTCCTATTCTATTCAAAAGTCAAATAAATTGTGAGCACAATCACATCTTAAAACAACCTTCTTTTTCATACCTTGAGGTTACTAGCTATGCAGTTCCTCAACATTTTTAGGTAAGATTCATACAAAGGTGTACTTCAGGAGGAGGTTCCATCAGAACACAAAACTGGATTTAGAAAACAATAGCACAGACCACAATATCAAATAATAAAAAGTTAAAGGTTAAAGGCAATAAAAAGTAAAAGGTTATTGTTGGTACAGTACTGAAACGTGTTTATACCTGTGCTAAATCTCATGGGTATCAATAATTCTGACCCATGAATGTATGTTTTCCCTGAACATAGTAAGAAACTGCTGAAAAGCAGTGCAAGATGATACCAGATAGTGAGATGCAATAGTTGCAAGAATAATATACTGTAGGTCATCATAGATAATCACTAAGCTCTCCTAATGTGGCCCTTTGGTACTTGTTGAATTGAATTCTAGCAGTCTCGATTGAGAGTAGGAGCATTTATATGTAATGGGGTGTTAGCAACGATCTCTACTAGCTTCATACAACATGTTCCCAGTCTCTGATTGTCTTCTGCAGCATGTCTCCAGTCTCAAACCAAACCTGTAACATGTCAACAGTCTCTGAAAATCATTTCCTCAAGTACTTCTGAAGCCTATGACTGTCCCATTATATGCAGCCCTTTGTTGATGTCAAGGACCGCATTTGTGGCCCATAAACCTCATAAGTTGGTGACCACTGAACTAACCTTTCGTAGAAAGGCTAATTGTAAAACTAAAGCCTCGTACACACGGGACGACAATCGTACTTACGATCGTCTCAAATCGCATGTTGGATAATGTAACTTGCATACTGACTGCACTATACGATTGTACGAGCACAGAAAGAACGTTCAGGTGCATGTAATTAGCATCCGCCCATTCCTGACTTCTGAGCATGCGTGTTTTGCACAATACAACTTTGTTGTACCAACTGCTCTGTACACACGATACAACGGTCGTATGAGCGCTTGTTGGTACGACCAAGTTTTCTAGTCTGCTCATACAACTCCCCTTGTACGACCGCCGTATGTCGGCTGTTTTAATCGCGGATATGAACGATCGATTTCGCATACAACGGTCCTTCATACGACCTGTTGTATACGATCGTCGTCCCGTGTGTACGAGGCTTTAAGTCTACAAACTAAAGGTAATGCATTTTACTGACTGACCAGAGAACTCCCATAACCTTGCTTTCCATTTCATTTTAAATTTCTAGCTCGGTGTATCAAACCATATGAATGTTCAAGGCTCGTACACATCAAAACTGTTGATTGACAAACTATCTTAGTAGGAGTTCTTCTAGAACGACTTTCATTGCACAAAGGTCAACAACACTGGTATAAATGATGGCCTAATGTTTGAAAGGGTTAAAAGGCATGGTTAAAGCTCAATGGTGGATGCCAGCCATATAGTTGCCAACTGCATAGAAGAAGTGTGAAAACACTAAAAGTTACCTAATAAAAAATCCAGACGGTGGGACTACAACACACAGCTTGTGTAAGTTATGCACTGTAACATTTCCTTGAACATAACAAAGAGACTGTAGAAAATGCATACCAAGTTCTTTCAGTGAATATTTTCCCAGTGCCACCCAGCAATTAAAAAAGGAGTCGCTGCGCATTATTTTGCAACGGACTATTAAATAACATATTGCCTTCTATGGCATTCCAGGAAAACTCTGCATTTTACACTTTTATAGTGGCTATTACACTTAAGTCCATTAATGTATATCCAATGTGAGTGGCACTGTACTTTTACAATAACCACTCTCACCATTAATACAGCGCAGGATGAATGGGTTAAGCATCATTTTTTTTCCCTTTGCCACGAGAAGACAAGCGTTCTCTGAAAGCTGGAGCTGATTTATACATTATTTATAAGAATAATTAAACTTGCAGGCTTATTTTCCCACTATGCATGGCATATCCCTTCAACTATTCTTTCTACACTGGGAAGACATCTCTGAAACAACAGAGAGGAATGGGTATACTTCTAGACTAGAGTATGCCGCAAAGCAAAACACGTCATGTGTAAGATAGGAGACACATATTTATTAGAGAATAGAGTCTCATTATTCCTTTTGAATGTATGAGTGGAGCTAATAGTGTGCAGAGCCTAAGAACTGCTTTGCTCACCAGGTCAGCCCCACTTTAATCTTCTATAAGCAAGGCTCTTTTCCTCAGACGGTCTTTACAGTGGCTCTGCAAAATTATAATGCCTTACCAATTTAGCTGCAGAGATGTAGGACTTTCTAAGTATGACAGTGGTGTCAAAGCCATCATCCGTCAATGAGCTGCATCAAAGGAAAAGCAATTTGCATTGAAAACAGTTCAAGTCACAGGTACGGTTAGTACGATGTGGGTGCATATTTGATTAAAACGTTGATGTAAAGGTTAAAGTAAGGTATTTGCTGTAATTACCACTTTGCTGTAAAGCTTTCCCACATAATTAATAGTAACTTATTACTTATCCTCAGCTCTAACCACCCCTTGGGGAAGCTATACAGACAGTTGCAATCTGCAAATGAAGACACAGCTTAGTCTATGTCCACTCATCAAGTTATAAAGTATTCATGACGGCTTACAACCCACTGCCATCAACAATTACATTTGAGGAATATATCCTATCCATTAAATGTAAGCAGGTAACTTTTCGATGGCTGAAAACAATTTAAAAATCAGGCACTGCAAAATATGTATCATGCCCCACTGGCTAATAACACTTATAAAGAAGAACATAATGCAAAGAAGCCTCAAAGAAAGTAAAATGCAGGAGCCACTAAGTTCAATTAAAAGGGGCATTTTAAGGAGGCAGAGCCCATATGATTTCGTAGCCACAAATTAAAAACTGTAGATGCCAGCGGTACCTTTCTGGGTGTATTGACTACGTGAGTTCTGGTATCATGGAAGCTATCAGCTGGGACTCTTCGGACCTTCTGCAATATTGGTCATGCCTAAAATATGTTCTGCTGAAGCAATGCCCCGGCATTTCTCTCAATTACTGCAGCTCCAGGTAATTTTATCACCATAAAAGTAGACCAAGCGCCCGCCCTGTGATGTCATAAGGGACAGGGCTTCTGGATGACATCAGCGGGTGGCCCCGCCCGATGCCAATATAAGCCATTGCGCAGCACGGACCCCACATTCGAGTGGGAGAGAGCGACGAGACAACATGGGAGAAGAGAAGAGGGAGAAGACAGCAGCAAAAGAGCAGAAGACAGAAGATCGAGCAGAAGATAGAAGACCCCTCAGAAGAAAGAAGGCCCTACAAAAGAACAGAAGAAAGAAGACACCGGAGAGGGGAGAAGATGCCGGAGCTGATTTAATAAACTATTTTAAAAAGCTGTGTAGTGAGTTTTTTGACACTTTTTTTTAGGTGAATGGGTAGGGGTACGATGTACCCCATACTCATTCACATAGGGTGGGGGCAGGGATCTGGGGGCCCCCTTATTGAAGGGAGCTCCCAGATTTCGATAAGCCCAAGCCCGCAAACCCCGACAACCAACGGCCAGGGTTTTCGGGAAGAGGCCCTTGCTCTCATCAACAAAGTGCTTTGGGGTGCCCTAAAGCACCCACCCCCCCATGTTGAGGGCATGCAGTCTGGTATGGTCCAGGAGGGGGGGCGCTCGCTCATCCCCACGCCCTTTCCTGGCTTGGTATTGGGTCTGGTATTGATTTTGGCGGGGACCCTATACCGTTTTTTCGGCGTGGGGGCTCCCCTTAAAATCCATACCAGACCAAAGGATCTGGTACCTCTTGGGGGGGAAGCCTTACGCAATTTTTTTTTAAATTTTTTGAGGGGGTTCCCCTTCAAGATCCTCAGCACACAAGGCGCACCGCGAGTCAGATCATCGTGATCTGACTTCTGGTGCGACTTCTATTCAAATCAATGGGCTCCCATAGGGAACCAATGATTTTGAATAGAGGCAGAGAAATGCCTGACGAGGCTTAACACTGTGCATACAACATTAAGCTGCGTTTTTGAGCGTTTTGCCGGCTCAGCATCAAACCAGCTCTAGCGCTTGCAGCTTCCGAACGCTCGACGTGGGGCTTTTTTACAGCATAAAAATGCCTATGCCACTTACAGCTCAAAGACGCCAGCGTGTGTATGAGGCCATTGAATAACATGGAAATGCGTTTTTAAGCTCTAAAAACAGCTCAAAAACATGGCTGTAAAAACGCCCGTGAGTATGAGGCCTTAGAAGAAGATTACTGCACTTTTATGTAATTCCTCCAATGACGCCTGTTGTGATGGAAACCAGATACAATCCCTGCACTATGCCCTGTGTGCTCCATGCGCGAGATCGGGAGGTGCATGCTGGATAGCCAGCTGCACCTTATCCCAGAACAGAGTCCTAGTGGGCTTCACATACCGACAGTTAAAATGAAAGCGCTCAGCAAGCAGAAAACAAAGGTAAGTAAATTAAAAAAAGATTACTAGAATGGCGGATTTATATATGAGCAGAATGGGTGCCTTAAAAAAAAATATATATATGTGGGTGGAACTCCACTTTAAGTCTGTGTTGCAGCTATAAACTTTTTGTTCTATACTGCCCATGCATTTCTTATGATCAGAATATAGGAGTGATTCAGTTTATGTAACTTGGTTATCAATGTGCTGTCACTGAATAATGTTCAAAGCTGAAGAATATAATCATGCCACCAAACAAATGCAGAAATAAGTTCCAGTCTAGGAACAGAACTGGGCTGAATAAAGACATACAACTGGAAACAATTCATTTTCAAAAGCCCAGAGTTATATTGATTATTATGCAATTTCAAAACACTGTCGGGTAAAGCAGCAGTAAAATACTACAAATGAATTTGGTTAAGTTACGTGCCACATGGAGCAATCTGAGTCTTTCCTATTGTAAATGAAACATTTTACTGTGACATTGCACGTATTACTATAAACTCACACTGTTTGAACATGGTTCTGTACACAGTAACCTAGGACCCCACAATTTATTGTAATGACCATTACTGTGACTCAAATTGGCATCATAATGCCGACAAGTCCCAAAAAGTTTGTTTTTTGTACCTGCTAGGGCAGGGGTGCTCAAACTGTGTGCCGCGGCACGTGAGATTTGCAGGTGTGCCGTGGGAGTTTGAAGAAAATATTTCAAATTGCTAGCATTTTGAAACCTTGAACATATTGAGAAATGAAATAGTAATTCATTGTTGCAACAGTTAAAAAAGTAACATATATAAAAACGCAATCTCTGTCAGTCTGTCATTCATTGGTTCCGTTCGTAACGTGAGACTTGTGCGAGATCTCGGAAGAACTCGATCGCTCTAATTATATTATAATAATAGAGAACATTCCATTTGTTTGCTCCGTTTGTTGACTTTGGAGCCTCGCTTCAATCTGATTTGCTCTCCAAAGCAGACACATCCTTCACATTAAAGCGGATTCCACCCAAAAGTGGAACTTCCGCTTTAAGAGAAGGTGATCCCCTGACATGCCATAATTGGCATGGCATTTTTTATGGGGGGCGTGGACCCTGTTTTCACAGGGTCCATGGTCCACTTCCTCTCCTGGCGCCGAGGAGCCGGGAAGGAAGTTCACCTTCCCCCCCTCCCTCTCGGCGATCTTCTGGGACACGTCACAGGTCCCAGAAGATAAGCCGAGCCATTCACAAGCTGCAGTGCGACTCACGCATGCGCAGTGAGTGCCCGGCTTTGAAGCCAAAGCCGGGTGCCCACACTTGTGATGCCGGCGCCGCCGAGGGGAGGGGGAGATGAGCGAGCCCTTGGGTGGCCACATCGCTGGAACGAGGGACAGGTGAGTGGCCGATTGTTAAAAGTCAGCAGCTACCCTTCTGGTAGCTGCTGACTTTTAACAGGGTGGAACTCCGCTTTAATGTTAAAATTAAATATATGTAAAAATAAATAAGTTCTTCACCACAAAAATTGTTAAATCTTTTCAGGTGTGCCGTGAAAATTTTTAAATCTTTTTGGTGTGCCGCAACACAGAAAAGTTTGAGAAGCACTGTGCTAGGACAAGGGTGCTCAACCTTTTGAAGAGTGATTTGGTAAACAGTCGCGGGTCACAATGAAACAAAATGGTTCAGAACTTTGAATATTTTATTTTGAATAGCAAAATGAACAGCTGAAACATCAATCAGAATCATCATTTTCCATGGGATCAATCCCAGCTGGATGTTTACCCACTGTTTTATCACGATCACAAAGTGGGTGGCACCAATGTGAACAAAGACTTTGTACAAGGACAAAACCACGTCAATGGTGTTTTACCGCGCCCCCCCCAAACCGCAAATGTAAATGAGCCCTTACTGGCCTGAGCCACCAATAAGCCTGCTTTTATAGTGACTTGCTGCAGGTTTACACTGATGCACAGAGCAGTACACCTATGGTTTTCCTGCGTGTTAGCTGCACTGAGCCATCAACTTCTATTATAACCCGCGGGTTTGATGCGCTTTTAGAAAGTGCAACACACCCACAAGATATAATAGAAGTCTATGGCTCAGTGCAGCTAACACGCAGGAAAACCATAGGTGTACTGTGCTGTGCATCAGTGTAAACCTGCAGCACAGTAGTATAAAAGCAGGCTTATAGGGGGCTTAGGTCTGTAAGGGCTTGTTTACATTTGCGGTTTGGGGGGGGGGGGTAAAACACCATAGTTGAGATGTGGTTTTGTCCTTGTACAAAGTAAACACTGTTGTTCACACTAGTGCCATCCACTCTTTCTTTTTGTGATCGTGATAAAACAGTGGGTAAACATCCAACTAGGATTGGTCCCACAAAAAATGATGAGGCGCACTGCGCTGCACTGCAAATCAGTGTGGAAGCAGCCTAATAGTTGATAACCATTTTATAGGTGCTGATATGCTCATTGCAAAAGCGCAGTGTATGTGATGGATAATACACCGACCTTCTTTTTCTCTTCTAACTTCTGCTGGCATCGCTCCCCAGGCTGCTAGAAAGGTCCCAGGCATAGTTCCACTTCACCTGGGACAGAGGAGACAATCACCTTATGTGGCTCCTGCTCCCTCCACGGCCACCTCCTTCCTCCGCTGCAGGTACCTGCTCAATGCACTCTGATGCTCTAGATCAGGGGTCTCCAAACTGTGGCCCTTTGCCTGCCTTTATCTAGCCCTTGGGGCACACTTCATCCCGCTGATATGAGACACTATTCTGCCCTCTTACACCAAAAAATGGGGCACTATTCCTCACCCTAATACCAAACATGTGGCACTGTTTACTCCCACTGATGCCAGCAAAATGTTCTACTCCCGCTGGCCATAGTGCCGCCCTCTAAAGTCTGAAGGACAGTAAACCGGCCCTTTGTTCAGAAAGTTTGGAGACCCCTGCTCTAGATTGATCACAATCTGGGCTTACTGACCTGCCATCCCAGAGCATGGGCATGCACTTCCCTGGTTAGGGTCGCAGGCCACATCAGAGAGCAGCCCGCAGGCCACGGGTTGAGCACCTAGGGGGTACATATTATCCCATTAAAGTCTAAGTAAATGCATTTTTGTTTTCTGTAGCAATCTCTAAAATGGACCTTCAATCATACAAAATGTTTTTTTTTTTTTTATCCCTGCATTCCCCCTTCCTCCTGCAATTTGAAAAGTAGATTTGTTTTGTTAATGCTTCACCTTACCCCCACCTCTATTCTTGCCTAGGTGAGAATGGCATCTCCTCCACTCCTAAAGCCTCCTGGGATCACATCATATATCCAATACAGCAGCTGGAGGAAGGAGGACCTGGCACATCATCAGGCGGTGACTGGCTGAACCAGAAAGTGTCAGCCGACTCCCAATAACATCAGAAGGAAGATGTCAGCATGGGACCCGGCATGCAGCAACGGATTGGCAGATCACAGCAGGACAAAAGAAAAGGGAAAGAGAAGAAAACATGCGGTGGGAGTAAAGTTCCTCTTGAACGTTAAACAATATGTCTTAACTTTCCCAGTAGTCCCCTGCCAGCATTCTATAGTAGGCACTAAATCTTAGTCCTGATTTGAATAACAGTCCCCAAAGGCTGTGGTAGTGCCCATGTAATACAATGATAGTGATTCTGCCAATTACAATGTAGCGCTCTGCATCTTCCTTTAACCCATAGAGGTCAATGGCCAGCACAACATTTACCTTTGTGACACTCATTGGGGCTTGTTCACATTCATGCAAAGATCAGTGTTTTCTTTCTGCGCTTGAAAACCGCGGATCTCTGCAAATGCGCTAATATGCAACGTGTCTGAATATTTCCATCCCACACTGTAGCTCCTGCAGAGGTGCAAACAAACAAATGAAATATCAAATTGTGGCAGTTCAGTAAAGTTAAAAAAAGTGAACCACACAGCCAAAATGCTGCCAAGAACCAGCACTATCTGCAAAGTAAAATGTGGTGCTTTACCATGCGATTTACCCTGTAATGGAGCACAACGCCCCCTCTCTCACATGCATTACACACAGTTGTGGCGTGGGTCCACTGAACTCCATGGGCGAGTCTTAAGCCTCGTACACAGGGGACGACGATCGCACGTACGACCATGTTGAATCGTATGTTGGCTGTTGTATGCAGCATACTGACTGCACTACACGATCGTACGTCCGGGGAAAGAACGTTCAGGTGCATGTAATTAGCATCCAGCCATTCCTGACTTCTGAGCATGCGTGTTTTGCACAATACAACTTGTTGTACCAACTGCTCTGTGCACACGATACAACGGTCGTATGACCGCTTGTTGGTACGACCAAGTTTTCTAGTCTGCTCATACAACTCCCTTGTACGACCGTCGTATGTTCGACTGTTCAAATAGCGCATACGAACGGTCGATATAGCATACAACGGTCGTGAGTACGACCTGTTGAATGCGATCGTCGTCCCGTGTGTACGGGGCATAACAAGTGGTGGCGTTTGTCAATCTCCATGTCCCGAATTAAAAATGCTGCAGCCGTGAAGCAAACAATCGCGATTGCAGCATGTTCTGCTGTATTGTGACAGTTCGAGCGGGCCATAAAAATCTGTGGCTCAGCCCCCCATTTTTACCATCCCCCAGCCGCCCATCTAAAAGAGCATTACTGTGTCCAACCAGAGCCTCTGCAACAATCCCTCCTCCTAAGCTGTAAATCGTGAAATAAGAAGCATGTGATCTCATCTTAGAAGAAAATTTTCTGGTACTTTCACAGTTTAATTTTTTATAAATAAAGGCTTTTAATACATACAGCGGGGTTTTTTCTGCTGAATTTTGTCTTTATTCTGCTGCCTTGAATGCTGGTTTGCGTGCCAGTCATGTGCTGTTGTAAGATATCTTGCAGAACGAAACCGAACTTTTTTTAAACTACAAGAAACTTTTACACAATTAAACTTTGACAGAACTATAATGTAACAGAAAGATCACGCAGTGATATAATGCCCGCCGTCAGCAAGGTGACATTAAGGCTGCATTCACACAGGGGCGATCCGACTTCAGGCACGACTTTGCTAGGCAACTTGCAGGCTACTTGCAGGCAACTTGTAGGCTACTTCAAGCTTGACTATGCCAGGCAACTTTGCCTGTGGCCAATCAGAGCGGGGAGGGAGGTGGTTGCCCTGGATAAATTCTTTTCTTTTAGTCGCTTCCATGTAGATGGGGGATCCGACTTGGAGGCGACTTCTATTGAATCCTATGGGCACAAGTCGGATAGAAGTCACCTAGAAGTAGTACAGGAACCTTTTCAGAAGTCGCCTTGAAGTCGGAGCGACTTCAGTCGCGTATATTAAGACGGCTCCCATTCATTTCAATGGGATTTCAGATGTCAAGCGACTTGGGGCGACTTGAGGCAACTCAAGTCGGATCGCAAGTCGCCCCTATGTGAATGGGCACTTACCGGGTGACACCAAAGAACAGAAATTGAACAGATAGGACTGATAAATCTTACAACTCTCAATGCAGCTGTAACATGCGAAAGACTTCAGAAGGGGTAACAAGGTATAAAAAGAGTCCTTAGCCCGCGTTCATACAGGGGTGATCCGACTTCGGCGCAACTTTGCTAAGCGATTTTTAATGCGACTTTAGCGCGACTTCGAGTGACTTACAACGTGACTCCATGCCAGGAGACTTTGCCTGTGGCCAATCAGAAGGGAGGGATGGGGTTGCCTTCAAAAGGCGACTTGCATTGAATTCTATGCGCACAAGTCAGAAGTCGCCTTGAAGTAGTACAGGAACCTTTTCTGAAGTCGGAGCTCATTAAGATGGCTCCCATTCATTTCAATTGGATTTCAGATGTCAAGTGACTTGGGGCGACACAAGCGCAAGTCGCCCCTGTGTGAACGGGCACTTTAGGAGCATGCTCATTATTTATGTTATTTAGATACATTTACAAAAGCAGAGCATTATTAACAGTATTTACTATCCCTGAAAGCCCCCCTGTGGCCCTTGTTCACACTGCCGCGGCTTCCGGCATCCCTGGGTGACTTTATCGCGGCTTGCATACGACTTCTTTAACAGAAGTCAATGTAAGTCGTGTTGAAGTTGCACCAAAAGTAGTGCAGGAACCTTTTTCGAAGTCAGAGCAACTTGAATCGCACCGATCAAAACGGCTCCATTGCCGTTAATGGGGCACGAATGGGGTGGGCATTTTCATGCAACTTTGAAATCTCAAGTCGCATTACAAGTCGCAGCAGTGAAGTGAAGCAGGGCTTAGACCTCATGCACACTAGGCTTTGCTGAACGCTTTTCTCCTGACAGGAGAAAGGCAGCATTAAAAACACTCCTAAAGCTGCAATTATCAAACGCGTTCAGGTGAGTTTAGACGCATTCAGGTGCATCAAGCGTTTGGGCATTTATTCATTTCATTGGCCAGAAACATTTATTCTGACCATTGAATCGAATAAATGCTCCTAGTGTTTAGGCATATTTAGAAACGTGTACATGCGTTTAGATGCAGTGGCCATTTTTTCTGGCCAAATGTTCCGCTCCTGAATGCAATTTTTTCTGCTTCTACACTCCTAGCCACTTTAAGAGGAGGCATTTTTCTGACATTTGTAAAAATCAATATTTTTTGCTAGACAATTACTTATAACTAGAGGTGCACCGAATGGAAAGTTTGGTGCCGAAACCGAAAATGCAGGATGCACTTAGCCCAAAATCAAAAATGAGAGTTTTTAAAAAATATTTATATTTTTATATATAATTGTAGTATATTAGACTTTTTAATTAATATCATAAATTTAACCACTTCAGCCCCGGAAGGATTTCCCAGTTTAGGGCCAGAGCACTTTTTGCGATTCGGCACTGCGTCGTTTTAACTGACAATTGCGCAGTCGTGCGACGTTGTACGCAAACAAATTTTGCGTCCTTTTTTCCCCGCAAATAGAGCTTTCATTTGGTGGTATTTGATCACCTCTGCGTCATTTCTGATCACCGCTATAAACAAAAGAAGAGCAACAATTTTGCAAAAAAAAACAATATTTCTTACTTTTTGCTATAATACATGTCCAAAAAAAATTATAAAAAAAACATTTTTTTGGCCGATTTATGTTCTTCCTCATATTTTTGCTAAAAAAAAAATCGCAATCGGCGTTTATTGATTGGTTTGCACGAAAGTTGCCACGTTTACGAATGATGAGAATTAATTTATGGGGTTTTTATTTTTATATTTTACTAGTAATGGCGGCGATCTGCGATTTTTATCGGGACTGCGATATTGCAGCGGACATGTGGGACCATTTTGACACTTTTTAGGGACCATTGGCATGTATACATTGTATCACGTCTGCAATCTCTTACTTAGGCCCTTTTCACATTTGTGCGACCTGATTTTACCGCAATTTTTGCTGCGATTTTACCGCAATTTTGACGCGATTTGGGATCAGTACGACTTTGGTCCGACTTTGTTGCAACTTTGGCTCAATGAAAACATATTACAATGTTGTACACAAGTAGTACAGAAATTACATCTATATTATTCAGGTGCGATTTGCATGAGAATTTGAGGGTTTAACATTAAAGTCTATGGACCACAAGTTGCATAAAAGTTGGACCAAAGTAATGCAGGGACTACTTTGAAGTCGGCATGACTTGAAGTCGTACAGATATGAACGGTACTCATTGGAAATAATGGGGAACGACATGTCATGGGACTTTGCAGTCCCAAATCGTAGGACAACGCGCACAAGTTACCTAGTTAGTCAGGTTGAAAAAAGACACAAGTCCATCTAGTTCAACCAAAAAAAAATGAAAAATTATATATAACCAAAGAATCCCTTATACAATTCTTCACCCACAGTTGATCCAGAGGAAGGCAAAAAACCCCAGCAAAGCGTGATCCAATTTGCTGTAGCGGGGGAAAAAATTCCTTCCTGATCCCCCGAGAGGCAATCAGATACACCCTGTGTAAAAAGTAAAATATTTCTTACTTTTTGCTAAAATAAAATTCCAAAAAAAATATATATATATATAATATATATATATATATATAAACTTTTTTTCTACAGTTTTGCCCAATTTATATTCTCCCTCATATTTTTGGTAAAAAAAATCGCAATCGGCGTTTATTGATTGGTTTGCGCAAAAGTTGCACAGTTTACGAATGATGTGAATTCATTTTTGGGTTTTTTATTTATTTATTTTTTTACTACTAAAGATTTTTAGCGGTACTGCGATATTTTAGCGGACATGTCAGACCATTTTGACACTTTTTTGAGACCATTGGCATTTATACAGCGATCAGTGCTATAAAATGCACTGATTACTGGATAATGCCATTGGCATTGAAGGGGTTAACCTGGAAGGGGCGCTCTAAGGGTTAACTGTGTTCCCTCGGTGTTTTCTAACTGTGTGTAACTAAACTTAAAATATATCTATGGCAGGGCTTGACAAATTTGCCTTGAATTTAGGAGCCAGCTAAAAAAGTAAAGTTAGGAGCCAGTTTCTTATAGCGTAGTGTTGGGTTGTCAGCGCCCCCCCCCCCCCCGGGTAAGACAAGTAATTTGCGCCCCTAACCCTAACTTACTCACAGCAGAGCAGCCAGTCAATAACTCCACCGTTACATCAGGGTTATAAGCTGGCCAGAAAGAGTGACACTAAAAAATCTGTTATGGGAGAAACTCATTATGCCGAATGCATCGTGACTGCGGCATGTAAAACGCCCTCATCTCCTGCCTAATGGAGCTTATGGGAGGCCAATGGTGGGTGGCAAAAACATGTCTCTACTGCACATTTTTACCACCCAACTTGCACATCTACACAAAGCCTTAGTGACATTGTAAATAAAATACAAAAAAAAGGTGAAAAGTATTCCAGCGCTGCTGATCTTCTGCTGCCTCTTTGCAGCCACTTCCTGCCTACATGTGTGTCCCCCACAGTGACTTTTCATTGCTCTGGTGGGTTTCCGGTCACCATGAAATACTGGAGCCCAGCTGCACATAGAGTGGTAAGTGCTGATGGTACTCAGGGCTTTATCACAAATTTGTTGCTTAGAATAAAGGTCACGTTTCTCGTGGTGTGACATCATCTTTCATATTATACAAAAAAAAAAAAAAATGGGCTACCTTTACTGTTTTGTTTTTTTTTTTTTTTATTCATTAAAGGGTATTTTTTCCAAAAAATTGCGCTTGAAAGACCACTGCGCAAATACCATGTGACATAAAATATTGCAGCATCCGCCATTTTATTCTCTAGGGTCTCTGCTAAAAAATAATATATAATGTTTGGGGGTTCCAAGTCATTTTCTAGCAGAAAACACTGGATATTTAATTGTAAGCCACTAATGTGAGAGAGGGTTTAGTCTTTAAATGGTTAAACTTTCCTGATAGCCCGGAGATCATTGCTTTGAAAGAAGAAGATACATTGTTTGTTTCTACTTAGAATGAAGAAAAGTAACAAATATCCCGGGCAGCCGGCCAAGTGTAACAGCTGTTAGATTAAGCAGAGAACTCTCTCTCACTGAATCCGACTCGCTGTTTTACCATGGGGAGAGCAGGAATGGCAGTCACTCGCCAGGACGCGATTTCTGGTCGCCATGGCGACCTGGCGCCCAGGGTTTGTCGAGGTCTGATCTATGGTCAAAATGTAAAATCATATATTCATTTCTACATTGTATCTCAATTAATTCTAACCTACTTCTATTAATCTGAATGGTCTTGAAGTTTGTACTTTTCATTTGTGAAGATCCTCACACATTTACTTCCTTGAATTCCGTGATACATAGTCACTATCCTCTGTGGGTAGGCCCTGTTGTGGCACACATTTCACAGGGCCTGCCATCTGAACTACAGAGGTGCTGAGAGGAGGAGTTGCAGGAGGTGGAGTCAGAACAGGAATCACTGCTTGTAGGCAGCAAGGTACCATGGGATATGTAGTCTTAGAAATGGAAAAATAACAGAGCAGCTTGTAGGGTATCCAGGAAGTTGGGAAAAGAGATGGCCAACAGACAGGCAGCACTCACAACATTAACCACTTGACCTCCGGAAGATTTTACCCCCTTCATGATCAGAGCATTTTTTGCTTTTTTGGCTGGCAATTGCGCGGTCATGCAACACTGTACTCAAGTGACATTTGTATCACTTTTTTCATATAAATATAGCTTTCTTTAGGTGGTATTTGATCACCACTGGATTTTTAATTCTTTGTTGAATAAATTAAATAAGATGGAAAATTTTGAAAAAAAAACATTTTTTACATTGGTCTGTCAATAATAACTATTGTTTGTATTGATACGACAATGCTGATGTTATAAAGTGAAAGTGTATTCTGTGTGACCATAGATTTCCTTTTAAATTTCCTGTTTTGTTCCAGGGACTGGAATGTGGGGAAATTTCTGTAACAGAGCCCTGGGCTCTAGCCAAAAATAATAATATTAATGTTTTGGCTTTAGATACACTTTAAGGCCCCTTTCACATGGGCGGATAGAATTCAGCTCTTAGCTGCGGATAGATGAAGTTATCTACCGCACATAGGCGTGGGCACATAGGGTGGCAGGTGTGCCTGGGCACACCCTAACCACTGTACTGTGCAGATTCTTGCTGCCTGGCTGCAGAGAATGGGATGGGGGAATCTCTGTCCTCCGTCCCTTTCTCTGTCTCAAAAGTGAGACATCAGGGGTCTGTTTAGACCCCTAATATTTCACCAAAGCCCCCCAGCATGGTCCTAAATAAAATTGTAAAAAAAATATATAATATTGTAAAAAATAATAAAAAAACAAAACTGTAAAAAATAAATAAAATGAAAATAAACTACTGACACCAATCTCTGCCCTTCTCCCTTCGGACATATATACGCGCACACTCGTGTTTGTTTGTGCTTTGGGGTGCACACCCTAATGCAATAGGCTGCGCACACCTATGCTACCACAGCTAAACTCAGACAATGCTTTCCTATGGCCCCATTCACACACTGCATTTAGCAATGGTTTCATTACATGAGGTTTTATGCGATTAGAAAAAATGGATTTGAGTGCGTCCAGAAACAATGTAGCGCAGCTATCTGCACATAACTGCGGGTAATCACCTGCAGACAGCAGCGGCAACAAGCAAAGAAAATCAACAGGAAGCACAGCAGAAATGTCAAGAATGTTCCAATGCAGCTAAAACGCAGCTGCATGTAAACGCAGCTAATCGCAATGTAGAACTGCAAGTGATCGTTGTGCCTGGAGCCTTGGAAATTCAAAATAACAAAACATGCTTTTAACAACGACAAAACAGCCGCCCTTGTGAAAGGGGCCTAAGCAGGCCCATTCATATTCAGTGAGCCCTCAACTCGTATCTGCAGGGCAATAAATACACTTGAGGGGCATGACGAGGTGCCATGAAAAATGAATGTCGATTCAAAAATAAAAAAAGAATATTGATGTCAATAATGCACAATACCAGGTAAGGCAATGTGGACAAAACTACAAACGGGGTCTAAAATAGGCCACTGGGTTCTTTTGCTAGCAAGGTAAAACTTTTGTTTTGCTGATGAAAGGATTCCATTATACAGTATATGTAATGTTCATGTACCTGCATTTGTAGACATAAACCAAGCTATACACTAAGCTACTCTACAACACTTTTGCTGTCTATGACCTGAACTGAAAAACTGTGTAAGACCAAGCAGCATAGGCGTGTGCACAGGGTGCACCGGGTGTGCCTAGGCAAACCCTAATCGTCCTGTGCAGTGTTGAATTACCCTGCTTCCTGGTGCCCCCGGTCTCCCTCCTGCAGTGCTGCCAGCTTCCCTCCTCTGCTCTCCCGCTGGCTGCTGCAAGGGATGTTTCAGGATGGAAAGCGGGGAAGGGGCCGGTAAATGTTTCCTTCCTTTTCTGAATGGACACAGTGAGTGATCTGTACCAGTCGCTCCTGAAGCATAATAAACCATATTTACAATGCTTCAGTTTATGAATAAACAGGAAGCTGCTCAGCACAGAACACTTCTCATTATTTCACTTTCCAGTGCAGCTGAAGCTGCAGAGAAAAAGACTAGGGAAGCTCTGTCATCTGCCCCTTTCTCTGTCTGAGACATCAGAGGTCTGTTTAGACCCCTGCTATTTCACCAAAACCTGCCAACGTGGCTCCTAAAAAAAAATTGTAAAAAAAAGAATTAAAAATAATATTGTAAAAAATAATTAAAAAAAATAAAATTGTAAGAAATAATAAAAATAGAAACTACTAACGCCAATCTCTGCTCTGCTGACACCGTCCACTGCTCTGCTGACATACACACATGTGTGTTTGTGCTCTGGGGTGCACACCCTAATGCAGGGGTAGGCAACCAGTAGCCCTCCAGCTGTTGTGGAACTACATTTCCCATGAGGCATTGCAAGGCTGGCAGTTACAATTACTCCCAGAGTCATGATGGGACTTGTAGTTCTGCAACAGCTGGAGGGCTCCGGGTTGCTTACCCCTGCCCTAATGCCCTAATGCAATAGACTGCGCACATCAATGCCAACCAGACTGCAGTTACATAAACACACAGCCTTGTCAGGTAAGTGCTAACAATGGGGTTAGTTTATTAAAGGCTAATAGACTGTGCACTTTGCAAGTACGGTTACTCCAGAGCTTAGTGAATGAGGGGAAGCTCTGCTGATTTACAGGATTCAATCATGTAGGTAAAGTTGATCCAGGGTTAATCTGATTGCCTCTCGGGCAACAATTGGATCACGCTTTGCTGGGGCTTTTTGCCTTCCTCTGGATCAACTGTGGGTGAAGGATTGTATATGGGATTGTATGGTTATATATTATTTTTCTATTTATTTTTTTTTTGGTTGGACTAGATGGATTTGTGTCTTTTTACAATCTTTCTATGTAACTATGTGCAAGCAAATACTCCTTGCACGTGATTGGGTATTTTTTGAAGCTTTACCCCATTTACTAAGCTGTGGAGAAACTGCACTTGCAGTCTATTTTCCTTTAGTAAATCAACCCCTCTAGTTACCTTCAGCAAAACCCCAATAGGTGAGATGTAAGCAGAGGCAGCCAATCTCACATTTTGGCACCAACCACTGTCCTCAAGTCTATGGAATGCTCTATGTGACATGCATAATCACGTAAAAATTCCGCTGTCAAAATCACGTAGCAGGAATGAGGCCTAAAGTAAAAAATAATGATTGGTATGCATTTTCATATTTACTATTTCCAGCTCTAGGCTTGGTTTCACATTTTTACCAGGATAATCTTATCTCTCAGAGATGGCACACTATCCCCTTTTTCTGTATGCTGTACGGCTCTATATGAAATCTCAATTAGCCCTCGTTCACATCGGTGCGATTTGACATGGCAAATCGCATGCCAAATCGCAGCCTATTGCCAGCAACGGCACTGTCCCAATCGGTGCAATGCCGACTTTATGGTGCCTCACCAATTTCCTAAAGAAGTTCCTGCACTACTTTTGGAGACTTTGGGGGAGATTTCAATAAACATCTGTGCATGAACCCGCACAGATAGCTTTCAAATCGCCCCTGAACTCGCACGATTTCAAACCCGCATTCAGTGTGAGCCTCGTACGCACGATGCGAATTTCGGATGACAGAACGTCCATTTTTTGTTGGATGCTTATCTCATGTTGAAAGTGAAGAGCGTACTAACGTTACGAATATTTTCGTACGACCGAATTCAATGTCAGAAGTGACGTAATGTGTTGAATAGATTCGTCTGTATTTTTTCGTTTCTGAGCATGTGTAGTCGTGATCATACTATTTTTTCCGTACGAAAACCGCACTAATGATACGAAAATCGGATGTTGAGTTGGCGTACGGAAAAAATGTTCTAATCTGCACAACCAGCTTGTCTTACGAAAAGACAAAATTGGCTGTCGAAAGGAGCATACTGACGGTAAGAATTTCGGACGATCGGCCGTCAAACAAAAATTCCCTTCCGAAATCGGCATCGTGTGTACGGGGCTTACTAGAGAGATAGTCAAAAAGGGAGAAGTTACTTCCCCTCTCTTTATGAACCCAAAATGCTCTGCAAAACTAGTGTCACTGCGAATCCTGCAGGAAATGTGTACTTGTAAAAAAGAAATAATGTTCAATAACTAATGAAAAAAAAATATATAAAATATCAGTTTAAAATGATTAATAGACAAGAGCTGATTATTGCCTGATCTGGCTGATTGCAGTCAGATGAGAAAGGAACATATGTCTGCCAGCAGTCTGCAACCTCTGCACAAAACTCCTGGCCAACCAATCTGGAGGGAAGGATTAGTTGGCCAACACGAAGTATGCAGACACAGCCAACTTCAGAGTATATATTAATGTCACAACCATTCAAAAGCCGTCATTTTAGCAACTCCAGGGCTCACATTTCTGCAGATCCTTCATCTCCCAAAGATGATTTAATCTGTGTCAATAAATTTGTAATTTCTACATCTGTTCTCATTAGGGAATAGACTGAAAACATGACCTGCTAGGACTACTTGGTGGCTTGATTTGCAAAACATTTTACTAAAGAATAATTGCTCCTGTCCACCACCTAACATCTAAAGGTAGCTTTATAGTCTATCTCTGGGTAAATCTCTCCGTCCATCAGGGGCGGACTGACAACCCATGGGGCCCCCGTGCAATAGAAGATCATGGGGCCCCCCTGTGTCCCTGTCCACACTCAAGCCTAACAAAACACCACCTACTTATTGCACTGCGCCCCTACAGATGTGGGAAAGGTGTCCTGAGTGCCCACACTAGCATGCCCCTGTCAGGCCAGGTACTGGAGCTCAGTGCTCAAACTTGGTCCGGCACTGGGCTCCAGGATCAGCACAGATTCCTTGGGACTGAAGTACCAGGAGCCTCTCATGGGGCCTCCTACTGGCCAAGGGCCCTCGGGCAGTGCCAGAGAGCCCTTATAGTCAGTCCGCCCCTGCCGTCCATCAATCCTTTTCATTAGTCATTACAAAAATAAATACTTTCTGAAGTTTTTTTATACTCAGTTTTTTCTATACCTACCTTCGCTGTCTGTGCCCCTTGCCAGCTTCCAGTAATGTTGAATACTGGATCCAGCACTGCAGTCTGTGCCCACGCCAACTGATCATCTCTTGAAGTCTTCTGGATCCTAAGTGGACCCCACAGCTGGACAGCCATTAGGAAGTGTCCACATCACCCAGGCAGTGATATGGAAACATGAAGAAAGACCCTTCTACCCTGCAGGGAAGAAGAGAGAAGTGGAACTCAGTGTGTCATGTGACCACACATTTGGGTGAAGGAGGGGAGGGGGGGGGCACTTTTTTACTAATTCAATGTTTAGTTGTGAGGAAGGAGTTTAGCTCTGGGCCTCATACACTGGAGAGCATGGCATGTTTTCAAGCCTGGGATACGCGGCATACAGCCTGCCCATAGTAATGAAAGGCTGCACACTAGCTATACACGGGTATATGCCACACTTGCGTAAAAACATGCATGGGCTTAACATTTCTGGATGAACAGAAGCCACATCCAGGAATTTCGGACCATGCGCATTTGTGTATGGTGTACGGCAGGGATCTCCAAACTATGGCCCTCCGGCTGTTGCGGAACTACACGTCCCATGAGGCATTGTAAAACTCTGACATTAACATACATGACTAGGCATGGTGGGAATTGTAGTTCCTGAACAACTAGAGGGCCATAGTTTGGAGACCCCTGGTGTACAGTGTACTTGTGTACAGCTATTTATTACTATGGCTGGCTGGCTATATTCTGCTGCTGTGTCTCCCAGGCAATTTTTAGTATTGCAGACAAACTGGGATAACGCCTACTTTATATTTGTTTAAATGTAACAATTGCTGCCTTTTTATTTGCATTTCCCCTGCCTAAAAATCCTATTTAGCAGTCCCCTAAGGAGCAGTGGCGGCTGGTGTTAAAGTGGTTGTAAAGTCCAGCCCCACCCCCCCAAAAAAAAAAAACCTGCAAAGCAAAGGCATAATGAGCTAGTACGCAGCGCATACTAGCTCATTATGAAACACTTCCCTCGGAACTAAGCTGTTGCAGCGGTCTCGGCACTCCGCTGTGATGGGCGACATCGTTCTTCGGGGTCTGTGGCTCTGTCCAATCACAGCGCAGGATCCAGCGCTGTGATTGGCGGAGCCGCGCTGGCGTCATTTACAGCACGAATACAGAAGAAACAGCACCCTGGGCTACCCCGGGTGTTGATTATTCAGTGCGCGTGTGCGATGACGTCGGCACATGCAGCTACAGGGGATATTTCCTTAACATACAGGTAAGCCTTATTGTAGGCTTACCTGCAGTTTAAAGTCGTTGTCATGACTTGACGGTCCCCCCCGCGCACAACCCCCCCATGGTGATGGTCCCCCCGTACTCAACCCCTCCAAGGTGACGGTCTTCCCGCACCCAGCCCCTCCACGGTGACAGTCTTCCCGCACCCAGCCCCTCCACGGTGATGGTCCCCCTGCACTCAGCTCTTCCACAGTGAAGGCCCCCCCCCGCACTCAGCCCCTCCACGGTGACGCCCCCCCCCCCCCGCACTCAGCCCCTCCATGGTGACGGTCCCCCTCGCACTCAGCCCCTCCACGGTGATGGTCCCCCCGCACTCAGCCCCTCCACAGTGACTGTCCCCCTGCACTCAGCCCCTCCACGGTGATGGTCCCCCCGCACTCAGCCCCACCATGGTGACGGTCCCCCCGCACTCACCCCTCCATGGCCTCCTTCTCCTCCCGGCCGACCCGATCCACCTCCTGTCCTGATTGGCTGGGAGGAGAAGCCGGAAGACAATAGTGAATATTGATTCGCTAGTGGTACAAATGGGTGGGTTCACCTAACCTTTTTCAAGCCAATTAGAGCCTCAGGCTCTAATCATGTGGCTTGAAAGAAAAAAAACTCATAGCAAGCTGAGTCCAGCGCCACTCCTGCTAAGGAGGAGGCTAGGACATTATGTTTACCATAAATAACCCTGTCTGTACTGTGCTGGCAAATCTCATTAGCAGTTGTAAAATAGATATGCATACTGTCTGTCCTAACAATAGTTTAAAGATCTCTAGGCTTGTATGTTAATACAGTTAAAAAAGAAACTGTCCCAAAATATGTCCCCTAGCTGCACATTGTTAGCTTTTCTGAACAATTTCCCCACCCCAAAGAAACAACTAGACAGACAAGAACCATATCATTTTAAAAATGATTTTAGGCTGTGTGAATAGAAATACAAAACATATAGTGGGTGTTTCTCAAATTTGACGACAAACTTGGAAATCCACTTAGAAGCGGAACTCCACCCAAGTCACCCTTAAGTCCTACTCCCTCCTTCTCTCCCATATTTGGAATGTCATTTTTTTTGGGGGGGGGGGGGGGGGGGGT
>BLSH010552221.1:154742-166651 GCA_018402905.1 Glandirana rugosa | reverse complement strand
GGTACTCTGATGGGCAGGTGACAGGTACTCTGATGGGCAGGTGACAGGTACTCTGATGGGCAGGTGACAGGTACTCTTTATTGGAGGGGGGGGGGGCAATCAGTGTGCTTGGTGCTGACAGTAAGCGGTAACGAGCTGTTACCGCTATCTCCTCCTCACACACGATCGGTGTGTGAAGGGGAAAACCCGGTAACAGCTCGTTACCGCGGATTCCCATCATTTTGAGACCGGCTGTGATTGGACACAGCCGGTCACGTGGTAAAGAGCCAATACTATTGGCTCTTTACCGTGATCGGGGTTGGGCTTTGTCCGAGGGACAAGCCCGCCCCCCGATCGCCGCGCTGCGCGCCCCCTGGGGCGCGCGCGAGCGGCGTGCACGCCGCTCAGTCGCCATTGTTGTTAGTGACCGGCTGTGATAGGACACAGCCGGTCACGCGGTAAAGAGACTATTTTATTGGCTCTTTACCCCGATCACGGAAGGCCGGGGTCCCGAGGGACACGGCCGGTCCCCGATCGCCGCGATGCGGGCCCCTGAGGGCCCGCAAAGCGGCGAAAACAAGTGGACGTCATATGACGTCCACTTAGGATGGGGAGTGCACCTTGCCGACGTATATTTACTATATGTCGGTAAGGAAGTGGTTAAATGAAAATCGTACGATCTCATATCGTACGAGAAAAAAATTTCACGCTTGTCTGATTGGATAATATTGGATGAACTGTCGTGATTGGCTCTCCAAAGCTCTGTACTAATGATTCAATTATTGTACAATCACTTCAAAAGCTGTATTTTTCGGCCGATTTTCGGATCGTGTGTTGGTGATTGGTTCCAAACGCATTCCCTGAAACCTGTAACCATTTGCTTGCAGCGATTAAAGACCCCGTTCACACCTGAAAGTTTCCCGAACGCACGCAAAGTTGCCAGCGTTTGCTTGCATTTACGAGAAGCACCAAAGACATGTGTCGTGCTTACAGTGTCATTCATTGTTAATGACACCCCAGATTTAGCAAGCAGACCCATTGGTTTTTTTTTTCTGTGATGAAAAATGCACTACAAATATGTCAAACTGCACATTTAAAGGACACGCAAAGCTCTACTCTCCAAAAGCTACATAAGCTACTTTGCTCTGTTTGTCGCACGCATTGAAATGAATCGGCTGCCTTATGTGTGTAGAGCAAAAATGCGCACAAAATGAGCATAAACGCGACACCTGCCGTTGCACCTTATAATGTGAATGAGGCCCACTCAGGGCAAAAAAAATGTTTTTTCAGCACCTGCCATCCTATCATGATATTCTTTCTACCCCCCTTTCCTGGTGACTGGTGAGCCTGTCCAGGTCCCTGACTGCTGCCGATTCTGGTGTGGGGGACCACTGAACCACCGATCATCAGGACAGCCACCCTCCCCGTGATGATATCCTCCCATCCAGGAAATAAACAGAAGAGACTCAAGCCAGCAATGTTGTGTCATCACAACTTCTGGTAAGTTAAAAAGGGGATTTGGATTTTTTTTAAAGTGGTGGTAAAGCCCGCTTGGTCATTTTTACCTACAGGTAAGGTAAGCCTATAATAAGACTTACCTGCAGGTAAAATAAATCTCTCCTAAACGTGCACAATTTAGGAGATATTCACCCTGCATGCAGCCAGTGACATCACCGGCGCATTCGCTCTGATGGTCCGCACACCTTGCCAGAACTTCCGAGCTTCATGCCGCAACCGAGAGCTCATGCACGCGGGAGTGACGTCATTGTGGCTCTGGCCAATCACATAGCCGAAGCGTATGAACCCGGAAGACAGACATGTCAACTTTCTCAGCGGTGACATTACAGCTCCAAGGTGAGTATTTCATAATTACTATTGTGCAGCATTTATATAGCGTCAACAGTATGCACAGCACTTTACAACATGGGGGCAGACAGTACAGTTACAATACAATTCAATACGGGAGGAATCAGAGTGTGCTGGTATGCGACATTATGCCATTGCCTTGCAGGGTTTTTTTGTTTTTTTTTTGCAACATCCGCGGTTTACAACCGCTTTATCTAATAGGATCAATTAGTTATCTTAGAGTGGGGAGTGAAAGCTGAACACCATACATATTACAATCTGATTGTACAATCTCCTTTAAATATACCATAAACTATGAAGTGAGCCTGCCTGATTATGTTCAAATTGATTATTTAGATTAGGGAGGTGTTAATATTAAAGCGGTTGTATCATCTAAATTAGATTTTTACCTACAGGTAAGCCTATAATAAGGTTTACCAGTAGGTAAAAAAAATATCTCTAAACCTATACGGTTTAGGAGATATTCTCACTGCAAGCGTTGCTGACGTCAGCGGTGCATGCGCAGTGATGTGCCGATGAAGGCCCAGCGCATAGCGCTGAACCTTGCCGGAAGGTCCGCCGTAAAGACGGGCTCCCGCAGTGACATCTCGCGGCTCCGGCCACTCACAGCGCTGGAGCTGTGAAGTATCCACAGAGGTAACATGTCAGCTCCCTCTGTGGGGACCGGGCGGACCAGCGGGAGCTTCGTTCTGAGGTAAGTATTACATAATGAACTAGTATGGGGTGCATACTAGTTCATTATGCCTTTGCCTTGCAGATGTTTTTTTTTTTTTTTTTTACACGGGGATACAACCGCTTTAAGTAGTTTTGGTAAATCTAAAGTTGATTGTACAAAGATTGTATGACCAGACTGTAACATGTATGGTGAGCCTTGGTATGGAATTTTATTGTATAGTTACATTGGTCCAGCTTGGCACAATATAAGTATGCATATCTCATACTTGAGGGGCCACTGGAGAAGCTGGCACTCGCTGTAGTAGTTGGTGCTACGATGGTGATAGCAGTGATCTACTGTGTCTTGGTCACCCACTCTGCATTCCCACACAAAATGCCTTGTATTTTATTGTTAACTCATAAAAAACATCCTGTGCTTGGACTAGTGTTGGGGCAGAGACATCATGATCTCCACCTCGTCTAATCAGAGACTGCCTTGTATTCACTGAAAAAAATGTCTGCACAAGTGACCTCCTGTGGTCAGTATGCAAAGGGGAAGCCGCTATCATCAGATCAGATCAGATCACTGGTATCAATGTGTAGCACCGCCTACTACAGGGATTGTCAGCATCCACAGTGATTGCTCAGGTATTAGATATGCAGCCCTTCCTGCCTCTACTGAAAAGTGATCTGCAGTTGATCGCTTTTCAGAGGTGTGTGATTTAACCTTGTAAATGCTGAACCACCGCACTGCAATCATGTGCACCTCACACAATAATAGGGCAGTTTCAACATGGTCCCACTGAATGCGACATGATGATTGGTTGTGTGCTTCATCCTGAAAAGTTGTGTTCAGATGGACAATTAATAAAACCCGACTCAACCACCACATGTGTGAGTGAACAGTAAATATCTGCGTCAGAGGTCAGTAATTTACACATATACACACATGAACACATGTAACGCATGTACATGCATACCCATTTAAATGTAGTAAACTGGAAGTAGAATTTTACACATGGTACGGGTGGAAAGACAAACCATTCAATACATTTTTTATGCAGGATCTTTCTGCCATCCTTTGCCAGCAAGAGCTTCTGTAAATGATCAGTAATTTTATTATGACAGGGTGTATGTGCCTAACACCTAATAGGACCATATGTATCTTATAGAACAGAGGTCGCCAACCAGTGGCAGGGGTTCTGCAGCATAGCAACATTGGGGCGGATGTATAGCGCCCAATGTTGTTTCCAGTGTTGTTCCCAATGCACGCTGGCTGTCAGTACTATCAGCATGCACTGATACCCGATGTCTCCTCTGTAGTTCTGGCTCCTGTGAATTCAGAGGGAGGCGCCGAGAGTAGTACAGAGAGTGGGAGGTGAAGAAGGAGCAGACTTCCAATGGTAGCGCTGAACACAGACTGTGGGAGGGAGCACAGAGCTTGAGCACATGGCTAGATAAGAGGGTGAGATCCAGTGATAAGTCTGTGTAAGGCAGTAGTGTGATGCTGAGTGCAGGAGGGGACGCAGAAAGCCAAAACATTGTGTGTATAAGGCAGCAGAGTAATCCAGGGGCAGAGAGCCGGAGCATTATGTGTATAAGGCATGTAAAATTCATGTTAGTGGACCCGGGGATTCAAAATTGTGAGTTTAGTGGTCCAGGAGGTCCGAAACGTTGGCGACCACTGTTATAGAACACAAACAGTTTACATTCAGGGAGGTGCATATGACCCTGTATGCATGTAACCACTCAGATTTGAGTATATGTGCATATATGAATACAGCTGATGCCTGCCATTGATTTGTAAAACTTGACTTGCGAGGTCTGTATTCTGCACGTGTCAACCGTATTGCTATATGACCATCTAGGGGGGTGTGTGCATTATCCTTGTTTGCATCTCAGAGCTGCGGATCACCTCCAGCCTTTTTGGCCATATCCTGTCTACCTCCAACTGACTCCAGCGGCACTACACTCATTGCTCTGATTGTCTACCAACAAATAAAAATAATGGACCATGCCTGAGCAGCAGTATGTGTTTGCAAATGCTGCTTGTAGTCTCCACCAAACATGCATGTGACAGGGTGACAACCCAGGAGTACAATTGGAAGATAGTTGTCATCCAATAATAGAAAATACTTGAACAAAGACATCCATGGTAACATCACCAATTGTTCTTTTAATGAACGCAGAATATTTAAAAAGATTGGAAACAACTTTTGTAATTACATTAACATTTTTAACCCTTTTACAGCCACTGTAAGGTGTACATCGGTGGCAGCAAGGTTTTTTTTTTACGCACGCTCCTAGTGGCTGTAGCTGCCAGGATTATGTGTACACTCCACAAGCCGACTGTTGGCTTTCTAATGAAAGTGATTGAGAGGCTGTACAGCTGCTGATCGCTATTTGTGACCCCCAGAGTGTGCTGCCCCTGGATCGACCCTCCCCTGGCATGCTTGCCAGGCTCTGCTGTAAAACCTGTGGGCCCGGGACCCACATGGCAGGTGTCGTGGGTGGAGGGAAGGAAGTCTGATCTTACCTAGCTAGAATGAGACCGAAAGCGATGTGTAAAATGCCACTTTCGGTTTCTGGTGTCACTTTGCCTGATCCTTTCGGCCAGGAAAGAAGCTAGTGTAGCACTTTCTGCAGTATATTAGCTTCAATGGAAGGCAGGTGAAATATCCAAAATATCCTGATCTCTCCTTCACAAAACAAATCTTGTCTTAAAAATATTATATCACATAGGGGACTTTTTCCCCCTATGTGATATAAATTAAATGAAAATAAAAAAACGAAAAAAATCAAAGATACGCCTTTGTTTTTTTTTTCGTTTTTCTTTTTCTTTATTTTCACTTTATTTATATCTCATAAGGGTAAAAAGTCCCCTATGTGATATAATATTTTTAAGACCAGCTCTGTTTTTTGAAGGAGAGATCAGGATATTTTAGATATTTCACCTGCCTTCCATTGAAGCTAATATACTGCAGAAAGTGCTACACTAGCCCTCCCAAAAAAAAACCCAAAAAAATGTTTATCGCACCCCACTCTCCCCATGCATGCACATACATGCAGCTCAATGTAAGAACTGCGGCAATGAAAAGTGAAATGGATGGCAACAAATACCTGGAATCCGTGGGGCTGAAGATGTCGGCCAGCAGGAGCTCCAGGGGATCACAGTGCTGGAGAACAGGTGAGTATAGTTTCACTTTAATGTATTTTCTTCTGAATTTTTGAGATAAATGGTTACGCAAATATTTTGTGACAAAAAATTGGAATTACCACTATTTTATTTTCTAGGGTCTCTGCTTTAACTGGAGCCCTGATGAAGGGGGAGTTTTTCTGACCCCCAAAAAGCATTGGCTGTTTTTTAGTACAAAGTAATAAATTAATTTAGACTCCTTTTTCTATTGGTCCGATCCTCCTTCCATTTGTGCATGTTTTTTTCTGGCAACTTGCATGGGTAGCCGCTGGAGGGTAGCCTTGTCTGTCATGAGCAGCCTAGCCTGAGCCAGTGAGATCTTCAAATGTTTTTGGCTTCTCACTACTTTGTATGAACTCACATCAAAGTCCCAGCACCTGATTTTTCCAATGACGTTTGAATCCACTTACTATTGACCGACTCATTACCTCTGCTGGAAATCTTTTCCAAGCACCAATCACCCTTTCTGTAAAATAATACTTTCTGAGATTAGTTTTGAACTTTCCTCCGGCTAGTTTAAGTTCATGTCTCTGTGTTCTTGATCTTCAAGCAGAGAGAACCCTCATAGTGGGACTTTTTAGGCACTAAGTCAAAAAGTACATAAGTAGAAAGAACAGATTGGAAAGGTTATTAAAAGTTTGCAGATTCTTTATTCTTACACATAATTTACAATACACATTAAAAATAGGTTGGGTATTAGGACTCGATACGATACAGTATATTAGCAACAAGTCACCAAACAAAGAATGTTGATGGATGATGTTCTTGATCTTAGCTTCATATGGAATATACTATACCATTCTGAACCTTATTTATAGACTTAAAAGAGATTGTAAAGTCAAATTAAAAAACAAAACAAAAACAAACATGTTATACTTACCTCCTCTTTGTAGTGGTTTTGCACAGAGCAGCCCAGATCCTCCTCTTCTCAGGTCCCTCTTTGCTCCTCCTGGCCCCTCCCTCCTATCAGGTGCCCCCTCAGCCAGCAACTTTCTATGGAGGCACCCGAGCTGAGTCAGAGCTCCGTGTATGCAATCATTCCCGGCCCACCCCCTCTCTTCCCTGATTGGCTGGCTGACTTTGATTGACAGACGTGGGAGCCAATGGCGCTACTGCTGTGTCCAATCCGGGGGAGTGTCCTGGATGGCTTAGACACTCGTGGACATCGCTGGAGAGAGAAGGGGCTCAGGTAAGTAATTAGGGGGGTTCTGGGGGGGGGCTTCTACACACAGAAGGTTTTTTATCTTAACCACTTACCAACCGCCCACCGTGGCTTGACGGCAGCAAAGTGGTTCGTTACCACAAACCGCTGTCATCTGATGGTGGCCGCGATAACGAGTATTGTGAGCGCGTGCACCACCGGAGGCGCGCTCACTGTGTTCCAGGGGGGTCAGGGAGTGGGTAGGGCGGACTCGATCTCCACTGGCTACCCGCGATGGCTCCCCCGCAGTGAGGGAACGGAGCTCCGTGTATGTAAACACGGATCTCCGTTCTGACAGAGGGGGAAGGGATGTGATCACAGGCTTCCTGTATATGGAAGCTGTGATCACTCCCCTCCCGCAGCCAGCCCAGCCCCCATACAGTTAGAACACATAGAGGGAACACAGTTAACTCTTAGAACGCCCCCTCCAGGTTAACCCTTTCACTGCCAATGGCATTTACACAGTAATCAGTGCATTTTCATAGCACTGATCGTTGTATAAAGGCCAGTGGTCCCAAAAAAGTGTCAAAATGGTCCAACATGTCCCCCGCAATATCGCAGTACCGCTAAACATCGCAGATCGCCACCATTACTAGTAAAATATATATTAAAAAAAAAACTTCATAAATGAATTCTCATCATTCGTAAACGTGGCAACTTTTGCGCAAACCAATCAATAAACGCCAATTGCGATTTTTTTTTTTACCAAAAATATGAGGAAGAATATAAATTGGTCAAAACCGATGAAAAAAAAGGTAACCAGAGCAGATAGTCAGAGCAAGCCAGTGAAACAGGAGTCCAGAGATCAGCGAGGTTTTACAAACGGAATGCAGGGTCAGGAGCCAGGAGGAGAGTTAGCCGAGCAGGGTCTTGAATCCAGGAACCAGAAGGGAACGTCAAACTGGCAAAGTCTTTCACAGGAACACATAATTCGCCATAAACGGAGACAATCGGGAAGTGGTATTGACGGCACTATTGTGAGCAAACTCTGCCCATGTAACAGGTCAGACCAGTTGTTATGGTGGTCAGAAATATAGCAACATAAAAACTGTTCCAAGGACTGGTTGGCTTGTGCTGCGGCCCCATTGGACTGCGGATGATGTGCAGAAGAGAAGGAAAGCTGAATTCTTAACTGGCTCCCCAAAACCCGGACACAAACTGGCTACCCCTATCCGAGATGATCACCTTGGAAAGCCCATGTAAGCAAAAGATCTCCCAAGCAAAAATGGATGCCAGCTCCTTGGACATGGGCATTTTCTTAAGTGGAATAAAATGTGACATCTTTGAGAATCAGTCAACCACCATAAGGATAACTGTGTTACCCTGAGAGTTAGATAACGCCACAATAAAATTCATAGACAGGTGGGTCCAAGGCCGCTCTGCATTGGGTATGGGTTGTAGAAGACCTACTGGAAGATGTTGTGGTGTTTTGTTCTGAGCAAACACGGAACAGGCTGCTACAAAGGCGACTACATTAGCTCAGAGACTAGGCCACCAGAAGTGTTGGGAAATAGGCCAAATGAGTTGATTCTTCCCTGAGTGACCAGGAGTCTGGAGCACAGCAGACTCTCCAGGACTATGCAGCGGTCACAAGGTTTCTCAGGAGGAGCATGGATCTGAGCAGCAAGGATATTATCACCCAAAGGTGAAGTGAGACTTGTACAAACTGTAGAACAAAAATTGAGTATTAAGACTCATGGCAAGTACATTGTGGTGGGCCAAAATCGAAGCACCACCAATCGAAAGTGGCTAGTCCATTCACTTCATAAAAATATAAATATAGAGTGGGGCTCTGTGGCTGACAGCAAAGCATAACAGAAAGAACACTAGAAAGGAGAGTATGTATAAGCGCCACTATAGGAGCCACTGGGACATGCAGCCCACAATATAAAGGGTACACATAAATTGAAAAAATAATTTATTCAATTTTAACCAAATAAGACACAGATAGTACATAAAAAAATAACAGACACCACCATCCCATCACCAACATGATAAGGTTGTCAATTTAAAACCACTGTCTAGACGTGTGTCTTGCATATCTCCATTCACACCATCCCTACAAACTGCAGTCACCTGGGACTATATGAGGTGAACCAAAGTCTACCTCATGAGTCACAAGGACACATGGGAAGAAAAGGATTGCGGGATAGAGCAAAATTAATTCAATATAGTAGCAGTGGGCCCAATGGTCTTCATACCCTCAAGTCCAAACACAAGGTATACAGTAAGGGGTGATGATGGGGACTGGCCAGCCAGGGATGGGAAGATGAATCCTCCTGCAAAGTGGATACAACAGTGGCTATTGAGCTGAAGATGAATAGTGTACCTTCCTGGTCACTTATAAACAATCGATGCAAACAGAAAGCCACTAAAGGACATAACTATGAAGCTGAACTACAAAGTCCAATCTGCTTTCCTGATAATTGATGAATAAAAATCGTCATCAAGGGGTCAAATCACCAGATCGTGAATACAAGTTCATTTCACTTAACTCAATGCAGAGCGGATAGTAGGTGAAATTATATGCAACTGAGATATATATTGACCCCTTGATGACGATGATATCATGGCTTAACTAGGCAGGGTATGGTCATCTGGTGAGACAGAGTGGAAGCTGAGAAAGACAATTAACCCTCAGCTGAGCAGCTTGCTCTGAGAAGGGAAAGCTGAGCCCAGCCCTGATTGATCTATCCTCAGTACAGCCATACTGCTTTGGCTCCAGCAAGCTGATCAGTGATCACTGATCCCGCAATGAGACCCCTGCCCTAGCCTAATCAGCACCAGACAATAGCCTGTTCCATATCTTCCTTGGGCCTTATGGCAATGGACCCCAATAGCAGCCTCTCCCTGCAGATGTTTTGTTTAAGAAGATGTTCCTTTCTTGAGGTTAGTAGAAGCAAAAGTCCCCACAATGACAGCCCTTTAACTTTTTACTAGAACACAGTTTAAGAACATATTTTAAATTCTTTAAAGTATGACTAAAGGCACAATTTTTTTTTTTATGACCTTCCCTTACTCTATCCAAAAGGAAAAAAAATGTTGCCTATACTTGTACTTTAAGTTATCCCAACAGTGATGGCAAACAGATTACAGCAAAGATGAAAGCTGATTGGAGGAGCAGCCCAGGCGTTTAAGTGTTTGCCAGAGTCCCACATCCATTACCAAAGGGATGTAAGCAGTCCCATTAGTCCTGCAACTCTCCTTGCTTGCTTACCACCTAAGGGGAAGCTCCCGGAAGCTGAAGTCTCACAGATTACACCTTTGCATGCCTCCGTCCTTGCAAAACTTCCCATGATCTTTCCCAAGATGCACCACCTCACTTTCTATGGCAACACCTAGTGCTACTTTGGGGCATTACACTGGACACCTCTGTGTCCCTACACTAAAAAATACAGTTACATATGTTTAAAGAATATTCTACAACATTAAATTATGTTTTTCTACCTTATTGGAGTTCAGTTTTAAGACTTTTTGGCAACGTTCTTTAATAGCATTAACTTTCTGATCAGTTCCCCATTGTAAATTATTGCTTGAAAGACAAAATAAAGCACTGCCACTTTTTTTAAATATAATTGTTCCTGTTGAAGGATTAAAAATTTAATACCATTATGATATTTACATGACAAAAATAATATGAAGTCCTGACATCTTGCAACATCTTTTAAAATAAATACTGTAGCTTCTGACTGACAGTGACAAAATTAAGCACTTTTTACTTGTGAATCAAATTGACACGCCTTTCGATTTAGTGTGTTTGAAACAAATATGTGTATTATCTGTATTATAAAGGTACAGGTTTTCTCATTTGTTTAAAGGAAACTGTATTCTAGCCTTCAGACCCCCATGCTCTAAGGCAACCCGATCCCAATTTAAATACTCAAAATGAAAAATATAACTGTAATTATGATGTCAGGGTGGTCCTAGATTTCGCAACCAACCAGATTTTAGCCTTTGGAATGCGGGCACTGTTATGTTGCAAGAAATCTGGATGTCACATGCATGTCAGGTCCAAAAAGCATAAGCTAATGCATATTACTACAAAGACATCTGCTGTATACAAATGAAACCATATATTATTCATTTTGATTCCATCTAGTATTTGAATTCCTATATGTTCCTAATTTAGATCCCATGTAATTCTTATTAAAGTGGTTGTCAAGCTGGAAAAAAAAAACACCTGCATGACGAAGGCATAAGGAGCTAGTATGCATCGCATACTAGCTCATTATGAAATACTTACCTCAGATCAACGCTGTTGCAGTGGTCCCCGAACACAGCTGTGACCAGTATCGTGTCTTCTGTGCCTTCCTCCGGTATCGCGGGCTCCGGCCAATCGCGGGCTCCAGCATGTGTGAGTTATGGCACATTCACCCTGGGGCCATTTGTTCAGTGCGCATGTGTCGATGACATCAGCACATGCTGATACATTGAATATCTCCTAAACCATACAGGCTTAGGAGATATTCTCAGTACCTACAGGTAAGTCTGCTTATAGACTTACCACCACTTCCAAACCGGGCCTATTTTTTGGACTTGGTGTTTACAGGCAGGGATAGGCAAGGTGTCCACTCCCGGACACCGGTGTCCGACAGGGCTGCCTGTGGTGTCCGCCGCTGACTTTTTTTTTTACACATCACTTTTTTTTTTTTGTAACTGTTTTATCCGGGCCAAACCTTCACCACCATTCAGATATTCGTCTGAATGGACATCCATGACTCTTATAGAGGATTCGGACATACCAAATCCTCTATAAGTTACATAGTCGTACACGACTACAGTAGCTGTGTACGCGTGACTTGTTTACCGGGGTCCCACTTACACGGTATTGAGTGTGTACGACCTCGGGCGCTAACCGGCCTCGGGCGCTATGGCCTCCTTCCGTGTCTTCTGTGCTATGACCAGTGTCGACACAAGCCCCTGGTGACGTTGTCGCAACTAGACTCCATTCATAAAGTATTACTCGATCATACGCTACGTATGATCGAGGAATACGGAAGCAGTACGTCCACA
>BLSH010552221.1:118034-151812 GCA_018402905.1 Glandirana rugosa | reverse complement strand
TGATGGGGCACTATTCATCCCACTGACACCAATGATGGGGCACTATTCCCCCACCACTGACACCAATGATGGGGCACTATTCATCCCACTGACACCAATGATGGGGCACTATTCCCCCACCACTGACACCAATGATGGGGCACTATTCCTCCCACTGACACCAATGATGGGGCACTATTCCCCCCCCACTGACACCAATGATGGGGCACTATTCCTCCCACTGACACTAGTGATGGGGCACTATTCCCCCCCACTGACACCAATGATGGGGCACTATTCCTCCCACTGATACCAATGATGGGGCACTATTCCCTCCACTGATACCAATGATGGGGCACTATTCCTCCCACTGATACCAATGATGGGGCACTATTCCTACCACTGACACCAGTGATGGGGCACTATTTCTCCCTTGAGAATTGTCGTGTTGACACATGTTTGCGTATTGCTACTTCATCCACATCTACAAAGGACATTGACGCTGCTGCTGCGTCTCAATACAGCCGGAAAATATAAAAGGTAAGAATTTTGAAAATTGTTTACATTTTATAACTGTATACCACAAGCAGTTTTCATATAAATGTTATTTTAAATGTTTTTTGTACTTGTAGAACTAGATCAGAGAATAGACAGTGTTTTCTTGAAGGTTTTAATTTGAAATGTACCTTGGTGTCCTTCACTAAGGTCAGTACTTTGGAAAATGTCCGCCACAGCCTTGGTCCGTGCCTATCCCTGTTTACAAGTTAAAATCAGTTTTTTTTTTTTGCTATAAAATTACTTAAAACTCCCAAACATTATATATATATATATTTTTTGTGTAACACCCTATAGAATAAAATGGCGGTCATTGCAATACTTTTTGTCGCACCGCATTAGAGCAGCGGTCTTACAAGCGCAACATTTTTGGAAAAAAATCACTTTTTTGAGTTAAAAAATAAGACAACAGTAAAGTTAGCCCACTTTTTTTCCATATTGTGAAATGATAATTTTACGCCGAGTAAATTGATACCCAACATGTCATGCTTTAAAATTGCGCCTGCTCGCAGAATGGCGACAAACTTTGCAACTTAAAAATCTCCATTGGCAACTTTAAAGATTTGTACAGGTTTGTGTGACAGAGGAGATCTAGTGTTAAAATTATTGCTTTCGCTCTAACGATCGCGGTGATGCCTCACATGTGTGGTTTGAATACCTTTTTCATGTGCATATGCGTTCGCTTCTGTGCGCAAGCTCGTGGGGACGGGGCGCTTTACATTTTTTTTTCTTATTTATTTTACTTTTTATGTTTCATTTTTACACCGTTCTTTAGAAAAAAATTTTGATCACTTTTATTCCTATTGCAAGAAATGTAAACATTCCTTGTACTAAACAAAAACATGCCAGGACGTCTTAAATATGAGATCTGGGGTCAAAAAGACCTCAATCTCATATTTACACTTAAATGCAAAAAAAAGAAAAGAAAAGAAAATGACAGTTAAAAAAAAATATGTCCCCTTCAAGAGCATTGGGCGAAAGTGACTTGTGGCGTCGCTTCTGCCCTGCAATGTTATGGAGCCGAGTGGGCGGCATCATCCACTCACTCGGCTCCCAGGCATGGATGGATGAGGACCCGATCATCTCTGCCGCTAAGTGGCAGAGATGACGGAAAAGTGGTGGGGGGGCTCCTCTCTCGCCACCGATAAAAGTTATCTTGCGGCGAATCCATCGCTAAGACCACTTTTATCTGAAAGAGAATCGCCGGCAGAAAAAATGATACCAGGGTTATGGAAGCTATCTGCTACCATAACAACGATATTTCACTTCAATACTACTATAGTCGTACAGTCGTACAGCGGTGGGTAAGTGGTAAATGGTTGTAAGGGGTTTACAACCACTTTAAGTGCTCTTTGCAACAATTGTCTTTCAGATCACCATAGCCGTCTTCTGATTTAGCATGCACTGACTACTTCCTCTGCAGAGATTCATCTTTTACCTCTAGTGGTACTTTTAATCCCAAACCCTAGCTGCCAGGGGGAGTAACTCCTCCAGCGAGGGTGGGGATGAAGCCAGTGGAAAGGTAAGACAGATTGTGGTGGTAGGGCAGTGTTGCCAACCTCCCGCAGCATTTTTTACTGGCAAGACATGGAAAATAAACTGGCGGAGCACATTTTTTACTGGCAACCTGAAAAATAACAGAGCTCCTATTAAAAACTAAGACAATTGATATTTAAACACAACATGGAAACACTGACAATACCCATATCAAGTAGTTTGCCCGGTTTACACTTAAAAAGTCAGCACAGCATGGCAAATTATCAGACCCTGATATTTATAGACAGTTGTAAAAATCACTGATTTTTACAAACTGTCAGTAAATTTACTGGCGGTTGGCAACACTGTGGTAGGGTACTCCATTCTTAGAAACACAGAGAGGCCAATCTGTCACAAAGACCTGAAGCACCGAACAGTATGCTGTTTACTGGGCGCTCGGGTTCGGAACATCACGGATCGGGTGGACAGATTGCTGGGAGGGGCTGGGGAAGACCCCGCTGTCATGGTACATGTTGGCACAAATGACAAAGTTAGAGGTACGTGGAGTGTCCTAAAAAAAGATTTCAGGGACCTAGGAGCAAAATTGAAGCTGAGGACCTCCAAGGTAGTATTCTCAGAAATACTACCAGTACCTCGAGCCACACCAGAGAGGCAGTGGGAGATTAGGGAAGTCAACAAGTGGCTGAGGAGCTGGTGTAGAAAGGAGGGTTTTGGGTTCCTGGAGAACTGGGCCGATTTCTCAATCGTTTACGAGCTCTATAAAAAGGATGGGCTGCACCTAAATGGGGAAGGTGCAGACCGGCTGGGAATGAGGATGGCCGAAAGGTAAGAGGGGCTTTTAAACTAGGCAATGGGGGGGGGGGAAGACTTATAAATAGCCAGAGTGGAACAGAGTTCAGGGGGTAGTATTGGAGGGAGGAGTGTTAGGCCGAATAAAGAACTTAAATCCGAGGCGAGTAGCGTAACATATCCTATATGCAAAAGAGAATTACCCAGCAGGGGAACTGCAGGTGTCCAGACAAAACTACATGGCTTGTTCACTAATGCCAGGAGTCTGGCAGACAAGATGGGGGTACTAGAGTTACTACTGTACGAGGAAGAATTAGACTTTGTGGGAATTTCAGAGACTTGGTTCAACAGCTCTCATGATTGGCTGGCTACCATCCAGGGGTATTCCCTATATAGCAGGGACAGGGTGGTCAAAAAAGGGAGGGGTATGCCTGTATATAAAAAATGACATAAGAATAAATGTGAGGGATGACATTAGTAGTGGATCTGGGGAGGATGTTGAAGCCTTATGGCTAGAGCTACAAAGGGAGGATAGCAGGGAGAAAGTAATACTGGGAATATGCTATAGGCTCCCAAATCAGAGGGAGGAGGGGGAGGCGGACCTCCTATCGCAATTTGGAATAGCAGCTAGGATGGGAAGTGTTATTATAATGGGGATTTTAATTACCCAGATATTGACTGGGAGGAAGGTACTGCACATTCAGCTAAGACTCGCCATTCCCTAAATGTCCTGCAGGACAATTTCATGGGTCAAATAGTAAATGCACCAACAAGAGAAAAAGCATTATTAGACCTTCTTATCACTAACAACACAGACCTGATCACAGACGTGGAAGTAAGGGGCAATATAGGAAATAGCGATCACAGGACAATACGTTTCAGTATAAGTTACACAAATAAGAAACATAAGGGGAATACAAAGACGCTGAATTTTAAGAGAGCCAACTTCCATAAACTACGCTCCATGCTGGAAGATGTTAGCTGGGATAAAATTCTAGGAACAATGAATGCGGAGGAAAAATGGGAGTGCTTCAAGAACATACTAAACAAAGATATTAGCCAGTGTATCCCAACGGGAAATAAATTTAAAAGAGCTAACCAAAGACCAGGATGGCTTAACGCTGACATAAAGGCACACATAAAAGCAAAGGAGAAGGCCTTCAAAAAATACAAGGCTGAGGGGACCATATCAGATTTTCATATTTATAAAACACACAATAAGGAATGCAAAGGTGCAATCAGAGCAGCTAAGATAGAACATGAAAGACACATAGCTGAGGAGAGTAAAAGTAATCCCAAGAAATCTTTAAGTATATAAACAGTAAGTGGAGAGGGAGGTTAGATCATATTGGCCCCATAAAGAATGGTAAACTGGTTGCAAAGATGGAGAAATGGCAAAGGTGTTAAACTAATTTTTCTCCTCAGTATTCACAAAGGAAACAGGGGGCCCAATTATTCAGAACTACAATGCTGATCCTCACGGCACGTCACGGGAAGTACCCTCATGGCTAACTGAGGATAAAATCAGGAATAGGCTTGAAAAACTGAACACTAATAAGTCACTGGGACCAGATGGTTTACACCCGAGGGTCCTTAAGGAACTTAGCCAAGTTATTGCCAGACCCTTGTACCTAATCTTTAAGAGCAGTCTTCTGACTGGTATGATACTATCTGATTGGAAGAAAGCCAATGTAGTACCAATATATAAAAAAGGACCAAGATATATCCCTGGGAACTACAGACCAGTTAGCTTAACATCAATAGCAAGCTCTTGGAGGGAATAGTAAGGGATTACATACAAGATTATTGTAATGAGAACGGTATCATTAGTGGTTATCAGCATGGGTTCATGAAGGATCGTTCTTGCCAAACCAATCTATTAACCTTCTATGAGGTGGTGAGCTGCCATCTAGATAAGGGAAGGCCTGTGCACGTGGTGTATCTGGATTTTGCAAAGGCATTTGATACAGTTCCCCATAAACGTTTACTGTACACACTAAGGTCCCTCAACATGGATCAAAGGGTGAGCACCTGGATTGAAAATTGGCTACAAGGGCGAGTCCAGAGGGTGGTGATAAATGGGGAGTACTCAGAATGGTCTGGTGTAGAAAGTGGAGTTCCCCAAGGTTCTGTCCTAGGACCAATCCTATTCAATTTATTCATAAACGACTTGGAGGACGGGGTGAAGAGCTCAATCTCAATATTTGCAGATGATACCAAGCTAAGCAGAGCAATAAACTCTCCACAGGATGTGGAAACCTTGCAAGAAGATCTGAATAAATTAATGGGGTGGGCAGACAAGTGGCAGATGATATTTAACCTAGAAAAATGTAAGATAATGCATTTGGGTACCAAGAACAAAAAAGCAAACTACTCACTAGGGAAGAGCCTCTAGAGAATCTAGAATGGAAAAAGACCTAGGGGTCCTAGTGGAGAACAGGCTCAGCAGTGGCATGCAATGCCAAGCTGCTGCAAACAAAACTAACAAAGTGTTGGCATGCATCAGGAAAGGGATCAACTCCAGGGATAAATCAATAATTCTCCCACTATACAAGTCTCTGGTGAGGCCGCACCTGGAGTATGCCGCCCAGTTCTGGGCACCAGTCCTCAGGAAGGATGTCCTGGTATTGGAAAGGGTACAGAGAAGGGCCACAAAGCTTATTAAGGGATTGGAGGACCTAAGTTATGAGGAAAGATTGCAAACACTGAACTTATTCTCTCTGGAGAAGAGACGCTTGAGAGGGGATATGATTTCAATGTACAAAAACTGTACTGTTGAACCCACAGTAGGTACAAAGTTATTCCGTGCAAGGGAGCACACAAAGACACATGGCCATTCACTAAAAATGGAATAAAGGTGGTTTAACCTTAAAAAGCATAGAGGGTTCTTTACGGTAAGAGCAGTGAGGATGTGGAATTCTCTTCCACAAGCAGTAGTCTCTGCTGGGAGTCTAGATAATTTCAAAAAACTATTAGATGCACACCTAAGGGACCACAACATTGAGGGTTATACAAATTAATACTGATATTAAAAACACACACATAGGTTGGACTTGATGGACTTTTTTCAACCTCGTTTACTATGTTACTATGTAACTATGTTACTATATTTATAAAGATATTAAGAAGTAAGGGTCCCAATACTGAACCTTGGGGTACACCACTTCTAACCCTGGAACGTTTACAGTATGAATCATCAACCACTACTCTCTGAATTTGGTCTTTTAACCAGTTTTCTATCCATTCACAAACTGATTTTTCTAGGCCGGCAGACCTTACTTTACACATTAGACGTGTGTGGGGAACTATGTCAAACGCTTTTGCAAAATCCAAGTATATTTCTTCGACAGCCACTCTTTTGTCTAAGGTTTTACTTACCTCCTCATAAAAAGATAACAGATTTGTCTGACAACTTCTGTCTTTCATTAATGCATGCTGTCTGTTGCTCAAATTATTTTTTTTCAGCAAGAACTCATCTATGTTTTATTAAACTCTCCAATATCTTCTCAATTATAGAAGTTAAGCTAACAGGTCTCGTTAATGACTGGAATAATACCACTGGATTGGCACAAGGCTAATATGGTGCCTATATTTAAAAAGGGATCAAGGTCTTTACCAAGTAACTATTACTTGGTAAAGACCTTGATCCCTTTTTAAATATAGGCACCATATTAGCCTTGTGCCAATCCAGTGGTATTATTCCAGTCATTAACGAGTCCCTAAAAATTAGATACAATGGCTTTGAAATGACAGAGCTCAATTCTTTTAGGATTTGCAGGTGGATGCCATCTGGTCCAGGTGCTTTATTCACCTTCATTCTGTCTAAATATTTTTGGACGATATAAATTGTGAGCCATTGGGGTTGATTTACTAAAGCTTGAAAGTGCAAAATTTGGTGCAGCTCCACACAGAAACCAATCAGCTTCAAGGTTTTGTTGTCAAAGCTTGATTGAACAAGCTGAGGTTAGAAGTTGATTGGCTAGCATGCAAAGCTGCACTGGTTTTTGCACTCTCCATGTTTAGTAAATCAACCCCATTGTGTCGCTAGCATCCTTATTATGGACAAAAGCTCCCCCATGTTTCTTTGTATACACAGAGCTGAACATAGGTGTGTGCAGGGGGTGTGCCAGGTGTGAACACCCTAATCATTCCAATCACATTAGCATTACTGCTCTGTGTGCGGGTGGAGAGATGGGAAATATCTCACTCTGACCAGTTCCACCATTATTGTAGAGCTACCGTACTTCTCTTTCACTGAACCAGCTCAGCTATAAGAGTGTGTGTGTGTCTGCGTGTGTATGGATGTATATAAATATACTGGTAATGTGTGTTTGAGCTTTGGGGTGCACACCCTAATGCAATAGGCTGCGCACACCTATGGAGCTGAAGAAGGTATTTAATAAATTTGTCTTCTCTTTGTCCCCAGTCATCCACTCTAGATTATTTTTTAAAAGACCTACATGCTCAGACCTTACCTTTTTATTAATATATTTGAAGAGTTTTTGGGGGTTTGTCCTACTATCTTTTGCAATCTGTTTTTCATGTTGAATTTTGGCTTTGTTTTCCTTTTTATATATTCTGTTATATTCTTTATAACATTTAAACAATGATAGTGTTACTTTTAGACCCCAGATCTCATATTTAAGAGGTTCTGTCATGCTTTTTTTCTATTACAAGGAATGTTTACATTCCTTGTAATAGGAATAAAAGTGACCCATTTTTTTTTAAAAGGACAGTGTAAAAATAAAAATTTAAATAAATAAGAAAAAAGGAAAAATTGAAAACGTCCCGTCCTGCCGAGCTCACGCGCAGAAGCAAACGCATACGTAAGTACCACCCGCATATAAAAACAAAGTTCAAACCACACATGTGAGGTATTGCCATGATCGTTAGAGCAATAGCCATAATTTTAGCACTAGACCTCCTCTGTAACTCAAAACTGGTAACCCGTAGAAATTTTTAAACTTCGCAGATGGAGATTTTTAAGTGCCAAAGTCTGTCGCCATTCCGCGTACATGCGCAATTTTGAAGCATGACATGTTGGGTATCAATTTACTCAGCATAACATTATCTTTCACAATGTAGAAAAAAATTGTGCTAACTTTACTGTTGTCTTAAAAATTGTGCTTTTAAAGGGGTTGTATCCCCCAGGGAAAAAAATACTACTAGCTCATTATGAAATACTTACCTCAGAAGGAAGGTCCCGCAGGTCCGCCAGGTCCAGAGGAGGGAGCTGCCATCTTCCCTCCGTGAATCCTTCCGGGTACGCGGCTCCGGTGCTGTAAGTGGCCGGAGCCACGAGACGTCACTCCCACGCATGCGCGCTGGATCTCGTCTTTATGGTGGACTTTCCAGCAGGCTCCGGCGCAATGCGCTGGGCCTTGCTGGACATCACTGCGCATGCGTCTGCTGATGTCTGCGGCGCTTGCAATGAGAACATCTCCTAAACCGTATAGGTTTAGGAGATATTCATTTTACCTACAGGTAATTCTTATCTCATATTTTGATGATACAACCGCTTTAAAACCGCTGCCCAAATACGGTGTGTATTGCAACGACTGCCATTTTATTGTCTAGGATGTTAGAAAAAATATATATAATGTTTGGGGGTTCTAAGTAATTTTTATAACTTGTAAACACCAAATCTCAGAAAGAGGCTCTGTCCTTAAGTGGATAAACTTATTGTGTGATGAAAGCCTACTATAGGGCAACACACCTTGCCAGACTGGTGGACTGGCTCTGTCATACGGAGGCGAAACACTGGGTGGCAATGGAGATGGAGGACTCCGGGAACACGGCAAAAAGCTGGCTGTGGATATCCTTCCCATTCCTGAGGTCTATTTCAGAACACCCGACACTGGGAGGTACAACCCAGTACCTCGACAACTCGGACGCCATGCGTGTTCCTCAGCACAGATGCTGAGAAAGCGTTCAATCGAGTCAATTGGACATTTATGATGGCAGTACTCAGGCACGTGGGCTTGGGGGAGAAGATGCTCCATTGGATAACTAATCTTTACACCAATCCGACGGCGCAAGTAAAGGTCAATGGCCTACTATCGGAACCTTTCCATATTGCAAACGGCACACGCCAGGGTTGTCCCCTTTCCCCGCTTCTATTTGCCCTCACGTTGGAACCCTTTCTGTGTAAGATCCGTCGGACATCACGGGCGTTACGTTGGGCAACATGCAGCATAAAATATCAGCCTATGCGGATGACCTCTTGTTCTCCTTAACGAATCCCTTGGTATCAGTCCACAATCTATTGTGGGAATTTAAAGTCTATGGCAACCTTTCCAACCTAAAAATTTATTTTGATAAGTCGGCGGTGATGGGCATCTAGATAGACCCAAAAACACTGGCGGCCTTGAAATCCACCATCCAGTTTAAATTGTCAGATATTACCAATAAATATCTTGGCACTCACCTCCCCCACGACGTGAATAGCACAACTGCCCCCCTCTGCTTTCTTCCACTAGGGCTCGATTGGATAAATGGAGGGGAGGGTTACACTCGTGGTTTGGTAGGTGCAACCTACTTAAGATGAGCATCCTACCGAAATTTTTATATCTGTTTCAAGTGCTACCGATTTTTATACCCACACATTTCTTCAAGCAGGTACATGCGCTCTTCATCAAATTTGTCTGGGCACACTCCAGGCCGCGCTTAGCTCGACGTATCCTGACTCTACTGAAATCTCACAGGGGGTGGCCTTTCCAGATGTCAGAAAATACTACCAAGCATTGCACCTAGGTAGAGTTATAGATTGGTGGCATCACTCTGAGGTGAAGATGTGGGCTCAGTTGGAACAGTCACAAGCCGGCGTCCCCTTATGGAGCGCCTTATGGTGCTATGATAAGCTGCAACCTTCACTGAAAAAACACTATACAATAGGCTCTACACTACTCATAGGAGCCCAGGCCGTTTTCTCTACCTCTTTTTCTACGTCAGACTCCCCCCTCTTTCTGATCCTAGTTAATCCGGAGTTCCCACCTGGTCTAGACGCGGCTACATTTCAGACCCTCCGATAGGAGGGCCTTGTGCGAGCTCCGCAGTTTGCCGAGGCGGAACACTGGTCCTCCGTAACGACCCTTACTGACCACCAAGGCAGATTTTGCGTACACTTTTGGAGCGCAATACAGCTGCACCTTTTCCTTCACTCACCCCGGACCACATCGCATTATGCTTGCGAGCTCACAACGTTTGAGGAGTACTGTGTGGAGGAGGGCCCGTTAACGTAAGTTCTAACCAAAGCTTATTCCTTGCTCAATACACCTACCATGCAGCCTGTACTCCCGTTTCTACAAAAATGGGAGGTTGACCTCAACCTCTCTTTCACGGCGGCCCAGCAACAAAACATTATACAATTCACACTTAAATCAGCTGCCTGCACTAAACTCCAAGAGACCAACTATAAAATCCTCACAAGGTGGTATTATACGACCCAGAGACTTCGGCTATGCTATCCAGATATCTCAGATAGGTGTTGGAGATGCCTGTTGGATAGAGGCACCCTTTTACATATTTTTTGGTCCTGCCCACTATTGACACATTTCGGGAGTACGGTCCGAAAGGTGACCCAGAAATTTACGGAGTATACAATTCCAGATGACCCAGCCTTCTTTTTGTTGCACGCCACCACCGAAGCGCTATCGCAAATCCATTGTACAGCACCTACTGAATGCAGCCAAATCGTGTATTCCCAAGTTGTGGAAGGGACGTACGCCACCTTCTGTCGGCTGTTGCCTGCATACGGTGGAAGAGATAAATAAAATGGAGGACTTGATCCTAACGGCACAAAATAAACACGACAAGTACTCCAAAACGGGGAGAGCATGGAACATGTTCATTCTATCAGATGAGGGATTGTCCCTACTGTCCCAATAGCTGGAACACTAACTGAGTTTATATCCTGATTCATAAGTAGCTGAGAATCCGTCGCCGGCTGGGCTTCACCTACACCCCCTCCCTCCCCAATCCCTCTCCAGCTGTTCTATGTGTCTTTTTCTTTCCCTATATCTTTTCTCTTTCTGCCTTTAATTTTTCATTTTTTCTTTTCTTCCTCCCTTCTCACTTGTATACTCTCTTTATTTTGGGACCTCTTGGACCTTTTAAAAATTGTAGGGAGGGGTCGGTTTGAAGTTGTTTTTTAATATTTCTTTGTATAAGATCACTCAATTTCATTAACCCTGGAATGGGGGCTATGTATGGAGACTACATGATGTATTGTGTTTTGATCTGCCTGCCTTCTTACTTCAATAAAAGTTATATTTGAAAAAAAAAAAAAAAAAGAGCGGCAAAGGTGTTTTTTTTGAAGCACCTGATTGGAGCCATTGGCTCTGATAGGCTTCAAAATAGAGCAGACTCCGAGTGCAGAGCATTGCACTCGCAGCCCACTCACGTGTGTTAAAAAAACAAATGAATATTCCCTTTTCTAACACTGAATCGCCACTCCATCAATCAGGGAGAGCGGGTTTGTTACCCATTCCTGATTGGCTGAATGGTCAGGCGATCCTATTCGATGCCTTGGAGGAGGAGGAGAGGGATGCACAGAGCCGTGATCCACACCATGGACGGAGGAGCAGAAGAAAAGCACCCGCTTGCGGGACACCGCTGCCCGCCAGACACTGCTGACCACCTGCTTCCTAGGTGGGGTAAGTGCAGGGCTTTGATGTCCTGACTGCCCTCCCGGGGGGCACCACTGCCATGATCTGCAATGCTGGCTGTATACCTTATCTGTGATGCGTGATGCTGGCTGTATACCATGATCTGTAATGCTAACTGTATACCCTATCCTGTGATGCTGGCTGTATACCCTATCCTGTGATGCTGGCTGTATACCCAATCTGTGATGCTGGCTGTATACCCTTTATGTGATGCTGGCTGTATACCCTGATATGTAATGCTGGCTGTATACCCTATCCTGTGATGCTGGCTCTATACCCTATCTGTGATGCTGACTGTATACCATGATCTGTAATTCTGGCTGTATACCCTATCTGTGATGCTGACTGTATACCCTATCTGTGATGCTGGCTGTATACTTTGTCCTGTGATGCTGAGCTGTATACTCCTGACACTATGTGTGGAATACAGGGGATGGAGTGGTGGATTCTATAAGGAGTTGGGCTTATGAGAAGTGGGAGGGGTCAAAAAGGAAGGGTGGGGTTTGGTGCCCCCCCTCCTCAGATAAATCCAGGGGCGACCCATCCATTAAGGGCACACGGATGCCGCCGCCTCTATCCTCGCCACCCCCTATATGCTAAATGGATAGATTCATACATAGCATGAATCTATCTATGGCCGCTGTGGCCACCATGTATTCATGCATCCGCCCCCTTTCAGGACACCGGCCGCATGAATTACAGCGGAGGGGGTGTTTTTGTGAAGCACCTGATTAAAAGGCTTCAAAATAGAGTGGACTCCGAGAGCAGAGCACTGTACCCGCAGTCCACTCACGTGTGTTAGAAAAGCAAATGAATATTCGCTTTTCTAACACTGAATCGCCTGTCCGCCAATCAGGGAGCGTGGGTTTGCTACCTGTTTCCCGATTAGCTGAATGGTCAGGCAATCCTATTGGAGGAGGAGGAGGGGGATGCACGGAGCCTTGATCCACACCACGGATGGAGGAGAAGGAAAGCACCCCCTAGCCGGACACCGCTGCCCGCCCGCATCCTAGATGGGGTAAGTGTGGGGCTTTAATGTCCCGACTGCCCTCCGGGGGGGGGGGGGGGGCACTGCCATGATCTGTAATGCTGGCTGTAGGCCCTATCTGTGATGCTGGCTGGCCTTTAATTTTTCATTTTTTCTTTTCTTCCTCCCTTCTCACTTGTATACTCTCTTTATTTTGGGACCTCTTGGACCTTTGAAAAATTGTAGGGAGGGGGCGGTTTGAAGTTGTTTTTTGATATTTCTTTGTATAAGATCAATTCCCCCCATGGGGTTCAGAATGTCTCCTTACATCACAGGTGTCAAACTGGCGGCCCTCCAGCTGTTGCAGAACTACAATTCCCATGAGGCATTGCAAGGCTGACAATTATAAGCATGACTCCAAGAGGCAGAGGCATGATGGGACTTGTAGTTCCGCAACAGCTGGAGGGCCGCCAGTTTGACACCCCTGCCTTACATCATCTTTCCGGTACACTAAATTTTGTTAACCCTGGAATGGGGGCTATGTATGGAGACTACATGATGTATTGTGTTTTGATCTGCCTGCCTTCTTACTTCAATAAAAGTTATATTTGAAAAAAAAAAAAAAAAAGAGCGGCAAGGGTGTTTTTTGAAGCCCCTGATTGGAGCCATTGGCTCTGATAGGCTTCAAAATAGAGCAGACTCCGAGTGCAGAGCATTGCACTCACAGCCCACTCACATGTGTTAAAAAACCAAATGAATATTCGCTTTTCTAACACTGAATCGCCACTCCATCAATCAGGGAGAGCGGGTTTGTTACCCATTCCTGATTGGCTGAATGGTCAGGCGATCCTATTCGATGCCTTGGAGGAGGAGGAGAGGGATGCACAGAGCCGTGATCCACACCATGGACGGAGGAGCAGAAGAAAAGCACCCGCTTGCGGGACACCGCTGCCCGCCAGACACTGCTGACCACCTGCTTCCTAGGTGGGGTAAGTGCAGGGCTTTGATGTCTTGACTACCTTCCCGGGGGGCACCACTGCCATGATCTGCAATGCTGGCTGTATACCTTATCTGTAATGCGTGATGCTGGCTGTATACCATGATCTGTAATGCTAACTGTATACCCTATCCTGTGATGCTGGCTGTATACCCTATCCTGTGATGCTGGCTGTATACCCTATCCTGTGATGCTGGCTGTATACCCTATCTGTGATGCTGGCTGGATACCATGATCTGTAATGCTGGCTGTAAACCCTATCTGTGATGCTGGCTGTATACCATATCTGTGATGCTGGCTGTATACCATGATCTATAATACTGGCTGTATACCCTATCTGTGATGCTGGCTATATACCCTATGTGATGCTGGCTGTATACCCTATCTGTGATGCTGGCTTAATACTTTGTCCTGTGATGCTGAGCTGTATACCATGTCTTGTGATATTGGGCTGTATACCCTTTCCTGTGATGCTGGGCTGTATACCCTGTCCTGTGATGCTGGGCTGTATACTCCTGACACTATGGGTGGAATACAGGGGACGGAGTGGGTGGATTTGATAAGGGGTGAGGCTTATGAGAAGTGGGAGGGGTCAAAAAGGAAGGGCAGGGTCTGGCTTCCCCCAATCCTAAAACTTTGCCAGCCACCACTGGATAAATCCTATATAGATAATGCTTGTGATTCGCTAACTCTTTTGGCTAAACTGATTTTGAAAATAAAAGCAGCTTTTTAGAATTGAGAACTTTACTTCAGACGTTTTACAAAGATGTTTTGCAAAACTGTCAATAAATGAAAAAAAATTCAAGGGTCCAAGATACTGAAAAAACAGGCTTGACTTGGCCACCTCAGAGTTACTAAAATAATCTTTGATCTGCCCCTATGGGTGCTTAAGATAATACTCCGTGATAACACATTTGAAGTTTTTCCTCTATAATGACACTCTCTCCTATACGCCAATAAGCTTATATTATGCTTGGAAAACTCCAGGTCAGGTATTTGTTGCAGGAACAGTACATAGGAATGTAAAAAGAATAAAATAACAGGAGAGATAAGCCAACCCTTACCCAGTATATTCAAAGCTAAAAACAATGTTTTGGCTGGGGTTTCCCTTTAAGCTTATTTAACATGCAAGCTTCCTCAGCCTATGTTATGGCCCTAGTACTACACCCTTACACTGGTGAAGAAGGTGTTGTTGGCTGAGATCAACAAAATGCCTTGATAAATACGAGTACTTGAATGTCACACCTCCCTGGGGCAACACACAGTTCTCCCACTTAGCTATATTTTAGGTGCACGGAACCAAAGCAGAAATACAATTACTCATTTTTGTCACATATTTAAGAAAGAACAGCTGTTATCATTTGAATCCTTGCAAACTATATTCAATATACCAAGTGCAACACCTGTACAAAAGAAAACAATGTATTACGATGCAATTTCCAGAGGGTAAATTCCCTTTCTTGGGGGCATCTTATCATGGGATTACCTAAACATCAAGTCACGCAAGCAATCATATTTTTAATTTATATACAGTACTTCGATAATTCATGCTAAGGTAGATCAACAAATTGATAGCACTAAGCTTAGATGACAGATGCATACGGCAGATGTGAAAGAGGCAGCATGGGGAGAGTAACAACAACTAAAATATCATTGTCTGCTGAAACAAATCAATACTGTTTTTCATTTTTTACAAACCATATCTCATCCAACCTAAATGTTTAGAAAAGGAACATGTATTCAGAGCCATAAAGAAAATGAAGTATTTTGGCATTTAATGAGGATTTGTTCTAATGTAATGATTTTGCCACCGCAAAATGCTACTGCACCACAAAGTTCTAGTTGAGCAGATGCTTTCTGATCTCTAATTTATTTAGGGGTTTTAGGGTAATTATTATACAAAATCTTCCACCAGAGCAATTTGAAAGTCGAAATCCTGCCCTTTTTGCACCATACAGAATGGGTCAATCACTTTCTGTGAGTAGAAAATAGCAAGGATTTTTATAAAGCTTTAGCCTTCTCCGGGTCATTCTGATCTTTTTAGGATCATGTGCAGCTTCAATGAAGAGCAGGGTCCTTTTGAAGGAATGTCACATGTCATATATTAAAATGATTTCCACAAAATTTATATGCTACATTTCTTTCTTGGTGGAACTGATGTGGACGATCAGTCATGTGTACTGATTCTGTCAATACATTAGCAGCAAAGGCTGAAAAAGAGAAGGAAAGGCCCCATTTTTTTCTCTTTTTTTAAGCTTCCCTGCCTAAAAGGTCTTAGGTCTGCTCTTTACTCAACATTTACACTACAGATGAGGTATCAATGCATAGCTAAATGAAGTTTCTTGAACCTCTTCAGCTCTAAGCAGAAGGGCACCTATTTTCTTTCCATAGATTCACTTAAAGGGGTTGTCAACTCTTGACAACCACTTTAAACTACAGCTAAGCCTATAATAAGGCTTACCTGTAGGTCCCGGGAATATCTCCTAAACTTGCATAGTTTAGGAGATATTCCCTGAATCTGCATGTGCCGACGTTATCGCCACATGCGCACTAAAGAAACGGGCCGCTTGGTGCCATTTCTATGGGGCCGTGCCGTTACCCATGGCTCCTGAGGGAGTGACGTTGTCGCAGCTCCAGCCAATCACAGCGCCAGAGCTGTGTACCCGGAAGTAACTTCGGGTGGAAGATGTCGGCCTCTGATACAGGGCTTCACTCTAAGGTAAGTATTTCATAATAAGCTAGTGTCAGGAAGCCCACAGGACGATCCGTGTGCTCCGGCACACGCGCATGCACACTCGCGCACCAATGCGCATGCGCACATGCGCATCAATGTGCACGATTGTTGGTGCCAGAAGCCCTATTTAAGCTGGTCCTCCACACTGTCACTTTGCTGTTTGGTCTGCAGCTTCTGCATCCTGTAACCTGTGTTCCTATACCCATTTTGCTTGTGACCTTGACCCGGATTGTCCTTCTACTCTGCTTATCTGCTGCCTGCCCTGACCTCGGATTGCCTTGTGACCTGCCTTTGCCTTCTTCCTCTGTTTGCTGTTGTCCGATCATTGCCGACCCGGCCTGCCCGACCCTGCTCTGCTGTCCAGCCAGTCTGCATCAGCATCCTACTACGCTGTCCAGCCAGTCTGCATCAGCATCCTGCTCTGCTGTCCAGCCAGTCTGCATCAGCATCCTGCTCTGCTGTCCAGGCAGTCTGCATCAGCATCCTACTACACTGTCCAGCCAGTCTGCATCAGCATGCTGCTCTGCTGTCCAGCCAGTCTGCATCAGCATCCTACTACGCTGTCCAGCCAGTCTGCATCAGCATCCTACTACACTGTCCAGCCAGTCTGCATCAGCATGCTGCTCTACTGTCCAGCCAGTCTGCATCAGCATCCTGCTCGAATGTCCAGCCAGTTTGCATCAGCATCCTACTACGCTGTCCAGCCAGTCTACATCAGCATCCTGCTCTGCTGTCCAGCCAGTCTGCATCAGCATCCTGCTCTGCTGTCCAGCCAGTCTGCATCAGCATCCTGCTCCGCTGTCCAGGCAGTCTGCATCAGCATTCTGCTCTGCTGTCCAGCCAGTCTGCATCAGCATCCAGCCCTACGGTCTCCAGGACTGATCAGGCACTCTTACCCCGCCGCGCTTCCATGGCTGCTGTATCACTACCAGCGGTCCGTAAGCCAGAGTTGTAGGAGAGGTCTCCCTCTACCATCTGGCTCATCCTCCAGGTACGTAACAGCTAGTATACGATGCATACTAGCTCATTATGCCTTTCTCTTGCAGGGTTTTATTTTTTAATTTTTTTTAGAGGCTTTACAACCTCTTTAAAGTATATCTAAAGTCAAGACTTCAGGTGAGCCCTAAGAGAAGCAAAAACTGGGAACGATCTTCATGGGAGAGTGTTTGATCAGACTGCCCTAGAGAGCACCCCACCACTTTTAAGGAAGGAAATTAGGGACTGTCTAAGCAGGATTGAAAGAGAAAGATCACAGCAACTTCTATCCTCTATCCTTGTCTGAATTGAACTGAATCACAGCACAGCGTACCCTGGGTGTGATAAGATTCTAACATTGCACAAGTAAATCTGCTGTCTGCTGGGAACTTTTGTGTTTTCTTCTAGGGTCCCAACTTTGCTTGCCAACATTTTTTTCATCAATCACTGGGCAGTGGGATAAAACTCTGACTGTTATAACAATTTAGGGCTGTTTTATATACCGTTGCTAGGTAAATGCCTCAATGCACTGTTTAATTGGGCGACTATGTGGCAAATGAGGTTTAATGTTGATAAATGTAAAGTTATGCATTTGGGGGCTAAGAATATGCATGCATCGTACATACTAGGGGGGAGTACAACTGGGGGAATCCATAGTGGGGAAGGATCTGGGGGTTTTGGTAGATCATAAGCTTAATAATGGCATGCAATGCCAAGCTGTGGTTTCCAAAGCAAGCAAAATCCTTTCATGTATTAAGAGAGGTATGGACTCCAGGTAGAGAGAGAGAGACACATCATTTTGCCCCTGTACAAATCATTAGTAAGACCTCATCTGGAATATGCAGTTCATTTTTGGGCACCAGATCTCAAAAAGGATATCGAGAAACTGGAGAAAGTGCAGAGAAGGGCAGCCAAACTAATAAGAGGCATGGAGGAGCTCAGCTATGAGGAAAGATTGGAGGATCTGAATTTATTCTCTCTTGAGAAGAGGAGATTAAGGGGTAGATATGATCAACATGTACAAATATATAAGTGGTCCATATAGTGAACTTGGTGTGGAGTTATTTACTTTAAGGTCATCATAAAGGACAAGGGGGCACTCTTTACGTCTAGAGGAAAAAAGATTTCATCTTCAAATACAGAAAGGTTTCTTCACAGTTAGAGCTGTGAAAATGTGGAATAGACTCCCTCCAGAGGTGGTTTGGCCAGCACGGTAGAATGCTTTAAATGAGGCCTGGATTCTTTCCTTAATGTAAGTAATATAACTGGGTACTAACATTTTTAGGTAAAGTGAATCCAGGGTGATTCCGATTGCCTCTCGGGGGATCAGGAAGGATTTTTTCCCCTGCTGTAGCAAATTGGATTGCTGGAGTTTTTTTCCTTCCTCCGGATCAACCGTGGGTGAAGGATTGTATAAGGGATTATATGGTTATATATCATTTTTCTATTTTTTTTTTTTTTGGTTGAACTAGATCAGAGGTATGCAATTAGCAGACCTCCAGATGTTGCAGAGCTACAAGTCCCATAAGGCATAGCAAGACTTTGACAGCCACAAGCATGACACCCAGAGGCAGAGGCATGATGGGACTTGTAGTTTTGCAACCTCTGGAGGTCCGCTAATTGCATATCCCTGAACTAGATGGACTTGTGTCTTTTTTCAACCTGACAAACTATGTAATTAGCACACTTGCTACGCCTGGTCTAATAAATACTTTGAAATACCTCAAGGTGTGCCAATAAGTTCTGGGTGAGCAATGTTTGTCATCTTCAGGTGTGCAGAGAAATCACAAAACAATTCAGCAGCTTCTCTGGGGGTAGTGCTACATTTATAACCCCTGTCAACTTTTTTTGTGATTGTCCTCATAGGGTAGATCTCCCTTCACTAAAGCCTCGTACACACGGGACGACGATCGTGTTCAACACGTCGTACTCACGACCGTTGCATGCAGAATCGATCGTCTGTGGCGGCGCTTTCAACAGTTGAACGTACGACGGTCGTTCGTGGGAGTTGTATGTGCAGACTAGAAAACTTGGTCGTGTCAACAAGCTTGCATACGACCGTTGAGTCGTGTGTAGAGCAGCTGTGTTCAACAAAGTTGTATTGTGCTAAACACGCATGCGCCAAGTCCACTTCAACTAACATGAAATTTGAAGGGAGCCCAAAAGGTGACGCTACTTCCTCATTATACGCTCGTTCGTGTCATCACGTTCGGCCGGCCGCAAGTTGTATGTACGACCGTCGTGTGCATGTCAGTAGGCTACATACGACCGTCAACGTACGATTCAACACGGTCGTACGCACGATCGTCGTCCCGTGTGTACGAGCCTTTACTGCCCCATAGCCAAAACAGGAAGTGAGACAAAATCCCTCCAAAGTAAGGGAATCTCTAGCTGTCACCAGAACCAGTGTCCTCATTGAAAGATTTTCCCTCTACTTCTGTTCTGGGGTAACCATAAACAGGACAAGTTAAGAGGATAAATATCCCTAAGTGTTTCACCTGCCACATGATAAAATGGAGTGTTTAGTGCGTGGGCAGTGTGAATGGACAATTAGAAACCAACTGGCCAAATATTGCTCAGTGTGCGGGCATCCCTGCTCAACAGAAGTTGATCATGTGAACTGTCTATGGCTGGCTTTACTAATATGCTTCTAAAAACATTTACTCAGTGAAGACCAGGTGGCTTGTCCTGCTGATGCTGCAACTGTCACATTGTTTTTGTTGTGTTCCCAGTGGGACAAGAGTATAGACCTCCCTCTTACAGTCTTTTCAATTGAAGATTTTAGGAGATTTCTGCTGCTCTGTTCCTCTGTTATCAGCAAGGTAACTTCTGACAAGCTCTCCAACATAGGAGATAAAAGCAGCTGAAAATTTGTGTTGGGGAGGTAACTTAGAGATAGACAAGCAGAGAGCTGGTCTATTCACAGTACAGCTCTGCATGTTTCTTCATTCCTCTGCCCATGTGGAGGGGGGGGGGGTGTGCCTTTCCTCCAATCAGCTCTCACACAGTGTATGCCCAGACTCCCCTCTCACTGCTAAAACAGGAAGAAAATATCTAACATGATTTACACTTTCTAAAGAATGCAGAAAGCTGAAGACATCAGATATACGCGTAAAACTTATGTAGGGAGATTTGTTTAATTTCTGTGTATCATCTGAGGCTGTTCACTTCACTGGGTATTTGTGAGGGTTTACATCCACTTTAACCACTTGACCACTGGGCACTTAAACCTCCTTCCCAACCAGACCAATTTTTAGCTATCAGTGCTCTCGCAATTTGAATGACAATTACTCAGTCATACTACACTGTACCCATATGAAATTTTCGTCCTTTTTTTCACACAAATAGAGCTTTCTTTTGGTGGTATTTAATCACCATTGGGGTGTTTATTTTTTGAGCAATAAATGGAAAAATACCGAAAATGTTGTAAAAAAAAGCATTTTTCTTTATTTCTGTTATAACATTTTGCAAATTAGTAATTTTTCTTCATAAATTTTGGCCAAAATTTATACTGCTATATATCTTTGGTAAAAATAACCCAAATTAGTGTATATTTGGTCTTTGTGAAAGTTATAGAGTCTACAAGCTATGGTGCCATTCACTGAAAATTGATCACACCTGATGCACTGATGGCCTATCTCATTTCTTGAGGCCCTAACCAGACAGAAAAGTACAAATACCCCCCAAATGACCCCTTTTTGGAAAGTAGACAGTCCAACGTATTTAGTAAGAGGCATGGCGAGTTTTTTGAAGTTGTCATTTTTTCTCACAATTCTTTGCAAAATTAAGATTTTTTTTTCATTTTTTTCCCCCACAAAAATGTCATATTAACAGGTTATTTCTCACACCCAGCATATGCATACCACCAATTACACCCCAAAACACATTTTGCTACTCCTTCTGAGTATGGTGATACCACATGTGTGAGACTTTTACACAGCCTGGCCACATACAGAGGCCTAACATGCGGGGAGCGCACTCAGGCGTTCTAAGGACATAAATTACACATATCATTTCCTGACTACCTCTTTCACTTTTGAAGGTCCTGGAGCACCAGGGCAATGGAAACGCCCCAAAAATGACCCCATTTTGGAAAGTAAACACCCCAACGTATATTCTTTGAGGCATAATGAGTCTTTTGAACGGTTCATTTTTTCCACAAGTTTTTGGAAAATGTGGAAAGAAAATGAAAACGCATTTTTTTTTACACAAGGCTGTCCATTTATACAATATTTCTAACACACAGCATGTACATAGCAAAAATGACACCCTAAAATATATTCTAATACTTGTCCCGAGTATGGTGATACCACATGTGTGACACTTTTACACAGCCTGGCCACATACAGAGGCCCAATATGCAGGGAGCACCATCAGGCGTTCTAAGGACATAAATTACACATATAATTTTCTGACTACCTCTTGCACTTTTGAAGGTTCTGGAGCACCAGGGCAATGGAAACGCCCAAATAAATGACCCCATTTTGGAAAGTAAACACCCCAACGTATATTCTAGGAGGCATAATGAGTCTTTTGAACGGTTCATTTTTTCCACAAGTTTTTAGAAAATGTAGAAAGAAAATGAAAATGCTTTTTTTTTTACACAAGGTTGTCCATTTATACAAAATTTCTAACACACAACATGTACCTAGCAAAAATTTCACCCTAAAATATATTCTAATACTTGTCCCGAGCATGGCGATGCCACATATGTGACACTTTTACACAGCCTGGCCACATACAGAGGCCCAACATGCAGGGTGCACCATCAGGTGTTCTAGGGGCATACATTTCAAATCTAATTTGACTACCTATTACATTATTGTGAGGCACTGTGGTGGCACTGATGGGTGCTGTAGTGGCATGGATGTGTCATGGATGAGTGATGTGGTATGGATGAGCATGAATGAGGCATAAATGAGCACAAATGGGGGTGAATAAGCCATAGATGGGGATGACTGAGCACGGATGGATGGGTGAGCACGAATGCATTGGTGAACACGCATGCATGGGTGAGTACAGATGGATGGCTGAGCACGGATGGATGGGTGAGCACGGATGGATGGGTGAGCACGGATGGATGGCGGAGCATAGATGCATGGGTGAACACGGATGAGGCTGGATGGGTGAGTACAGCTGGATTGGTGAGCATGGATGAGGCTGCATGGGTGAGCATGACTGGATTGGTGAGCACGGATGGATGGGTGAGCATAGATGGATGGCGGAGCACGGATGCATGGGTGAGCATGCATGCATGGGTGAGCACAGATGGATGGCAGAGCACGGATGCATGGCTGAGCATGGATGCATGGCTGAGCATGGATGCATGGGTGAGCACGAATGCATGGGTGAGCATGGATGGATGGGTGAGCACGGATGGATGGGTGAGCATGGATGTAAGGGTGAGCACGGATGGATGGCGGAGCATGGATGCATGGGTGAACACGGATGCATGGGTGAACACGGATGAGGCTGGATGGGTGAGCACGGATGAGGCTGCATGGGTGAGCACGATTGGATTGGTGAGCACGGATGCATGGATGTTGGATGAGTGAGCACGGATGGGTGAGCACAGATGCATGGGTGACGGATGAGTGAGCACGGATGCATGGGTGACAGATGAGTGAGCACGGATGGGTGAGCATGGATGCATGGGTGACAGATGAGTGAGCACGGATGCATGGATGATGGATGGGTGAGCATGGATGGGTGGGCATGGATGCATGGGTGACGGATGGGTGAGCACGGATGCATGGGTGACGGATGAGTGAGCACGGACGCATTGGTAACGGATGGGTGAGCACAGATGCATGGGTGACGGATGAGTGGGCACGGATGGGTGAGCACGGATACATGGGTGACGGATGGGTGAGCACAGATGCATGGGTGACGGATGGGTGAGCACAGATGTATGGGTGACGGATGGGTGAGCAAGGATGACGGATGGATGGACACGGATGGGTGAGCATGGTTGACGGATGGGTGGACACGGATGGGTGAGCACGGATGCATGGGTGACAGATGGGTGAGCACGGATGCATGGGTGGGCACGGATGGGTGGGCATGGATGTATGGGTGACGGATGGGTGGGCATGGATGTATGGGTGACGGATGGGTGGGTATGGATCAGTGGCGTATCATCCATGGGTGCAGGGTGTTCACTGAACATGGGCCCCGAGGGGTGGGGGGGCCCACAGTGCTCTGGCCAACACTGCACATAAGGATGATCTGTCCCTGGTTGACAGCTGGGGATTATCGGTGCAGTGTGGGCTTGCACACGGGCCCACCAATTTCATGATGCGCCCCTGGTATGGATGTATGGGTGACGGATGGGTGGGCATGGATGAGGGTGCATGGGTGATGAGGGGTCCCTGCCTGGCACATAGCGGTGCTGTGGGCACTTCAGATCCTGCACACAGCACCGCTGCATCTCCTCTCTCCCCCCTCTCCTGTCAAACTGCACCGATCGGTGCGGAGAGGGGAGAGACAAGCCGGCACTTCCGCCGGCTTGTTTACATGTGATGCTCCGTCATGTGATGGAGCGATCATGTGGTAAACGGGCGCTCCAAGCGGCCATTTACTGTGATCCGTGATGCGCCGGGTCTCACAGACCCGGCAGTCACGGATGCTCCCAGGTGGGCGCCCCCAGAACAATGAGTGCCACTTGCGGCCGTGTAACTACGTTACACGGTCGGCAAGTGGTTAAAGTGTTACTAAACCCACAACAGTAAAATCAGTATGCATATGCAGTCAAGCACGTTTGTTATATTCACTGTGGAACCTAAGGGCTTAATCCTCTGCATTGTGTAAAAAAGCTGTTTGATCCTGTCGTCTCTGTTCCTACCCTCCTTCCACAGTCCCCAAACCATCTCCTGATAGAACAGAGGCTAGGGGACAAGCTGCACATGCTCAGTTTGGTGTGTATTGCTAGAGAGTTTATTTTTTTCTTGGGAGAGTGCATGTGATCAGCACAGGGCCAATGAGCACTGTTCAGACAGAGGGTCAGGGTTCCTGCAGCCTGATAGGACAATCAGAGCAGAATGAAAACTCCTCCTGCAACAGGGTTGCCCAAACTTTTGAGGAGCGAGGGCCACTTTAGCGACTTGGTAACCGGTCGCGGGCCACAATGAGCGGAACGGGCAGATGACAGGTCCGTGTCCACTTTGCATATGAGGAGCAGACGGGCACAGCCCACTCTACTCTATGGGCCCTCTAATCCACCCAGACAGAAGGGGAACCCCCACCAAATTAAGAAAAATCAAAAAACGGCGTGGGGTTTCCCCAGAATCAATACCAGCTCCTTCGGTCTGATAGGGATTTTAAGGGGAACCCCCACGCCAAAAAAAACTATGTGGGGTTCCGCCCAAAATCCATACCAGACCTATCAGTTTGGTAGGGTTTTTAAGGGGAACCCCCACGCCAAAAAATGGCGTGGGGTCCCCCCTCAAAATCCATACCAGACCCTTATCCGAGCACGCAGGAAAAAGGGTGGGACAAGTGAGCGCCCTCCCCCCCTCCTGGACCATACCAGGCTGCATGCCCTCAACATGGGGAGTATGTGTGCCTTGGGGCGGGGGGGGGGCTATGCGCCCCCCCACCCCAAAGCACCTTGTCCCCATGCTGATGAGGACAAGGGCCTCTTCCCGACAACCCTTGTCAGTGGTTGTCGGGGTTTGCAGGCGGGAGGCTTATTGAAATCTGGAAGCCCCCTTTAACAAGGGGACCCCCAGATTCTGGCCCGCACCCTATGTAAATGAGTATGAGGTATGATTGTACCCCTACCCATTCACCTAAAATAAAGTGTAAAAAAACCCCCACACTACACAGGTTTTAAAAGTATTTTATTAATTCAGCTCCAGCATCTTCTCCCTCTGATTTCTTCTCCCCTCTCTGGCGTCTTCTTTCTTCTGCTTCTTTCTTCTTAGGGGGTCTTCTTTCTTTTGCCGGTTCTTCTCCCTCTCCACGACGTCTTCTGCTCTTTTGTGCTGTCTTCTCCCTCTATTCTTCCTCTGTTCTTCTTCCCATGTTGATGCGATCTCCTGCACGAATGCTGTCTCCGTGCTTGACTCATATTGACATTGGGCCGGGCCAACCGCTGATGGCATCCTTAGGCCCCGCCCCCTTGTGGCATCACCACCTCATCATGCCCCAGGTGGTGACATCACAAGGGGTGGGGTCTAAGGATGACGTATGGCTGGTGGCTGCTGCTGTCCCTATGGCTGGTGGCTGCTGCTGTCCCCTGGCGGGTATGGCTGGTGGCTGCTGCTTGGCTGCTGCTGGCTGTCCTTCAGGGCTGGTACTGCTGGTGGGTACTGCTGGCGGGTACTGATGGCAGGTACTGCTGGCCGGTACTGCTGGTGGATACTGCTGGCTGGTACTGCTGGCTGGTACTTCTGGCTGGTACTGTTGGCTGGTACTGCTAGCGGGTACCGATGGCGGGTACTGTTGGTGGGTACTGCTGGTGGGTACTGTTGGTGGGTAATGTTGGTTGGTACTGCTGGCAGGTACTGTTGGTGGGTACTGCTGGAGGGTACTGTTGGTGGGTATTGCTGGCTGGTTCCCGACCCACGATCCTCGAGCATCAGTGTGACAGGAGCAGGCGCTAGAGAAAGCATGCGGCTGCAGTAGAGAGCAGAGCCAATGCTTCCTGCATCATTCCTGTGACAGGCGGATACATTTGGTATCACTCTGCCTGACAGGAGCCGGCGCTATACAGGAAGCATTGGTGTGTGCAGCCTATTGCATTAGGGTGTGCATCCCAAAGCATAAACACACATGTGTGAATATTATCAGAGTAGTGGATGGTGTCAGTAGAGCAGAGATTGGTGTCAGTAGGGCAGTGTACGGTGTCAGAAGTTTTTATTTTTATTATCTTTTACAATATATTTTTTTTTTATTATTTATTTACTATTTGTTTAGCAGCCCTGTTAGGGGGCTTTGGTGAATTATAAAGAGTGTAAACAGATCCCTGAGGTCTCACTTTTGAGACAGAGAAAGGGACTGTGGACAAAGATTCCCCAGTACTTTTCTCTGCAGCCTCAGCTGCACTGGACAGTGAACAAATGGAAAGTGTTGAGTTGAGTGGCTTCCTGTTCATTCACAAACTGAAGCATAGTATACATAGTTTACTAGGCTTCAGTTAAGAATGAACACAGGAACGATCAGCACAGATCACTCACTGTGTTTACTCAAAAAAAAGAATGATAAATGAAGTCTTTACTGGTCCCTTCCCCTGTCCTCCTTCCTGAAACATGCCCGCAACAGCCAAAGGGAGAGGAAGCTGGCAGCACTGCAGGGGGGAGAAAGGGGGCACCAGGAAGCAGGGCAATCGGTATCGCACAAAGTGAGTAGGGTGTGCCCAGGCACACCTGGTACACCCTGTGCTCAGGTTTATGACAGGAAGCATCGGCTGTGCTTCCTCTAGTGCCGGCTCCGTTCTTCACACTGATGTTAGGGGATGGCGGGTCGGGAACCCACGATCTGGGCTTGCCGAGCCTTCATCCCAGGGCAGGAGGTGCCGGACCACATCAGAGGGTGCCACGGGCCACATGTGTCCCGTGGGACAGTGGTTGGGCACCCCTGTTCTACAAGCTTTACTCAGACACTGATAGAAGTCACAAGACTGCTATATACTGCTGATGAGAAATATTGAAATGATAACTTTTCCATGTTCTGTGTACTGTGGGAGACCAGATATAGTGAATGCAGGGTCCTGGGTTTAGTAATACTTTAACTCTTACCTCACCGTTCAAGTGACAGTGGCATTCTTTATGATACTTGTTGGAAGAACAACATCTGTCTGCAGCTATGAGCCTAGGATGCCAGAATGACCTAGACTCACAGATACGAGTTGCTGGCCTAAATGACCCATAGAAGCTTGTTCCAGTAAATAACAAGGAAACCTTCCTGCAATCTGCCCGCGATTCCCAAATCGTCGCAATTCCCGGCACATGCTGGCAATCCTGTTACCTTCAATAGCACCCCAATCCCGGCGTGATTTTGCCGTGATTGTCACCTGAAAAATCGCAGCAAAATCGTGCAAACAGAATCGAGGGATGCCTGTCATCCAAAAGAACTTTCTAGTCCGCTTGCGAAACTCCAGTGAACTTTCAGCCTTTGATGATGAAGGCGTGGTTAAGCCTCCAAAACCCTCTGATTGGTTACAGTGTCCCAGGCTATCTGACAGTTCACTGGAGTTTTCCGCAGCTCTGCATCCTTGTACCGGCTTCCTCCAGTGATTCAGTGATCACAGCAGTGTAGATTGGGAGACAATGGACAATGCGGACAATGGACTCCACATAGACTGTGATATGCCTACCGCTCTGACATGTGTGAGCACAATACAGATTTATAGTTTTTAAATATTTAATTTAAGAAAAATGACTGCATCAGTGGCTCCCTGGCGTCTCTTTCTCCCTTCCAGTGTGTCTCCTCTGTAATTGTCCCCTGCCCCGCTGCACCGGTCGCCCTGCTGTCAAGGTCCCCCTGTGTGCTGAGGCCCCCTACAGGAGGCCCGATGGTACCCCCTGTCAGCGGCACTGGTGTGCAGGTCTCAGGCAGAGGGAAACCTGGACACAGCATTCAAAACCCAAACTGTTCGGACAGCTGCCAACAGTCCGGATTTTCCCAGGACATTCACGGTATTCAGACCCTTGTCCTAGTCTGTCTGTGTCCCAGGAAAAATCATGGGAAATTGGCTTTGTCCCGGCAACCTGTCACTGACCGACCACCAGCTGCAGCTCCTGGCTGTGAAAACATGGCCGCAGTGGATCTCCATGCGGCTAGCAGGCCTCTTCAGTGTGCACAGTGCAGAGGGGAGGGGCTTCCGACTAATCAGCTTCTCTCTTCAGTGTACAAGCAGAGTAATTCGCTTGTGCACTGCAGCCGATTAGCTATCCTGGTCAGAGGCCTCCCCCTCTCCACTGTACACACAGAAGAGACCTGCTACCCGCATGGAGATCCTGAGGGCACCACAGTGCTGCCATTCGCCCCCCTCCCCCTCAATTCTCAGTAAGCTGATAGCCAGAGGTGTAGGGGGGATGCTGCAGCACCAGGATGTTGCAGGTGAGTGGCCATGCCTGCCGTGATGATGATCTGCTGGATGTTCTCTGTGTTGGGGGAGAGGGGTACAGAGCTCTGTGTTGGGGGTGCACATCAAGTCCTGTACCATGTCTGTACCCTCTCACGTATCATGTCTGCACCCTCTCAGGTGCCATGTCCACATCCTCTCTGACAGTCTCCTGTACCATTTCTGCACCCTCTCTGACAGTCTCCTGTACCATGTCTGCACCCTCTCTGACAGTCTCCTTTACCATGTCTGCACCCTCTCTGACAGTCTCTTGTACCACGTCCGCATGCTCTCTGACCATCTCTTGTATCATGCCTGCAGTCTCTGACTAACTCCTGTATCATGTCTGCACGCTCTCTGATCATCTCTTGTATCATGTCTGTAGTCTCTGGCCATCTCCTGTATCATGTTTGCACACTCTCAGACCATCTCTTGTACCATCTCAGCACACTCTCTGACTGTCTCTTGTATAATTTCCGCACACTCTCTGACTGTCTCTTGTATTTTTTTGGCACACTCTCTGACCCTCTCCCTTTCTCTCTTTTTCTCCCTTTCTCTATTTTTCTCTCTCCCTTTCTCTCTTTTTCTCTCTCCCTCGTTCTCCATTTTTCTGTTTCTTTATTTCTCTCTCTCCCTTCTCCCTCCATCCTTGTTTCATCTCAGACTCTAACCACACCCCTGTTAAGCCACGCCCAATATTTCATTTAAGCTGCACCCAAGTCACACCTACAAATAAATGCCCCACCCATAATTAAAACAAGACTCCGCCCATATACAAAAAAACCCTGTCCCTATTGATATTTTCAGAATGTTGCCAACTATTCTACTAGCCAACAGGACATCTGGCCCACATAAATCAAAGTAGGCAATGTGGGGGTATCTTGTCTTATGGCAGCAATAGCAGTAAGTAAAAAATAAATAAAAATGTTGTAACTGCATTCTATAGGTCTTAAGGAGAATGAAGAATATATGGGGTGTTATTGTGGAGGCAGAGACTTTAACCTTTCAAATTCTGGAGGTTCTGGAGATCTTTTTTCAGAACATAATATTTAAAAGTCTATAGATGTTATAGATCTCCCTATAGCTTTTCTAGGAATTCTCTCTTGCAAATTCTTTTACATGTCGTGACTCTTGATTGATGAATACATGCCTTGATCCACACTGTGAGAAATGCATTTGCATGAAATCACATAACAAAAGGAAATGATTTGTCTGAGAAAGAAAGAAGAACTAAATATATGTCTACCTAATTTTGAGGCCTGTCTGTAGTTTTTGAAGATTTTGTGTTAAGAAAATGGTAGTCCTACTGAATTCTTATATATCCTTCCTTTGTATGACTAGGTATCAGACCATATATCTGTCACTTGATAATGAAAAGTATATAAGGAAGCATTACAGCTGCACACCTATTTATCTGAAAAATTGACATTCTGTATAACAGTCAGAACTGTCTTTCCTCTTAAAGCAGAGTTCTAGCCTCTAGGAAAAAAAATAAATAAAAGTCTCTGTTTGAGATGCCCCTTTCACCAAACATTAAAGTGGTTATAAACCCTTACATATGCCGATTGAAGTGGCTAGCCTCAGGTGATACACAGAAATAAAACAATGCCTTCCACATAAGTTTTACCTGTTTATCTGCAGCACTCTCTTCTCTACTGCTGTTCAAAGTACAGAGATTACACAGCATTTCTCAGCCCCAGTAGAAGGGAGCAGGGACCTGATGTCACATGCTGCATGCCATAGAGCAGAGACCTGAGTGAAGGGAATAGACACACTCCCTCTACACAGTCTCATAAGGAAACATGCATGGCTGAGGCTGTCAATCATCTGCTGTGTGCTGGATGGAGGTTGAGGCCATCTCACGGGATTGTCTTGTGTTGACATAGACTGACAGAAGTGACTCATGCAGATAGCAGAGGAATGAGAGAGCAGATGGAAATCAAGTGCAAGAAGAATATGGTTTGTTCATTTTTCATTTAAGAGGTTTACAACCACTTTAATTATGACTGGCGGACATGTTGGCTGATGCATCTAAAGATGGCCAAGTTTTTACAGCGCACAAGGGCTACCAAAATAAAAATAAAAACAATTTTATACAAGTTGTACAAGTTTAACCAGTTGCCGACCAGCCACCACAGTTGTACTTTGGTCGCACGTGCGGGGCGCGCGCACTTCCGCTGTCCCTGTGATGATTGGATTTGCTACGGAACCGATCAATCTACAGGTCCAGAACAATGATTTCTGGTCTGGACCTGCTGATCGGTTCTGGCGAATGAAATGCCTCCTCTGCCTGTGTAATGTAAACACAGGCAGAGGAAGTAATGCAATCTTCCCTGCTGGAGTCCTTTTCGGTTCCAGCGCGGAGAGAGAGAGCATCTAACAGTGAATTGCACAACACTACATTAATACCAGTACACGTTAGGCACACAATTAACCCCTTGATCACCCCCTGATAACCCCCAGTTAACCCCTCCACTCCTATCACTGTGTCACTTAATGCAGTGATGAGATTTTTCACTGATCACTGTACTTGTGTCACTTGTGACACTAAATCACCTTAGGGTAGGTAGTAGTAGGTAGTAGTAGGCCCAGGTGCCCCTCTTAACCCCCCTAATAAAGGTTGTAATCCCTTGATCGCCCCCTGTCACCAGTGATCACTGTACTAGTCAGCATAAATACCAGGCAGGGTCAGATTAGTCAGGTACTCTAGCACGCAAACACACACTATATAGGTCCGTTACTAGTATAGTATCTGAACGGACCAATATCTGATCAGTGATCTGATCAGATCTATACTAGTGTTCCCAGTACTTTAGTGTTCCTAAAAACGCAGCGTTAGCGGAATCAGCCCAGATACCTGCTAGCACCTGCATTTAGCCCCTCTGCCCAGCCCACCCAAGTGCAGTATCAAATAGATCACTGACACTTACAAAACACAACACACATAACTGCAGTGTTTGCAGAGTCACACCTGATCCATGCGAACGCTAACAGTTATTTTGGTACTGATTAAAGCAGGCTCTGACAACCAGGTGTGCTCTTTTGCCTGAGTCACACTAGTGTACCTATAAATTTGGAGACCAAAATGTCCAATCAGAGGTACACTGGTGAAGAGGCCTACACGTTGCTGAGCATGATAGATGAAAGCGACGGGGAAGCTCCACTGTCAGATTCAGGCTCAGCATACAAACCTGTAGACAGCAGCAGCACCCTGTCAGATAACTCTGACAACGAGTAGTGGTCCCTGCTAAGGTCAGGCGTACCCGATCCCATTCTGCTGTTGTTGAGGTGCAAGAATCGCAGGGCTCTCGTATGAAGCAGAGAGCCAGTACTAGCACTGCCCATCCTTCTGGTGACCTGGCAAGCACCAGCGGCCTAGTACACTCTGGTCGTAGACAAACCAGCACTGCAGTAACACTTGGTGACATGGCCAATCCCATAAGTGCAGTTCAAGCTGGTGTGGCTAGCACAAGTAGTGTCCTGCAGCCACAAAGAAGTCAAAGGCAGGCCCGCAGATCCCATAGGGCCCTTCCCACTACATATGCTAGCCCTGATTGGCAACCCACCACTTCTGCAACGCTCATACTTCCCCCATTCACTGGCCAACCCGGCATTCAGGTGGAAACAGTTGATATTACGGCCCTTGATTTTTATTCACTGTTTTTCATGGAAGATCTCTATAGATCTATTGTGGACCAAAGCAATTTGAATGCTGGTCAATTCATCGCCGCTAATCCCCAATTGTCACTTGCCAGAGACTGGAAACCTATTACGGGTCCAGAATTTAAGACCTTTCTGGGCCTTCCATTTCTCATGGGCATATGTAAAAAATCTGAGTTGCAGTCATATTGGTCCACTGACCCAATTCACCATATGTCTGTGTTCCCTGCTTCCATGACCAGGGCAAGATACGAGCAGATCTTGCGGTTCATGCATTTTAATAACAATGAACTCTCGTCCTCGGGGTGACCCTGGATACGATCGGCTCCACAAAATTTAGCCCCTCATAAACCACTTCAACCAACAATTCGCAGCCTTGTTTATTCTCGATCAAGTTGTCTGCGTAGACAAGTCCTTGATTAAATTTTCTGGCTGTCTTGCTTTCAAAAATTTCTCCCCAGCAAGCATGCCAGATACGGGGTCAAGATGTATAAGCTCTGTGACAGAGCCACGGGCTAGACATATAGTTTTATGGTTTACGAGGGTAAAGATAGTCATGTGGAGCCCCCCAACTGCCCAGACACATAGGGAGCACTGACAAGATTGTTTGGGACTTGGTGTCATCCTTATTCGGAAAGGGGTACCACTTGTATATGGACAATTATGCCACTTTTTAGTCACCTTTTTGATTATGGAATTGGCGATCTAATCGCCGGGGCTTCCCCCAATGGCTTGTAGAGTCCCATTTTAGACAGGCAGAGAGAGCCTGCTTGAGATGTAATAATTTGCTTGTGGTGAAGTGGAGGGACAACCGGAATGTTTTCGTTCTGTCCTCTCTTCACGCAGATACAACAGTCCAAATTCCAACGGCGACTGGTGTTGTGGAGAAGCCCCTCTGTGTCCACAAATACAGCCTTAAAATGGGAGGGGTGAACCTCAACGACCAGTTATTGGCGCCGTACTTAATTTCCCCTAAGGCCAGACGCTGGTACAAAAAAGCGTGTGTATATTTATTCAGAGGCGTAACTAGAACCTTCAGGGCTCCGGTGCAAGAAGTCATGAAGGACCCCCCCCGAAAAAGCATGATTTTGATACTTTTTGTTTGTTACTGTATAACATAACGGAAGCAATACATCGGTTGCTGATCTTATGAAGCAATCATAGGATAGATTAAAACTGACCTAGGGAATGGGATCAGTAACAGTGCTGGTAGGGAGGGGGGTGGGATCAGCAGCAGCGTTGCGGGTGGTGGAATCAGCGGTGGTGTTGGGGGGGGGTGGGATCCATGGCAGCGGTGGTGTCATCCTATCACACCACCACCTCTGCCTCTTACTGATCCCCCCACCACCACCACAGATCTCAATCATCCCTATCCCCACCCCCCCAATCAGGGGGTAGAGTTGCCACATCCTCCCTTTAATCCAGGACCAGGGATAGGCACGGACTAAGGCTGTCGCGGACATTTTCCAAATGACAGACCTCTGTGAAGGACACCAAGGTACATTTCAAATTAAAACCTTCAAAAAACTCCATCATCTGTTACTACCCTGTGATAAGGAGGGTGACTGTGGTTACCACCCTGTGATAAGGAGGGTGACTGTGGTTACTACCCCGTGATAAGGAGGGTGACTGCCTCTACTACCTCAAAAAACTTCCAAAATTAAACTTTACATGGAACCACAGGAAGTGTCTCCAGACAGTAAACCTTTTACAGGCGCTGTCGGAATCAGGCACGGATAGGGACCAGGACCTAATTTCCCTCCTACACCGTTGAGATGGGGGACTAACCCCCCCACCCCTATCCCTACTAACTCTAGACACCACCACCACCCCCCTAGTCATTCTCCGTCTCCACCACCACACTATCCTACTGTGGTGGCGACGGTACCTA
>BLSH010552221.1:88005-111171 GCA_018402905.1 Glandirana rugosa | reverse complement strand
CTGACTCTGTTCATTCAGAAAAGGAAAGAGCCGGTAAATTACAGATTACTGGCTCTTTCCTCCACTCTCCATCCTGAACAATCCCAGGAAAAAGCGAGAACCAGGGGAAGACAGAGGGGATCGGAGGGGGGGGGGACCAGAGGAGGACAGATCGGGACTGGAGGGGGAGACCAGGGGAGTACAGATCGGGACGAAGGGGGGCGGTGGAGTACAGATTGGGACCGAAGGGGGGGGGGGCGGAGGAGTACAGATCGGGACCGAAGGGGGGGGGGCGGAGGAGTACAGATCGGGACCAAAGGGGGGGGACTGGAGGAGAACTCGGAGGTGGACACGGGAACCGGAGGAGGAGGGGGGGCCCGGAGTAGCACAGAGGAGGACACAGAGGGGGATACAGGGACACTCTCCCTGTGCGGCTTTCAATAAAGCAGCTGAATGCCACAGAGGGGAGATCGCTGATTGTAATTTCCCTCACCGCCGCACTGATCATCCCTGAGTGTCCCTGTATCCTCCCAGTTGTGTCCTCCTCTGTGCTACTAAGCCCCCCTCCTCCGGTCATCCTAGTGTCCAAGTTTCAGATGAGGCATCGGGAGCATTTGCACGAGTACAAGTACTCGTGCAAATGCTCGGTATTGGTACCGATACCGATACTAGTATCGGTATTGGGACAACCTTACCTGTAAATGTTATTGTTACTGTGTTTTATTATGTTTGCTTTGCAGGTATGTAATTCTACTTTTATACGTTACTGTTTACTGTGTTATATTGTTAATCATGATTTGCTTTTCGGGTACGCCATTCAGCTGCAGCACTGATTTATTTATCTTGACAGCAACAGCGTTTGCTCCCACGATATGTAAATCAGCAACTCCAGCATTGTAGGAGGTGATTTCACACCACAGTTAAAAAGAGCATATATGCCGAAGCATAGGGGCAGGGGTGGACATAGGGGCAGATTGCCCCCATGCTTCGGCAATCTGCATATATTTTTAGAATGGTGCTATGCCCATCATTAGAAGTGGGTGGATGCAGGGCGCTTTTCTAATGGTGGGCATACCACCGATTGATTGGTTCTCTTTTTTCATTCACAGGCTGCATGAAAAAAAAGAACATTACAACATATGCCCAACAAGGACCAGCAACGTACTGGTATGTTGCTGGACTTTGAGTGGTTATATCAGAATGATGCCTGTAGGTATAGGTATCATCTTGATATCGTTCTTTTCAGCCGGCAGTCGGCTTTCATGTAAAAGCTATCCTAGTGGCTAATTAGACACTAGACTGCTTCTACAAGCAGTGGGAGAGAACGACTCCCCCCTCCTGCCGTTTCCATGGTTTTCTCGGGCTCTCCTGTCCCATCGGGGAACCTGAGAATGCAGCCGGTGGTTCTGCCAGCTGACCATAGAGCTGATCAAAGACTAGAATGGCTCCAATCATCTCTATAGCCTAAGAAACCGGAAGCTACGAGCGTTTCGCTGGATATAAGCAGCGCCATTGGAAAATTGGGAAAGCATCTTATCACACCGATCTTGGTCTAGAGTCTAGTAGACCCCACATTTAAGAAAAAAAAAAAACTGTCACTACATATTGCTATCATAGGGGATATTTAAATTCCCTGTGATAACAATAAAAGTGATTAAAAAAATGAAAGGGACAGGGTAAATATAACGTAAATATAACATAAAAAGCAAATGAATAATTAAAAAAGATAATCTTTTATATTTCACCAAACATTTGGGCAATAAAGTGTGTGTTTGTGCATTAAAATTCAAAATTGTGGTTTTTTTTCCCAAATAAATTGCGTTTGAAAAATCGCTGCGCAAATACTTTGTGAAAAAATGGTGCTATTTGGTTATTTCATGGCCTCCAAAACTGTGATATGTAGTGAAAAGTGAAATCAAAAATTTTTGCCCTTAGAAAGCTTGATGCGGTGATTGGTTTTCGGGGTACTGTACACGGCTAAGCTCCAAAAAAGTCTCACATATGTGGTATCCCCGTACTCAGAAGAAGCAGCAGAATGTATTTTGGGGTGTAATTCCACATATAGCCATGGCATGTGTGAGCAATATATCATTTCAGTGACAACTTTGTATAATTATTTTGTCATTTTTCAATCCCTTGTGACAAAAAAATAAAATATTCAATGGGCTCAAGATGCCTCTTAGCATATTTGTTGGCGTGTCTACTTTCTGAAATGGGGTCCTTTGGGGGGAGGGTTGTACTGCCCTTCCACATGCACCACAGGAAATGAGATAAGCAGTCATAAAATAAAAGCTGCATAAATTCCAGTTCAGCTTTAATTTGTTAGCCAAGTCCAAAATCTGCAAGTGCATTCAACACTATCATCTCACCAGACTGGCAGTGCTTCAGTCCAAAGGTGACTCTTGCTTCTCCCTCCGAAATGAAAGACAATTAATCGATTCCTCCATCCACACATTCAAGGTGGATGGTGGAATCCTCCTGTGGAGCTATTGTATTCTGAAAGCAGGGATGCCTTCCCACCCTCATCAGCACCGCCAGCTATAGTTGGCTGCACTGATTGAGTGAAAATATTCCAACTAGGCTGCCCATAGATAGATTGAAATTCATCCGTTCCCTGCTGAACCAGCTGAATTTAGATCCATCTATGGCTGACTTAAACCTGGAAGTGTGTTACTGGCTGCATCAACAGGTGAAAATGAAGGGAAAAAGTCTAAAATTAGAAACCTAATACAACCATCATATTTAGGCTGGGTTCACATACAGTATATGCTAATTGGATGCGTTTTTAACCACATCCAACTGGCATAACATGTGAATGTGACCGCCTTTCAAACATGTTTTGAAAATGGTCCTGTGCATTTTTGGGTCCAGTTCAGGTATGAATTCAGGGAAAAATTTGCACCAGAATTGCTCCCGAACCAGTGAACAAAAATGCACCGGACTCTGGACTGCAAACCCCAACCGCACATGTGTGAACCCGTTCTTATAGTGAATGTAAAGTCTTGTTTTTTTTTAATAATAAACGTGTTATACTTCTCTCCTCTGTGCAGTTGGTTTTGCACAGTGCAGTTCGAAGCCTCCTCTTCTTGTGTCCCTCTTTGCTGCTCCTGGCCCCTCCCTCCTATCAAGTGCCCCCTCAGTCAGCAGCTTTCTAGGGGGGCACCTGAGCAGAGTCACAGCTCTGTGTATCCATTCAGACATGGAGCCCTGACCCAGCCCCACCCCTCTCTCCCCTGACTGGCTGATTGACAGCCGCAGGAGCCAATTGCGCCGCTGTTGTGTCTCAGCCAATCAGGAGGAGTGTCCTGGAAGGCTTAGACAATCATGGACATTGCTGGAGAGAGAAGGGGCTCGGGTAAGTATTAGGGGGTGCTGGGGAGGCTGCTACACACAGAAGGATTTTAATCTTAATGCATAGTATGCATTAAGATAAAAAAACCTTCTGCCTTTACAACCCCTTTAAGAATTGTCAAGCTGCATTGTATTATTTGTCTTATTTTTTTACTGCTTTAAGTAATATTAACATTATAACACTTACATGAGATTCGGGTTTCATGTTACTACACAAAACTAATATAAATAAATAGGTTCAGCATACAATTAGTGAGTGCACCTATTCATGGGTACAGACATTGAAAACCACCAAAATAGTAACATGCAGCAAATATGGATATAACATTACTAAGATATACTGAAGCAGGCAGAGCACAGCAGACAAATGCTGTGAAAACATAGAAAATCATTTTAGCATAAAAAAATACATAAGCACAATACTGCAGTGCATTTTTACCCCACGATTAGTGATACAGGGTAGCAATTGCATTTCTTTAAAAAATTACTGCAAAATGTGTAATATATTAAAAGTATTTGCAATGATATACAAATGATGATGATGCTAAGTGTCCCAAATTAATGTTCAGGGAACATTTAAAAAAAGTAATCTTTTGCTGAGTGCATGATATCTTTTTACAAGGATGCTTTGACCACTAGAGGATAGTCTAGTCTTTCAAACAGAAAGATGAACAGCATATAACAATAGACTAGAGTATGATATTGTGATTGACTGAATAAATGCATGTGTAGCAGGAATTTATCAGTTTGCAAATATGTCTTGCTGCAAGAAAAGCGAGCTGTTAATACAACTGTACGTAGATTTGAAAAATCTGGCAGTAACCTTGGTAAATTAATGCTTGTAATTAAATGTTTGGTGTCATATATTAAAAAGGCAGTGTATCAGATGTTTGCATACATGATTTTGGGTGCATGTTTTTTGCTACTTTTTAAAAATTGTATTTTGTTCTGTGCCAATTTCTTCCATCTATATGTGATTGAAGAAGAAGACATTTTAAACTGTCTATACATGTATTTCATTGCGTATATTTTGTCCACAGCCAACATCCCTGGCATTATACAAACTCTTGTGCCCAATATTCACATTCCTAAGATCCAGATAAGAAACTTGCCCGCCTATGTACTGCTTCAGTACAATTGTAATATACAATTGTAATATTAACCACTTCACCCCCGAAGAATTTCACACTTTAGGACCAAAGCCCTTTTTGCGATTTGGCACTGCGTCGCTTTAACTGACAATTGCGCGGTCGTGCGACATTGTACCCAAACGAAATTTGCGTCCTTTTTTTCCCACAAAGAGAGCTTTCTTTTGGTGGTATTTGATCACCTCTGCGTCATTTCTGATCACCACTATAAACAAAAGAAGAGCGACAATTTTGCAAAAAAAAAAATCAAATTTCTTACTTTTTGCTAAAATACAAATCCAAAAAAAATATATAAAAAAACATTTTTTTTCATCGGTTTTGGCCGATTTATATTCTTCCTCATATTTGTGATAAAAAAAAATTGCAATCGGCGCTTATTGATTGGTTTGCGCAAAAGTGGCCGCGTTTACGGACGATGAGAATTCATTTCTGGGGTTTTTATTTTTGTTTTTATTTTTTACTAGTAATGGCGGCGATCTGCGATTTTTAGCGGTACTGCGATATTGCAGCGGACATGTCGGACCATTTTGACACTTTTTTGGGACCATTGGCATTTATACAGCGATCAGTGCTATAAAAATGCACTGATTACTGTGTAAATGCCATTGGCAGTGAAGGGGTTAACCTGCAGGGGGCGCTCTAAGGGTTAACTGTGTTCCCTGGGCGTGTTCTAACTGTGTGTGGGCTTCCCTAGCAGGGGAAGGGGAGCGATCACAGCTTCCATATAGAGGAAGGCTGTGATCACTCCCTTCCCCCTCTCACAGAACGGAGATCCGTGTTTACTTACACGGACCTCCGTTCTTTCACTGCGGGGGGGGGGGCATCGCGGGTAGCCGGCGGAGATCGAGTCCACCCTACCCGCTCCCTGGCCCCCCCGAACACAGTGAGCGCGTGGGCGTGCCTCCGGCGGCACGCGCTCACAGTGCATGATATCGCAGCCGCCGTCATATGACGGCGTTTTGTGATATCGAGCCATCTTGTGGCCGTCAACCTGCGGTTGACGGTCGGCAAGTGGTTAAGGTGATATTGAAGGTTTTTAAAAAAAAACGATAATACAAAACACACAACAGGGACGTGCGGTGAGGTCAGTAGCTGGTGAGGCACTGGCTAGTATCAGAGCCAGATACACACAGGTTACATATTTACAAATTAGGAAGAGGGGCAGAAGATGGATGCGGCCTGGTGCGGGGACATCGCTGGACATTGCTGGCTTCCAATGCAGGTAAGTGGCACATAATGAGCTAATATGCGATGCATACCAGCCCATTATGCTTTTACATTCCAGGGTAACATAGAGGAAGTAAACTCAATCAGGGTTTACTTCCTCTTTAATAAACACACACTCACCTGTCCCACGATCCAGCAATGCGGCCGCCTGAACCCTTGTTTCTCTTCTGCAGCACCGGCATTGCAAGTGTGGGCCCCCAGCTGTGACAGTTTGCGGCTTCACAGCCAGGTGTGCACTGCACCTCCTCAATGGCTGGGCAATCTTCTGGGACCAGTGACGTGCAGGGAGGGGGAGAGGAGAACTTCCGCTCGAGTTGCCTAGGCCCAAGCAGAAGTGGGAGCAGGGTACCTGTCAAAACTAGGTACCCACCCCCACCCCCCCAAAAAAATGACATGAAATGAGGTGAGGAGTCCTTAAAGCGAAAGTTCCACTTTTGGGTGGAACTCCGCTTTAACAAATGAACGCAAACATTAGAGCGAGAGCAATAATGCTATCACTAGACCTCCTCTGTAACTCTAAGGCCTCATACACACGGGCGTTTTATAATAAATAAGCAAAACGCCAGGTCCGACGTTTTTTAAAAAATCGGCGTTTTTTGCTGCGTTTTGCATCAGCGTTAGTGAGCGTCGGCGTCAATAGGCGTTTCTTAAAAAAAAATCAGTCCTCTGCTATTTTTCAACCTAAAAACGCCGGCGTAAAAAAACGCTTGTTAACGCCAGTACGGCGTTAGCAAGCGTTAGTGAGCGTTTTGCCAATTGGCGTAAAAAAACGCCAAAACGCTACAGCTACAGAACGCGATGGTCCCGCGTTCTAAAAACAGCTCACTAACGCTGACGCCCTCTACTGCTCACTAACGCAGGCGTTTTTAGAAGGCCATTGAATAACATGGAGAGCTGCAAAAAACGCCTACAAATGCCGGCGTGCAAAACGCCCGTGTGTATGAGGCCTAATTATGTAACCTGTAAAAAATTTGAAACTGTCCCCTATAGGGATATTTAAGTACTGAAGTTTGGTGCCATACCACAAGTGTGCGCACGTTTAAAACATGACATGTTAGGTATCTATTTACTTGGCGTAACATCATCTTTCACATTATACAAAACATTGGGCTAACTTTAGTGGGTTTTTTTAATGAAACAGTTTTTTTCAAAAAATAAAATTGTTTGAAAAATTGCTGCGCAAATACCATGTGCCATAAAAAGTTGCAATGACCACCCTTTTATTCCCTAGGGTGTCTGCTAATATATATATATATATATATATATATATATATATATATATATATATATATATATAATGTTTGGGGGTTCTGAGTAATTTTCCAGCAAAAAATGATGCTTTTTACATGTTGGAGAGAAGTGTCAGAATTGGCCTGGGTGGCAAGTGGTTAATTTCCAATTAATTACCAGTTAATCAGCTGCAGCAGATTCTCCCTCTTAAAGTGGTTGTAAAACCACTTTCACCTACAGGTAAGCCTCTAATAAGGATTACCTGTAGGTTCTGTGAATATCTCCTAAACTTGCACAGTTTAGGAGATATTCACTGCATCTGCTTGTGCCGACATCATCGGCACATGCGGCAACAAACCTGCCCCCCCCCCACTCGCACTACCTGCTCTGTGCAATAGTTTTTACAGAGCAACCTGTAACCTCCTTTTCTGGGGTCCCCCACCAGCACTGTTCACTCCTCCTCTACTGTGTATGCCCCTCTAGCAAGCTGCTTACTAGGAGGGCCGATGTGCGGGCTCGCTACCAAGCTTGGTGTGCGTCCATAAACATGGCTCAGCTCAGCCCTGCCCCGTGCTCTCTTCTTACATGATTTGACTGACAGAAACAGGAGCTCCTGCTGCTCTCAACCAAGTCTGTGAGAGTGCAGAGAGGGGAGAGAAGAGCTGAAGCCAGGCACAGCGCTGGATCGATACAGGACTCAGGTATAAATAGTTCTAAAGGCAGAAGGCTTTTTCCCTTAAAGCATTCTCTGCATTAAGGTAAAACACATTTTGCATGCAGCCCCCTGGCCCTCCTTATGCTTATGATGCTAAGACTGATCTCGATCCAGCGATGTGCATGAGAGCAGAGGTTCTCTCTGCTCTCTCCCTCTTCATTGGCTCAGACGCAGCAGCAGGAGACATTGGCTCCTGCTGCTGACAATCACAGCCAGTGAGGAGGGATCAGATGATGGGGCTGAGCCATGCCCTGTGTGTCAATGGACACACAGAGTGGGGCTCGATAACAAGCATATGCTCAAATGTTCCCATAGCAAGCGTCTTGCTATGGGAGCACTCAGCATGAGGGAGGAACCAGGAAAGATGGCAGGGGACCTGAGAAAGGAGAATTGGGGCTGCTCTGTGCAAAACTATTGTGCAGAGCAGATAATTATGACATGTTTGTTATTTTAATTTAAAAATGGACATTTACAATCACTTTATTGCAAATATTGCATTAAGGTAAGTCCACGAAGGCACCATCAAATAGGAAGACAAGCGATTTTTATATTTTCTCCTACAAACATTCAAACAAAATTCTACAGGTGTAAGGCCAGCATTAGAAATATTTTACATAAGTAACAATTTTTGGTCAAATTCCAGCTTACACTTTTTAGCAGTTAACCACTTCAATACCAGGCACTTACCCCCCCTTCCCGCCCAGACTAATTTTCAGCTTTCAGTGCTGTCGCATTTTGAATGACAATTGCACGGTCTTGCAACGCTGTAACCAAACTAATTTTTTTATCATTCCCACAAATAGAGCTTTCTTTTGGTGGTATTTGATCACCTCTGCGGTTTTTATTTTTTGCGCTACAAATAAAAAAAGGCCAAAAAAGTTGACAAAAAAGCGTTTTTCTCTGTTTCTGTCACAAAACTTTGTAAATAAGTACATTTTCTTCATCACTGACAGGCACTGATGAGGCAGTACTGATTGGCACTGATGAGGCGGCACTGATGAGCAGTGATGAAGAGGCATTTATATGCAGCACTGATGGGCACTGATAAGCGGTACTGATGGGCACTCATAGACAGCATTGATGGGCACTGATAGGTGGCACTGGGCACTAATAGGTGGCACCGATGGGCACTGATAAGTGGCACTGATAGGTGGCACTGGTGGCTACTAATAGGTGGCACTGGTGAGCGGCAATGACAGATTGCACTGTAAGGTTTCATTACCTGATGGTTCAGGATGGCATCTGAAATTGGTACTGAGTGCCATCCATGTTTGGCATTGTACCCCTTACCTGGTGGTCTAGGGTGGGCTCCCTGATGGTCTAAGATGGGCTCCCTGGTCGGCTCCCTGGTGATCCTGGGTGAGCTCTCCTTGGTGGCCCCTGGGTGGGCTCCCTGGTGGTCCTGGGTGGCGATCCTAGGGGGCTGCACTGATAAACAATCAGCGCAGAACCCCCCTGTCAGGAGAGCCGCCGATCGGCTCTCCTCTACTCACGTCTGCAGACGCGAGTAGAGGAAAAGCCCTTAAGCGATTCTTCCTGTGTACACTGTGATCAGCCGTGACGGCTCACGGTCACGGCTGATCACGTGGTAAAGAGCTTCCGATGGAAGCTCTTTACCGACATCAGTAATGCGGTGGGTCAGACTGATACACCGCACCACCGGTCACCGCGATGCGCGCCCCCGTGGGCGCGGGTTCACAGGTAATCCTGAAAGACATCAATGGATGTCCAATCAGGATAACTGAACCACCGCCCGGCCGTCATTTGTCTATAGACCGGGCGGGAAGTGGTTAAAGAAACTTTTTTTTCACTGTGGGATAAAGGTTTTAACTAAATGAATAACATTTGACCACTGTAAATACCCTTGTCAGTGTTAAATTGTTTGTTTAACATTCTAGCTGCCACTTTTGCTGGACAGCTTGGTCTCTTAACCTCCCTGGCGGTATGATTATTTCAGATTTTTGGTGCTGAAAGCGGTACATAATTTTGCATGGAAATTTGGCGTTTTATATTGTAGGGCTGCAATTCTTAGGAATAACTTACTTAAATCTGTCCAAACAAGAGTCTAGTAGACATCTCAGGTATGATAAAGTTTGAAACATGAAATCATAAATTATAATATAATAAATAACTAAAAATAATTAGCAAAAAAAAATAACGTAATAGTAATAAAATGTATTCAATAATGTAATCAAATCAAAAACATTGAAATTTGCTCATTTGCAGAATTGTCGCTGTCGTCACTTTCAGTTTCTGATGATAAATTTCCCCAAAAATCAGTATCACTCAATTCTGCAAATGATTCTTATTTACTATCGCTGTTTTCTAGCTGATCAAAAAACACTTTTGACGTAAAGGGACACTTTTTGGTTGCCGTGGACATTCTCATGTTTCCAGGCAGAAAGAATGACATATATAATATAAAAGTGCATGCAGGGCACTGGGCAAACCACTAGGGACAAAGCGGATGTGAAATTATTTCATACAGTAATGTAATCTTACAGATTACAATGTACTGTATGTTTGCTGTGTGTTTCACTTTTTGAATTTGCCGCCGGGCTCCGCCCCCGTGCGACGCGATGCTCGCAGGGAACGGAGCCCAGCACACAGAGGCATTGGACGGAGGACAGACACGCTGACACCGCAGGAGGACATCGCTGGATCCAGGGGACAAGGTAAGTAACGCTGCCTTGGATCCAGCAATGCAATCCTGAGTGTGGCTCGGGGTTACCGCTAATGGTACTGAAATTCCACCCCGAGCCACACTCGGGATTACTGCCAGGGAGGTTAAAGGAAGGTGAAAAATAACAGTCCTACTGGTAGAATCAACAAATAATAAAAACAAGCCACGGAGGAGAACTCAGAAAAATAAAGACTACTTTGTTAAAGTGGATGTAAACCCTCACATATACCCAACGAAGTGAACAGCCTCAGATAAAACACAGGGATGAAACAAATCCTCCTACATACGTTTTACATGTATATCTGCTGTCTTCAGCTTTATATATTCTTTAGAAAGTTCAGATTGTGTTAGAGATTTTCTCTTCCTGTTCACCACTGGGAGTGAAGTCTGGGCATACAGCCAAGACAGCTGATTGGAGAAAAGGCACACATCCCCAATCCACATAGGCAGAGACTCTCAGAACTGTCCTGTGACAGGGCAAGCTCTCTGCAAATCTATTTATAGCAACCTCCCCAACACAAAATTCAGGTTGCTTTTATCTCCAGTGACGGAGAACTTGTCAGAAGTTATCAGGCTGAAAACAGAAGAACGGGGCAGGAGAAAGCCATGGGACTTAGTGCTTTGAAGAGAGATAAGAAAACATTGCAGATATATGTGCCCAGCTCAAATTTCATGAATCGGGTTTACAAACATTTAAATTTTTTATTTTGCTCGTAGTTCTGCCCTAAGGGTCCTTTCACGCCAGCAGACCGTTGAGGTCCGCCTGTCAGTCTTTCAGGTGGACCTGATGGGACGCTCCATTGTCCTCAATGGAGCGAAACCCTATTTTCCATTCGTCTGGTGGATCGGATCGGATGAACACGGACAGATGTCGAAACGGGATCCGCTCGTGTGAAAGGAGCCTAAGACTACAAAGTTTCTATGAAATCACAAGCACGTGCCATGCTTTGTAAGACTACATTTACAAACGAATGAAAAATAAAAATGCCAAAATATACTGTATATCACAAAGCAAGAGGAAATTACTTTCTGTACCAACAATCTAAATCCTGTTTAAGGAGCAAATAATTCCTCTATTTCCCTGATCTACAATGTTATCTCACCAGTATGATAAATACGGCAGCTGCCGAGCAGATTAAGATTACACCTTCAGAAAATAAAAAAATCCAACTGTTATATTTTCCTGCACTTATTTTTCTTAAACATACAGAAAGTAACCCACACTTGTAAATGGTAAATGTTTCTCACTCTCTTTAGTAGTATAGATAGATGGATAACGTGAGAGAACAGCTGAGTGTAGGAGTGTGAAGGAAAAATTTAGTTTAGTTTTATAAATTCTTACGAGTATAGAGTATTAGAGGAACAGAGACCAGAGGGACAGCATCCAACCCCTATCATACATAAAACCCTACCAAGTGTGTATTTCTAGAGAGTTTTTTTTTTCTTGGAAGGGTGCATAAAATTGGCAAGGGCCAATCAGCACCTTTCAAACAGAGGCTCAGGAGTCATGCAGGGCAGTCAGAGGAGAATGAGAACTCCTCCTACAAGCTTTAACAAGACACTGATAGAAGTCACAGGACTGTTATATACTGCTGATGAGAAAAGGTAGAAAAGGTATTTAGCAGTTTATATTTACTAAAATCATTGCATTTCCAGATATAGTGAATGCAGGGTCCTTGGTTTAGTAACACTTTAATGCATTGTCTACCTGTCCTACCCATCACAGTCCCTAAACACTTATCTTGCTCCTATCACTGCTCAATTGCTGTCTCCAGCTCCAGCACCGTTCCCCTCACTTCCTGCTTTCACAAGAGAAATTGAGGGCAACAGTGAAGAGGGAGTGGGGGCATGGCGTACAGGCACCATGTGTGTCTATGGATTCTTGGGAGCACACATGCATGGTGTGCCTCTTTAACACCTGGCATGCTAAGCAGGCAGAAACTGATAGCATCCAAAGGGGGGGGCAACCAGAAAAGGAGGAAAGTGACCTTTCTTTGCACAGAGTAGGTATTACTGATTTTTTATTTTAAACAAAAAATTAGATCCTTGTGTATCACTTTAAATGGCTCAGTCTGAAGTTTTACTCAAACAAGGTGAGCCACAAAGTAGGTAGTGTTTGCCTTGCTGCCTATTTAGTTCATCCACAGTGCTCTTGGAATCCTTTATCTTGTTTAAAACACAGATTTTACACAGATAGTAAAAAACAAACAAACATATAAAACTGTTTTAAGGCCTCATGCCCACTGGGAACCAAAAAAGTTGGTCAAATGAGTGACTGCCAGTCAACTGTTAACGGGCAGCCACTCAATTGGTGGTTTCTTTTTTTATTTTTATACTTTACCAATAAAATCTAAGGAAACTATCCATTCACACTGGCTGGTAGTCACTCATTTGACCAACTTTTTTGGTTCCCACTGGCTATGGTGGGACCGCCTCTTGTGTTCAGTTGCTAGATGATATTGGTCAGAGCGACCCAGTAGATACTTTATAGTGGTGAATAGGATTTTATTACCACATTGGTACTACATAGTTATCCTTCTTTGGTTTTGTTTTTTTTCTCATGCCCACTGGACATTTTTTTCAGCTGCTCCCAGGGGTATCTGGCGTTTCTTTTTCTGCCTCTAGATGCCACTGCATGTTAGCCTATGTGTCCATGCTTTTTAATGAGTTTAGAGGCAAAGGCGTTTACAGGCTGGAAAAAAAAGCCACTGCCAGTGTGTCCAGGAGCAGCAGCACCTGATGCTTCTAAATGCGTATAAACCAGTGGTGTATCATCCATGGGTGCAGGGTGTTCACTGAACACGGGCCCTGAGGGGTGGGGGGGCCCACTGCGCTCTGACCCACACTGCACCCATGGATGATCTCTCCATGACAGCAGGGGATGATCGGTGCGGTGTGGGCTTGCACACGGACCCACCAATTTCATGATACACCACTGGTGTAAACGCTAGGCACGTTTAGCGCTTGAACATTAATTCATTTCAGTGGCCAGAATAAATTATTATTCTGGCCAATGAAATGAATTATTGCCAAAGCGGTTGACACCTGTAAACATGCTGAAATGCGTTAAAAACTTCTGCCAGGAAGAAAGGCTTCTAGGAGAGTTTGCAAAATGTGCTGTGTGTATGAGGCCTAAAACTGAAAAAATAAACAAAACAATTTTCTAGAACTGAGTATTGGTTTTCATTGGACTATAGGAGAGGACATGTCTGTCCGTGGTGTGAGAACAAATCTGGTTGTTGACCAATCGCTAACACCACATTGATTGATGGTTAATAAAGATGGGCGGAACACCCTCTTGTTCGGTTTGCAGCAGAACTCCCAAACAGGGAAAAAGTTCGGCACAGAACGCTAACTCCATTGAAGTCTACAGGAGCTGAACATGAGAACAAAATCACCATTTTGAAAGCTTATATGCAAGTAATTTGCCATAAAAAAGGTATGGAGGGCCGGATAGTGCCCTGGGGACATGTATCAATGCAAACATTTTTTAAAAAAATTATCGTTTTTAAAGGAGCAGTGATTTTATTGATGCTTAAAGTGAAACAATAAAAATGAACAATTCCTTTAACCGCTTGCCGACCAGCCACTGTCGTAATACGGCGGCAGGTTGGCTCTCCTGCCCAAATCCCGTCATGGTAGGTCGGTTTGTGCCCGCTGTGTGAACATGCCCACGGGTCAGACGGACTCGATGTCCACCGGCGACCCACAATCTCCTTCTACAGAGGCAGAACAGGGATCTGCCTTTGTAAACAAAGCAAGATCCCTGTTTAGTCAGAGTACATGACAGAGATCTACTGTTCCCAGTGATCGGGAACAGTGAGATCTGTCATATCCCTGGCAGCCCAGCCCCCACACAGTTAGAACACACACCGAGGGAACACAGTTAACCCCTTAATCGCCCCCTAGAGTTTAACCCCTTCCCTGCCAGTGACATTTATACAGTAATCAGTGGCTATTTAACCGCTTCCCGACCGCGCGCCGTCTTTTCACGGCGGCAGTCGGGGAGCTGGGCGCGAATCGACGTAAATAGGCGGCGATTCGCATTTTGCCCACCAGGGGGCGCGCGCGCGCCCCCGCCGCACTCCTGGGGAGTGTGCCCGCGGCTCGGGCGGACCCGATGTCCGCCGGCGAGCCGCGATGAGCGGCAAAAGACAAAAGAACGGGGAACCGCCGATGTAAACACGGCGGTTCCCCGCCCTGTCAGTGGGGCATGAGAGATCTACTGATCCCTGTCACTGGGATCAGTTAGATCTCTCATGCCCATGTTAGCCCAACCCCCCCACAGTAAGAACACACCCAGGGAACACTATTAACCCCTGGATCGCCCCCCCCAGGTTAACCCCTTCACTGCCAATGACATTTATACAGTAATCAGTGGACATTTAAATTTCTGATCGCTGAATAAATGTCATTGGTCCCAAAAAAGTGTCAAAATGGTCCGACATGTCCGCCCCAATATCGCATTACCGCTAAAAATCGCAGATCGCCGCTATTACTAGTAAAAAAAAAGAAATAAATAAAAACCCCAGAAATGAATTCTCACCATCCGTAAACGCGGCCACTTTTGCGCAAACCAATCAATAAACGCCGATTGCAATTTTTTTTATCGCAAATATGAGGAATTATATAAATCGGCCAAAAACGGTGAAAAAAAATGTTTTTTTATATTTTTTTTTTGGATTTGAATTTTAGCAAAAAGTAAGAAATTTGGGTTTTTTTGCAAAATGGTCGCTCTTCTTTTGTTTATAGCGGCGATAAGAAATGACGCAGAGGCGATCAAATACCACCAAAAGAAAGCTCTGTTTGTGGGGAAAAAAGGACGCAAAATTTGTTTGGGTACAACGTCGCACGACCGCGCAATTGTCAGTCAAAGCGACGCAGCGCCGAATCGCAAAAAGTGCTCTGGTCCTAAAGCTGCAAAACCTTCCGGGGCTGAAGTGGTTAAAGCTGGGTTCACAGCGGCTCCCAGCAGGGGTCCGGTCAGGGGCGGCCCGTCCCCTCTCTCCAGCCACCCCCTCTATGCTAATGGATAGATTCATGACACAATGGGCGGAATCTATAAGGGGTGGGACTTATCAGAAGTGTGAGGGATCAAAAAGGAAGGGTGCGTGCTGGTTCACAGTTTCAGGTCCGATTTTAGCATGAATTTTGGGCTGAATTCAAACCTAAAACTGACCAAACAATGCACAGCACCGGACCTGCTATGGAGATGTGTGAACCGGCCCCAAAGAGAGCTGGTCACAATTCCCTGCTATGCGAATTGGATGTGGGGAAAGCGATTCCCGGCCCAGCTCCTGAAAAACATATTGACTGTGCATTCAGCGGGTGAACAGCCCACCTAACACACAGAAAGTTTGGGTGTTCAGAGAGCACTCAACACCAGGGGAGGGCTGGCAGCCTTAGGCCTGGGGGGCAAGTCCAGGAAAGTGGCCCATTGAACCACCGAATCAACTCACCATCCATGCCCACCTTGTTTTAGAATGGATATTGATGTTATGAAGCAAGACAAATATGATACAATGTGGTAACATAATTTAATGTTAATAGCAACAAAGGAGGTTTAACAAAAAATAATGCATCAATGCCGCTCATCAGTGCCCGCCAATGCAGCCTCATCAGTGCCTATCAGCTCAGCCTCATCAGTGCCCATCAATGCAGCCGCACCAGTACCCATCAATGCAGCCTCACCAGTGCCTATCAAATGCAACCTGATCAGTACCCATCAATGCAGGCTCACCAGTGCCCATCAGCACAGCCGGCCCTGGGTGCCCTCCTCCCCTTTGCCTGCAGTTAGTTAGTGGCTGCACCCCTGGCCCCTGCTTCCTTCCTCCACAAGAAAAAAAAAGTGTGAGAGGGCAGCGGCCGTCGGTCATTTTGAATGTAAGTTAGGGTGGCCTGGGGGGCAATTGCCACCCTGCCCCCTGGCCCAGCCCTCCCCTGCTCAACACCATTCACCCGACATTTGCCCAACACTAATGGTTAACACATTAGAAGACTATGCTAGTTGTCCTTTAAGAAACATTGCAAATTTAAAAAGAAGTGCTGTTGTGTTAAAGTTGCCATTTTCACACAAGTCTTATATAGTACTTTATGCATTTCATGTGAAAGATTTACAGTATGTCACAAATAACTGTCATGTTGCATACTGCTGATGTTACAGCATATTGCTAGGGTCTGCTGTCATAGCATAGAAGATTCAGAGATTGTAGCCATGTTTTAGCATGCATTTATAATGAGCACAAGGCAAGGGTGACTGTATTATCTACATGTTCAAGGAAACCTATTATGAAAGGAATATGAGGACTGCCATTGCTAATCTCCTTTTGAAAATACTCATCCACTGGCTGCCATGGTGATTCTATGCCATCATTGTTTTCTGAGTCACTGACCAGAAAAAGCATGCAAATTAGGAGTCCTGACTTCACTTGCTGGACACTTTAAGGTCTAGGACTCAGAAAGTACTGAGGCCATGCTCAACTCCGTACACAGGATGTATTACACTCTCTCTATCATATATAGAGGTATCCAGAGAGAAATGCTACAAAAATCATATAGCCGAAGGTACCTTTATTCACTATAAATGGCACTCTCTGGGCATGTTTCTGGTCTGAATTTACATTTATTTATGTCTATATTTACATTTATTTATATGTTTACTTGTGATGGTATTCTAGACTCCCAGACGTATGTTTACTTGCCATGGCATATTGAATGATACAGTCCAAGATAAATGCCAAAGTAAAGATACAAACAACTTCTATGTTCAAAAAGTTATAGGATTATTAGAAATCATTATTCTGTATCAAATGTCACTTTATGAAAAAGCATTATCTCCTGAGACCCAGTCTGTGCAGAGAGAATGGCAGGTTGTTGACTCAACATGATCCGCAGGCAATATCAACTCACCAAAAACACAGAACAAAAATTACACATACAATTATATTTTACAGTGGCAAAGTACTATCCAACAAACAGTGTATACAAAGGGAACTGGAGTATCAAAGCATATAAATATGAATATGCACATCAGAAAAATCAAACAGGAAGAAAAACTTACATTAACCATTTGCTCTCCAGAAGATTTACCCCATGACCAGGCCATTTTTTACATTACTGTAACTGACAATTGCGCAGTCATGCTGTACTCAAATAACATTTGTGTAATTTTTTCCCACAAATAGAGCTTTCTTTTAGTGGTATTTGTTTGATCACCACTGTGTTTTGTCATATTTTGCTATTTTTTTTTGTTTTTTTGCACCATAAAGAAAAAAGACTGACTATTTTGAAAAGAAAAAAACAATCTTTTTTACTTTCTGCTATAAAACATATCCAATAAAAAAATCTAAATTTTTCCTGAATTTAGGCCAAAATATATTCTACTATATATTTTTGTTAAAAAAAAACCCAATAAGTATATATTGATTGGTTTGCACAAAAGTTCTAGTGTCTACAAACTATAGGATATATACTGAATTTTTTTTTTTTTTATACTAGTAATGGCGGGGATCAGCGACTTATAGCGAGACTGCAACATTGCGGACACTAACTGATGCTTTGCACACTTTGTGGGAACCAGTGACACTAATACAGTGATCAGTGCTAAAAATATGCACTGTCACTGTACTAATGACACTTAGTCATGGGAAGGAAGAAAACATCTAGGGCGATCAATGGGTTAAATGTGAGCCTAAACAGTGTTTGTGTGTACTATGTGTACTGTTTTTACTTAGAGATGTGATGGATTTTCTCTCCCTGCTTTGTAGGGAAAGAAAATCCACCACTTTCCCCCTGGCAGGACAGAACTCTGCATTATTTACATATGCAGAGGTCCATCCAGCCTATCTCCTCGACGATAAGCAGATTCCGGCAAACATCCATTGGCCCGCACCCGCTGATCGGCTTCTGCTGTGACAAATCACAACAGAAGTGGTGTTCGCGTGCGCTTCCCTGACGGAAGTGCAGAATCATGTATGTATACGTGATTCTGCACAGCGTGGCCGCCCTGTAGCAATAACTCTGCTATGGGGCAATCGACAAGTGGTTAAACAAGCAACAAGAAAGAGAAAAACAGAGTAAGAAATTGGACATAGGAATATGTATATGTATGGTAATAGACTGAGTGTATTCAGCCAGGCGCCCAGCACCACAAAAAGTTACTAAAGGAAAAAGAAAGAGAAGGACACAATGTTAGTCATTGTGTCATAATAACACTCTGACTTCCAGCACAAACAGGGGTAGCAGCAAGAACAGAGGGGAGGGTTCGATCTAATGTAGTTTACGCCAGGCTTGCACATGCCAGGGGTAGGCAACCTCGGCACGCCAGCTGTGATGAAACTACAAGTCCCATGAGACATTGCAAGACCCTGACAATCACAGGCATTACTCCTAGAGGCAGAGGCATGATGGGATTTGTAGTTTCACCACAGCTGGAGTGCCAAGGTTGCCTTCCCCTGTCAGTAGACAATGTTTTCTGGGACATTTTTGCAGGTAATAAAGCAATTTGGATTGTCAGCCTTGTGACTCTCTAAAAGACCTCTTACTAAATGAGGGTAAAACAAAAGTAAATGGAAAACATGGTAGGGCTGTGAGTGTGCATCTGAGGGCTGCAATACTAGTGCAAAACAGGAGGGGGAAACAAGAGAACATACCAAGGAGACAAAACATACATATTAAACAAGCTACTGTGCCAGCACAATCATCAACCCCAGGCCGTCTTTAATGTTGATTGGACTCTGAGCAAACATTTTCTTGGGCCCTCCCGAATCTCCTTTTAACTATTTGCCAATGCAGGTTTAAGGAGAAGCTGCCATGGGCCCCACAACAATGACTGGGCCCGGGGCAGCTTCCCCTTTTGCCCTGTGTTAAAGACAGCTCTGATCAACCCCTACCTTATCCCTGTGGAACAAAAAACAAACTTAATAAATGTTTCTTTTCCATTACATAAATCCGCTGTGCAATAATATTCCTATACTCTGATACTGTTTGCGGTCCTCTGAACATTTGTATTTTGATTAAATAATGGTCAGAAATGTTTCTTTACTCTGAACTTCATGTAATCCATTGTTTTCATTTGCGTAGAACTGGGATTTCTAGAAAAGGCAATGAAACGAATTCACAGCTTTTTTAGAATGCAACTTTAATCCACTTTCTTTTGCAGCATTTCAATGACTTTTCATGTACAAATAACAGAAATTAAGCTCCCTCAAAAAATGAAAGGTTATGGAGATCTGCTGATGCTACAAAAACACATCAAATAACATGAGCATGGTAAGGTTTACAACAAGTACTACAAGGTTACTTTATTTTTCTTGTCCCCTGCTAGAAATCCTGAGCAGAAAAATTGCAGATAAAGGCAGTTGAAGCTTGAACAGGAGAAACACACATTCTTCAACAACTATTTCCAGCCCAGTCCAGACTTTAATCTATTATTCCAGTCCTGATGATTGGAGATCCCTGTAGCCCCAAAACGCGTTGGCACTTTTCACTGAACACAAATAAAGCCTACTCTGGACTTATACCAGTGGAGTGGTGCCATTTTATTTCCACAGGGTCCCTGGGACTCACAGCGTCTCCATGTACCATCATTACAACCACAGGACACCAACCAGTGCAGCGCTCACAAAATTGTTGTGAGCAAGGCCATTATGGCCGAAACGCGTTAACATTTGCTGTACATACTCACCTTTTATGGAGATACAATAAATCTGGACTGATTTAAGAGCATGTATGGAGTTGTCTTTCATCCATTCATTACATTGGCAGCTGACCAACTGCACATCCTGCACCCGACAGCTCAGGAGGATTCTCATTAATCTGGGGTAGTGGCACCTTTCTCTGTTGTTGACGGAGCGCTCACAAAATCCCTCCAATATGGACACAGAAGAAAACAAAAACACATTTTTAGTAGAGTGGGGAAGGATTAGAACTTGTGACAACGTTTTTATTGCTTATGGAGTTTTAACTCTTTCCCACTCTTTCCGAAACAAAACAAAAACATTTTTGTCTGGAGTTAGTCTTTAAAGTGTTACTAAACCCAGGAGCCTGCATTCACTATACCTGGTCTCCCACAGTACACAGAACATGGAAATGCAATTCATTTAGTATATATAAATTGCTAAATACCCTTTCTCATCAGCAGTATATATAGCATTCTATCAGTGTCTGGTTAAAGCCTGCAGGAGGGGTTTTCATTTTCCTCTGACTGTCCTATGAGGCTACATGACCCCTGAACCTCTCTCTGGAGAGTGCTGATTGGCCCTCAGCTGATCACATGCACCCTCCCAAGAAAACAAAAAAAAAAAACTCTAGCAATACACACCAAACTGAGAATATGCAGAGTGACTCCAAAGGCTCTGTCTGATCAGAAGATGGATTGGGGACCGTGGAAGAAGGAAGGGATATAGAGTCTAGTATACATATATATATTTACGCACAGCTGTGCTATATATCAGTGTACACTGTACATACGGTATATAGTCCAATTCACGTGGTGTATAAAAATATATACAGCCTGGTATATTCCAGGGAATCAGAGAAGCCAGGATCAAACAGCCTTTTTACAAAATGCAGAGGATTAACCCCTTAGGTTCCACAGTGAGCATAAAAAGCATGCTTTACTGCATATGCAGACTGATTTTACTGTTGTGGGTTTAGTAACACCTTAAGTTTTTTCTTTAACCACTTAGCCCCGGAAGGATTTACCCCCTTAATGACCTGAGCATTTTTTACAATTTGGCACTGCGCTGCTTTAACTGGTAATTGCGCGGTCATGCAATGCTGTACCCAAACTAAATTTGCGTCCTTTATTCCCCACAAATAGAGCTTTCTTTTGGTGGTATTTGATCACCTCTGCGGTTTTATTTTTTTGTGATAAAAACGAAAAGACAGAAAATTTTGAAAAAATAAAATTATATTTTCAACTTTTTGTTATTAAAAAATACAATAAACTCAATTTTAGTCATACATTTTTGCCAAAATGCATTCAGCCACATGTCTTGGGTAAAAAAAATGTCAATAAGCGTATATTTATTGGTTTGTGCAAAAGTTATAGTTTACAAACGAGCGTACATTTTCTGGAATTTGTGCAGCTTCTATTTTATGAATGCCTATCTCATTTCCTGAGGTGCTATAATGGAAGGGCAGTGCAAACCTCCCCCCGTCCCACCAAATGACCCCATTTTGGAAAGTAGACACCTCAAGGAATTTGCTGAGAGGCATGTTGTGATCACTGAATATTTTATTTTTTTGTCACAAGTGATTGAAAAATTACAAAAGAAAAGAACAAATTACACAAAGTTGTCACTGAAATGATATATTGCTCACACATGCCATGGGTATGTGTGGAATTACACCCCAAAATACATTCTGCTGCTTCTCCAGAGTACGGGGATACCCCATGTGTGAGACTTTTTGGGAGCCTAGCTGCATACAGAACCCCAAAAACCAATCACTACCTTCAGGATTTCTAAGGGCGTAAACTTTTGCTTTCACCCCACACTACCTATCACAGTTTCAGAGGCCATGAAATTCCCAGATAGCAAAAAAAAACAAAACATTTTGCTGCTTCTTCTGAATACGGTGATACCACATATGTGAGACTTTTTGGCAGTCTAGCCGCATACAGGAGCCCGAAAATCACCGCTAGCAGTAGCACTAACCTGCTGACCCCCCACTCCTTCAACAGCTGCAGCAATGCTGACAGCACTCATACGTCTATTTCCCAAAGACAAGCACTGGATATGACGCTGAGCACGTGCACTCAACTTCTTTGATCGACCATGGCGAGGCGTGTTCTGAGTGGAACATATCCTGTTAAACCACTGTATGGTCTCGGCCACCGGGCTGCAGCTCAGTTTCAGGGTCTTGGCAACCTTCTTATAGCCTAGGCCATCCTTATGTAGAACAATAATTCTTTCTTTTCAGATCCTCAGGGTGTTATTTGTCTTAAGGTACCATGTTCAACTCCTAGTGACCATTATGAGAGAGTGAGAGCGATAACACCAAATTTAACACACCTGCTCCCCATTCACACATGAGACCTTGTAACACTAACAAGTCACATGACAACGGGGAGGGAAAATGGCTAATAGGGCCCAATTTGGACATTTTCACTTAAGGGTGTACTCACTATTGTTGCCAGCGGTTTAGACATTAATGGCTGTGTGTTCAGTTATTTTGAGGGGACAGCAAATTTACACTGTTATACAAGCTGTATACTCACTACTTTACATTGTAGCAAAGTGTTATTTCTTCAGTGTTGTCACATATATAATAAAATATTGTCACTGATATAATAAAATATTTACAAAAATGTTAGGGGTGTACTCACTTTTGTGAGATACTGTACACGTATAATCCCTTGTAAAGTTGCGCTTAACCACTTGCCGACCGCCGATCGGCATCTGACGGCGACAAAGTGGTTCGTTATCGCAAAACGCCGTCATACGACGGCGGCTGCGATAACGCGCACTGTGAGCGCGCACTCATATGTCGAACATATTGTCACATTTAAACGACAGGGGAGTTTTATTGACTTGTGTGTCGGTAATTACAGATTTGGCGACCGTTGTTATCACTCATGTGGGAATTCACTTTTACAGGTTTAACCCGGGATAATCGGTAAAAGGGAGGGGCAACAGTACACTGAACAATCACAATGTTCCAGAGTACACACTTACCCCTCGTCCACACAATTTAAACCACAATAGCGAGAGTGAGAGAGTATTACCAGTGATCCTCAACTTGTACCATGGAATTCTGTTTATTGTGGGACTCCTAGACTTTTCTTTCTTAATAACAAGATGTATTCCTACCGGATCCGATATTCTTCC
>BLSH010552221.1:66740-87995 GCA_018402905.1 Glandirana rugosa | reverse complement strand
GGGTGTACTCACTTTTGTGAGATACTGTACACGTATAATCCCTTGTAAAGTTGCGCTTAACCACTTGCCGACCGCCGATCGGCATCTGACGGCGACAAAGTGGTTCGTTATCGCAAAACGCCGTCATACGACGGCGGCTGCGATAACGCGCACTGTGAGCGCGCGCGCGCCGCCGGAGGCGCGCCCGCGCGCTCACTGTGTCCGGGGGGGTCCAGGGAGCGGGTGCGGCGGCTTCGATTGCCGCCGGCTACCCGCGATGGCCCCCCCGGAGCGAATGAGCGGGGTCCGTGTATGTAAACACGGACCTCCGCTCTGTGTGAGGGGGAAGGGAAGTGATCACAGCCTTCTCGTACATGAAGGCTGTGATAACTTCCTTTCCCCAGATAGGCAGTCCCCAAGACAGTTAGAACACGCCCAGGGAACATAGTTAACCCTTAGCGCGCCCCCTGCAGGTTAACCCCTTCACTGCCAATGGCATTTACACAGTAATCAGTGCATTTTTATAGCACTGATCGCTGTATAAATGCCAATGGTCCCAAAAAAGTGTCAAAATGTTCCGACATGTCCGCCCCAATATCGCAGTACCGCAAAAAATCGCAGATCGCCGCCATTTTTAGTAAAAAAAAAAAAAAAAATAAAAACCCCAGAAATGAATTCTCATCATCCGTAAACGCGACCACTTTTGCGCAAACCAATCAATAAACGCCGATTGCGATTTTTTTTATCGCAAATATGAGGAAGAATATAAATCGGCCAAAAACGGTGAAAAAAAATGTTTTTTTATATTTTTTTTTTGGATTTGTATTCTAGCAAAAAATAAGAAATTTGGGTTTTTTTGCAAAATTGTCGCTCTTCTTTTGTTTATAGCGGCGATCAGAAATGACGCAGAGGCGATCAAATACCACCAAAAGAAAGCTCTATTTGTGGGAAAAAAAGGACGCAAATTTCGTTTGGGTACAATGTCGCACGACCGCGCAATTTTCAGTTAAAGCGACGCAGTGCCGAATCGCAAAAAGGGCTCCGGTCGTAAAGCTGGAAATCCTTCCGGGGCTGAAGTGGTTAAAGAAAAAAGTCCAAATTGTGAAAAAAGTCTTTCAGACGATATGTGCACCACCCATCACCAGAAAAAGTGCGTGATCCTGAGTGTAAGCCTCCACCTTACAGAATGCTTGCATACCAGCTAACAGTGTCCTCCTATTACGGAAGGTCAATCTCGCTTGTGGCTCAAAAACCCAGCCAGGGCCTTTATCCAACCAGGAGGACTTTAAAGACGAAGATAGGAAATCCGCCACTTTAAGAAGACTCAGTCATAGGAGATCCCCAAGAAAAGATAAAAACTTGCCATAGCATAAAATCCTTTACACGTTTATTCCAAATAAAAAGATTGCACTTACAAAATGGACTTTCAGACCCGCATAAGATGTACAAGCTAGCTGGCTTCAAATAGCAGCCTGTCCTTTCGGGAATTGCGTACGCGGTGACATCAGCACGTCTCTCCAGCCGACGCGTTTTGTCACAATCTGCCGTCGTCCTGGGGCACCTGGGCAATGACATACATGTGTATGTAAATGATGTCATGTTTTAAATGGTATAATGTAGACTGTGTTTACCTGTGTTTAGGTGCAGTCAGTTTAGCTGTGTTTAGAGGAAATAACATTCTGTGTGTTCATAGGCAGATTAGATATTCTGAATGCATCTAAATGCTTGTAAATGCAAGTATATTTAAATGGAGGAGAATTTAAACTCTTGTCACCCACATAATGTATATGAGTGGCAGCAAAGATGGCGGCTTTAATGCCCACACGCCATACATATGTCTCCATGTACAGCTGAGTTTTTTGTGCTGTTAGCGAGTTCCCATCACAGTGACCAAGCTTTCATAGCTCTTAATCTCTAGTTATAATCGGTAGCCCGAAGGACGGCACAGTGTGCATAGACTGGACACATTGGCTGAAATAGGACTTCATTTAAAGGCATGAAAAAAAAGAAAAATGCCTTTAAAAGCGTCATTTTTTTCTAGCTGTATGAATGAGACCTAGATGTTCTTGTGTTTACATGCATTTACATGCAGCAAAACAAGCCAAAATGTCCCAGACATGCAAAATTCTTGCTTGGGTAAATGCTGATAGACAAAATACACCTGGATGCAAGTGAATGTCTAGGCGTGACATCACAGCAGAGCTTTACATGTTTCCAGATGCATTTAAAAATGACCTCTCTGGATGCATGTATTTTGTTGCTCATGTGCATGGGGCCAAAGTAAACCAAACGCAGGAAGCTCGCAGGAATATAGCCAGAAGCATGAGACAGTGCCTGGAAATCACGGCCAGCCAGCAACAATGCTGCATGGAAAATATGCTGCTACTATGACATACCTTATGTCACCGACAGAACTACAGAGTTTGCATAAAATGACAACAAAGAAGCCGAAACATTCTAATTTCTGCTGCATACAAAGGATGAGTCACACTGCCAACGCAAAGCACTGCACTGAAAAAAAGGTACAGCGCTTCACTAAATGGGAACGACAGAAAAATCACACATCTACAGTAATTAGAAGCAGCGGGGTTGATTTACTAAAGGCAAACAGGAAGCTCACTTTGCAAGGGAAATTGCACTTTGCAAGGCAGTTTTCACCAAAGCTTAGAGAAAATGGTGAAAGTTCGCTTTGCAAAGAATAACCAATCATTTGCAAAGAAAAAAAAATAGCATTTTTGCTTGCACGTGAATCACTAGGCTCTGGAGAAAATTCTCCTGCCAAGTGCAACTTTATTTGCAAAGTGAATAGTCAATTTGCATTTAGCAAACAAACACCAGAGACAGCCCTAGCTCAGATATGTCAAAGTGGCTCAGAAAAAAAAAAAAATCAAAGTCATTGGACAGCTAAAATGCTAACATTAAGGCCTCATACACACGGGCGTCTGAAAAAAAATAAGCAAACCGTCGGGTTCGACGTTTTGAAAAAATCTGTGTTTTTTTTTCGGCGTTTTGCATTGGCGTTAGTGAGCGTTAATGAGCATCTGCGTCAATAGGCGTTTTTTTAAAAATCAGTCCTCTGCTATTTTTCAACCTAAAAACGTTGGTGTCAAAAAACGCTGGTTAACGCCGGTATGGCGTTAGCGGGCATTAGCGAGCGTTTTGCCGATTGGCGTCAAAAAACGCCAAAACGCTACAGCCTCAGAACGCACTGGTCCTGCGTTCTAGAAACAGCTCACTAACGCCGACGCCCTCTACTGCTCAAAAACACTGGCGTTTTTAGAGGGCCATTGAATAACATGGAGAGCTGCAAAAAACGCCCAAAAACACCAGTGTCTAAAAACGCCCGTGTGTATGAGGCCTTATAGTTAATCTGGCTCAGGACTGTTCTCATTACAGGTTCCCTTTAAAATGCCAATATGTAGCGTAGCCCCAGCTTTGCTCTGCTCTTGCAAGTATTTGACAAATTTCAGTTCATTTTGTACTGTTGCTGAAGTCTAGGTTAATGCGAACAGCACTCTTTAGCATGAAATCTGTAAATCTGATCCAGAGAAACTTATTTAGCAGACTTTCCTTTAAGTCCAGCATGTATTATCCATACATTAGTCAACTGAATGAGTATTCCTGTATAACATTCGCCACCTAGTGGTCACACTAGATTAGACAGTTGCTGGTTGTAGCTTACAGTACAGTACACACTGAGCCCATAATAAGTTTTAACGCCTTTGGAAGTTTTTAGGTTTTATAGATTATCGATTATCAATCAGACATTGAATCGCAATGGATTTTATTTTTTTCATTTGGTTTTTACAACATGTTTCTTACCCTTATCAAACAGAAAAAAGTATCAATTTGTTTAAGGCTGCTTTCACACCAGGGTGGGGGGTTCATAAGTGGTAAAGTGCCGCTAGTTTTAGCGGCGCTTTACTGCTGTTTAAGTGGCACTTTTCGACCGCTAGCTGGGTGCTTTTAACCCCCAAGAAGGGGTTAAAAGTGCCCCTGTTGCGGCGCTTCTGAAGCGTTTTTCAAGCGATGGAAATCGCTGCCCATTCATTCCAATGAGCAGGGCAATTTAGGCGCGGTGTATACAGCGTTCCTGAACTGCCCAAAAAATGTTGCTTGCAGGACTTTTTTTCCCGTCCCGCAAGCACTCTGCCCCAGTGTAAAAACACTCGGGCTTTCACACTCAACATGGGAGGCAGTTTTCAGGCACTTTAAAGGCGCCATTTTTAGCGCTAAAACGCCGGAAAACTGCCTCAGTGTGAAAGGGGTGTTATTGAAATTAGAATTATCAATAAAACTGGAAGTATACAAGACATGGTAATTCCTTGGTACAGATTAACCACTTCCAGCCCCAGCCATTTCTACTATTTCTCTCCTACATATAAAAATCTTTTGTTTGCTAGAAAATTACTCAGAACCCCCAAACATGATATTTTTTTTTAGCAAAGACCCTAGGGAATAAAATGGCAGTCATTGTAATTTTTATGTCACAAGGTATTTGCGCAGCAATTTTTCATGCGCTATTTTTTGGGAGAAAATACACTTCAATGAATTTTAATGCAAGAAAACACATTAGATAAGCCAATTTTTTGGTAGAATATAAAATATGATATTACGCCAAGTAAATAGATACCAAACATGTCACACGTTTAAGTAAAAGTTGCATTCACAGCAGGCTGCCCTTTACAAAAATAGAAAATAGTATTATTTCCAAAATAAAGTATTATTCTAAGAAAAATATGATTTTTCATGTGGTTCTTTACATGTCTTTTAGAGGTTTCTGCTTCTAGTGCCACAACACAAATATCCCAGTGGAAGAAGGTAAATAAAATATTATGAGTTGTTTAACCGGTTCCCGACCGGCTACTGCATTTTTACTGCGGCAGTGTGGCGCTGTCTCGCGAAACGCCGTATATAAGCGGCGATTCGCGCGCGTGCAGCTAGGGGGTGAGAGCGCGCCATCGGCGGCGCACTCTCAAGCCTGCCACACTCTGGAGCAGTGTGCCCGCGACTCGGGCGGACCCGATGTCTGCCGGCAACCCGCGATGACCTGTCAGAGGGAAAGAACGGGAAACCGCCGATGTGAACAAGGCAGTTCCCCGTTCTGTCAGGCGGCATGTAAGAGATCTACTAATCCCTGTCACTGGGATCAGTTAGATCTCTTATGCCCCTAACAACCCAGCCCCCTCACAGTTAGAACACGCCTAGGGAACACAGTTAACCCCTAGATCTCCTCCTGCAGGTTAACTCCTTCACTGCCAATGACATGGGTTTATACAGTAATCAGTGGATATTTAAATGTCTGATCGCTGTATAAATGTCATTGGTCCAAAAAAAGTGTCAAAAATGTCCGACATGTCCGCCCCAATATCAAAGTCCTGATAAAAATCGCAGATCGCCGCCATTACTGGTAAAAAAAAAAAATTTAAAAATGCCAGAAATTAATTCTCATGGATTGTAAATGCAACAACTTTTGCGCAAACCAATCAATAAATGCAGATTGCGATTTTTTTTACCACGATTATGAGGAAGAATATAAATCGTACAAAACCGATGAATACATTTGTTTTTCTATATTTTTTTTTGGATTTGTATTTTAGCAAAAAGTAAGAAATATTGTTTTTTTTTGCAAAATTGTCGCTCTTTTTTTGTTTATAGTGGTGATCAGAAATGACACAGAGGTGATCAAATACCACCAAAAGAAAGCTCTATTTGTGGGAAAAAAAGGACGCAAATTTTGTTTGGGTACAACGTCGCACAACCGTGCAATTGTCAGTTAAAGTGACGCAGTGCTGAATCGCAAAAAGTGCTCTGGTCCTACAATGGGAAATCCTTTCGGGGGTGAAGTGGTTAATGATATCCATTCATGGTGGGGGCCATAGGTGTGCGCAGCCTATTGCATTAGGGTGTGCACTCCAAAACTCAAACACATATGCATTTCTCTGTAGCCTCAGCTGCACTGAACAGTGAATGAATGGGAATGTGCTTCATGTTCATTCAGAAACTGAAGCATAGTAAACAGGAAAGGGCTGGTAAATGACATATTGATTAGCCCCTTCCCCCACTCTCCATCCTGAAGCATCCCCCACAGCAGCCAGAGGGAGAGGCGGGAAGCCAGCAGCACTGCGGTGGAGGGGCGCAACATGGGGGTAAGCCTGGGCAGTAGGGGGAATCTGCACCACACGGAGTGATTAGGGTGTGCCCAGGCACACCTTGCACACCCCCTGCACACGCCTATGGTGGGGGCTGAGGAAATATGATGCTATCTAACCCCTTATTAACCCTCGAAGAACAAACCGACATACACACGGGCTGAATGTCCGCCGTTTCTTTTTGAACCGGCTGTTGTCTCTTGACATTCAGCCCGTGGTGTGTACGGAGCTTAAAGGGGTTGTAAACCCTCACTGTTTTTCACCTTAATGCATAAGGTGAAAAACCTTTTCTACTACAGCAGCCCCCCAGACCCCCTGTTTTACTTACTTGACCCCGATCGTTCCCTCGCCGGCGACGAGCCTAGCAGCTCCAGCCACGTGCTCCTGTCCTCATTGGCTAGATTGATAGCAGCGGGGGCATTGGCCTATTCCTGCTGTTTGTGTCGATGGAAATCGCTTCCCTGAGGGGACAGTCGGAGAAGAGGAGGACCCAAGAGCGCCACTGACACTGAGGGACCCCAGAAGAGAAGGATCGGAGCCACATGTTGTACCAGGTGGCTGCAGGGGAAGGAGGGGGGTGGTGAACTTTTGCTTGCATCATCGTGGTGATCCCACTGGAAGTGGGAGTGGTACCCCCCCCCAAAAAAAAACTTAAATAGGAGGGAGGGAGGATGCAGACAAGCATAATTTATTGGTGAAATATCATTTTGTTTACATTTTTTTTTTTTAGGGTCACATTTTAAAAAAAATTAGCAAAATTAAAAAAAAAAACTTGCAAAACAATAGCACCAAAAGAAAGCCTTTGGGATCTGCATCATACTTAATGATGTCCGAGGATCTACGACTGTCAGAGCATAGGGGAGACGAGGTGCCAGTCTTACAGCCTACCATTTCTGGAAGCCTACAAAAATACAAATATTTAACTCTTGCAGTTCTGGGGCAACCCCACTGCAAAATAGGATATTTGTTTTCCCTAGAATTCAGCTTTAAATAAAGGCAAGAGATATCATGGAATAAACAGGCCCATTGCAGAATATAATAAGGGGTATGCTGGTGAAAAATCAAAAGTGTTAAATACCAAACTCCGGGTTCAGCCCCACAACACACAACTGCCCTCCCCTCCCAACTGGAGGTCCCGTATAGTGCAGGTTTTGTTCCTTGACTAAACTTCCACGTGATCCCAACCTGCAACCTCTTGTTACCAACTACCTCCTACCTGCTTTATCAGCTATCGCACCCCAGCTTTCTCACCTCCTAGAAATCTGAGGACCGTGACCTAATACTAGCATGTAGTGAAGCCTATCTCCACCATCAAGAGCTCTTGTGAAGATGGGTTAGTGCTGAGACCCCACATCCTGGATGAGCCCCAGGAAATTTGCTCAAGTATTTATGCTGCTAGTTTGTGTATCAACCAGTCCACTGCTATAGCCTGACCCCTGATCGAGACATTAATAGAAAACAATCATCTTACCTAACGTGAAACTCCAAGAACACTGGTAAATACAGAGTTGAAATACATACTGCATTGTAACATAAATGTAAGCGTAAGGATAATGTTGTCTTAGGGAGATGTGAGGTGATCTATAGAAGTAGTGTAATTGTGCATGTAGTTTAATTCTGTGTTATTAAAAATATAGTATTCAGTTATCAGTCATGCGCGTATGTCCTTTCATTATCATTTGAATAGGACCAAGCCAGCTCTAAGGATCGAGTTGCTAGATCTAGATCTAGATGCCAATAAGATGCTAATAAGAGTTCCCAATCAGATTAATCATAGATTGTCACCTTCTTGAAGCTTCAAACAGAAGTCCTAGCCTTCTTGACTGCGGGGACCCGCAGGGGGCATCTGTTAGGCCCCATAAGGTCTACAAGATTTGATTAGTATCAACAGATCAAAAGAATACATTTTGTCTCTCATAAAAGCTGAAATATTAGTGACAGAGAGATGAAAATAATTCCTTGTGATTGTACGCGTGTTGGGCTACAAATACATATCAATCTGTATTTATAGCGTGTGTAGAATCTTAGCAAATCATGCAAAACAGTTAGATGGCGCTGGAATGCGACAGGTAGGCGGCGACTGGTACTGTTGCGATCAGAGCAATCTGCTGGTGTTGGAAATCCTATCCATAACCCAGCGGTCAGAGCCATTCTGGCCCAATGTGGGGCTAGTCATTTCAGAACACAAAACATCCTGTGGGCTGGGGCAGGAACACCCCGAGGGTTGATTAGCCAGGGGTTAACATCCAGCTCACATCCATATTTCAATAAATTGAGGAGCCTAAGATATGGACCGGGTGCTTCCACTAAGTCAGTTCTAAACTGGAGAGTCTCCATAAAGTTCTCTGACATACTTTTGTCCAGGGATAGGCTGCGGTAAAGTTTATTTCTGTTTTTATTCCTTTTTATTTTCATAGCGAATTGCCAATTGTATGTATTGTCTGTTTATCCTTTTGTATTTTTTGTAACTCCTTTTTCTTTGTATATATTTCTTATGCACTGCCTACTTTCGGGATATTAAATGTTAAAATGAATAAGTGTCTTCCATGTACTAAGCTAGGACTCGTATCTCTAGAGAGATTGTTGTATTTTAGTGCCTAAATACTTGGTTTAAGCTACATGTGTGGATAGTGGGAAGAGTGATTAGCACCGGGGTTTTAGCTTGCAGGATAGCTAGGGAACCCTAGAAGTGTGTACTAATTGCTAGACTGCTCCCCAACCCTTAAGCCTCGTACACACGGGAGGACGATCGTACGTACAGTCGTCTCAAATCGTATGTTGGCTGTTGTATCTAACATACTGACTGCACTTCACAATCGTACGACCAAAGAAAGAATGTTCAGGTGCATGTAATTAGCATCTGGCCGTTCCTGACTTCTGAGCATGCGTGTTTTGCACAATACAACTTGTTGGACCAACTTCTCTGTACACACGATACAACGGTCGTATGACCGCTTATTGGTAAGACCAAGTTTTCTTGTTTGCTCATACAACTCCCATTGTACGACCGTCGTACGACGGCTGTTCTAATCGTGCGTACTAACGATCGATTTTACATACAACGGTCGTTTGTACGACCTGTTGTATACGATTGTCGTCCCGTGTGTACGAGGCTTTAGAGTGCACCAGATTGTATGTGAGATTCGCATCTGCCTGTGTGTGGTCAGCCAGCTGGATTGGAATGGAGTCTCCCTCTAGTGGTGGCCAAAGGTAGTGCGGGCTGTGAAAGTACAGTAAAGTCTTATTATTGCTTAGTATAAGTTCCCACTTATTCCCTCATATAACCCCAGTCACAGAACCACGTCACGGTTAGCTAGTCGCCGTGGGCGTGTGTAATCCGTGACATGCATATGTTACAATTTTGTGTGCTAGAGAATAGTTTAATGCTGTACAGCCAGTCTTGTGGATTGCAGTGCACAGCCAGCTAGATTGAGATTAAGCACTAATTTACTGGTTCAAAAATTCAGATCTGTTTGTTAGGCGAACAAGGAAATAAATACATGTGTCTTAAATGTGGAAATCACAAGACTGGCTGGACTGAATTATACCTGCTTTTGCACGTAACTCAGTAAATATAGATATATTTCAACTGTGTATTTAGCTTTTTGTCTGGAGTTCAACTTTATTATGCAGTGTAAATGTAATGTGTCATTGTTAAGTAATGTGTAAATGTTACAAAAAATGTTGTTTAAGACAGCCCTGCCTTTCACTGTGACATTGCAGCTCTCCTTGTCAGAGACATAGATAAAGGGGGACATGGCGGGCAACCCTTTCCCTTAGACTTAGAGCATCCATCCCCGAGGTACAGCAGCTAGGGAAGAAGGACCCAAAACCACAGCTGGCAAATATGCCCTAAGCAGCAGCAGTGTCAGTGCTGCCCAATAGTTGCCTGCCCACATTTCCAGAGACTGCAGCAGCTATGCCCGTTGGACCTGTCTTCTGCCAACAATGTTACCTTGTACACAGTAAGTAGGCTCAAGTTTTAAACCCCTGCCACAATGAGCACAATTTTTCCATGTCCACAATTCACTATGGTGCTTTGTGGGCACCTCCTATTTATCCTCCTCTGGGTGTCCCAGGCTGAACCCGCTCCAGGAAAAAAAATGACAGCCCTGCACTTTGTATAGTTAATTTTCTTTAACCCATAGGAAACCGTCCCTACCATGAACAAGCCACATGGTTGTGTTTGTCTCCTAGGATGTCTTAAGCTGGTCATGTACCATTCGGAATTCAAGTGGTCCTGCAGGGTCTGATCAAATTTTTGTTGTTGTGTGGCCTTCTCTACTCAACAGAAGTCAATTATGTATTTGATTTCTGTTGAAGGGGCACAATGGAAAACTCTGATCAGTGGCTGATTTGGTGGTGGGGGTTTCCTTCAAACTTGATTGTGTGGATGAAGGAATCTTTTAGGTTTTTTTTTCATTAAGCACGCTGGCTGAACAAAAGTGAACTAACTGTATATGCCCTTCCTTACTCCTAACTTGCACTCTCCTACTCTGTGAAGATGGCCCTTGTGAGAAGCTATGAGTAGCAATTACATTGTCATTTTTCTATCATGTGTCTTTTAGCACACCAAATTTTTAGAGAGAGTAAAACCGATGCTTACTAGACTAGTGCTTGGTTTAAAAAACACGCCACATTCTATTGTTCAAACAGAAATCTAACACATATGGAAGTTGGTAGGACTTTTGAGGAACCACCCATATATCCATAAAAACATTTGATCTGTATTTATACAATTACTAGATTAAAAACAGTTTTAATTAAAACAGCACAATATATTAACTCTGACCCTGAACAGCATACTTTATCACCTGCTTGGAGCAAATTGGCATTAATACATAATGGGTAACCCCATACATAACCCCATACATAACATGTTTTAGCTAGTAGGCTTTTATGAAGCTCAGTGCGTTTACTGGAAGGTTATAAAAGTCCAGAGTCAAAAGACAGGGGTCCAGACAGGAAATACAAAGAAAGGCAGTGCAACCCACAGACAGCAGGTACAATACCTGGGGCACAGCAAGCACGTCAATTACCCATAGTTGGTAGAATGTAATACACCAACAGGATCTGTGTATTATGTATGTTGTTGCATACATAATAATAACACTTTTAGGTTGCACAAGTGTGATTCTGATTGGTCGGCGCCGCCCATGTGATGGCGCCGACCAACTAAAATGCCTCCTATACATACTTTTATGAGGTACGTTTTGGAGATTAAAGCGGAGTTCCACCCAAAAGTGGAACTTCCGCTTTAAGGGAAGGTGACCACCAACATGCCACAATTGGCATGTCATTTTTTTGAGGGAGCAGCGGGGACCCTGTTTTGACAGGGTCCTAGTTGCACTTCCTGTCTTGGTTCAGCAGAGCCGGAGGGAAGTTCACCTTCCCCCCTCTCAACCGGCGATCTTGTGGAACACGTCACAGGTCCCAGAAGACATTCACAAAGCACAGCGCGACTCGCGAATGCACAGTTCACGCCCGGCTTTGAAGCCAAAAGCAGGGTGCCCACACTTGTCATGCCAGTGCCGCACGAAGGAGGGGGAGAAGAGCGATGCTGCGGGTGGCCGCATCGCTGGAGCCTGGGACAGGTGAGTGTCCGATTATTAAAAGTCCGCAGCTACACTTTTTGTAGCTGCTGACTTTTAATAGGGTGGAACTCTTCTTTAAGCCACAGGGATTTCCAATCCCCAGGCTGGTGAAGCGGCTACCGAATGTGTCACAGAGGGTGATCGCAGGACTCAGGTACAACGGCACGGGGGGGGGGGGGTATGGGAACGGGGTCTAGTGTAAGTTCACCTTACAGATTTTCTGTGAAGGTGAACTTAACCTTTAAGCTCAATGACAACAATGAATGGACATCCTTCCTTGACATATCTAAACAAAGTAGGGTAAAAACTATAAGAAAATTGGAAGAAAAATTCCATACGAGGCATGATCGTTCGATTTTCATATAGTGTGTACACAACTTTAGAACATCCGATACAGACTTTGCAAACTAAAATTTCCGAATGGACAAGCTGCAAAATATTTCTCGTAAAAATGTCCTCATACATGAACAGAACTAGCGATTTTTGTTTAATGTACACTGTTTTCGTATGTGAAAAATATGCGCATTATCAGAAACAATAAACACCAAAAAAAAGCCTTTGTCGTATGAGAATTTTCGTACATTATTTCCATTCTCAGTTTTGACTTGCTGTGGAACTTCTAGGAAAACTGGACGATTATTTGACCAATTCTATGCATTAAAATAAAAAAAACCTTTTGTGTGTAGCAGCCTCCCCAGCTCCCCCTAATACTTACCCTGAGCCCCTTCTCTCTCCAGCGATGTCCACAATCCCCTCAGCCATCCAGGACACTCCTCCTGATTGGCTGAAACACAGCACTGGCGCCATTGGCTCCCACGGCTGTCAATTAAAGTCAGTCAGCCAATCAGGGGAGAGAGGGGGCCAGGCTGGGTCCTGTACAGTGGAATTCCACCCTGCAGATGTTCAACTGCTTCTATAAGAATTGCAGAGCTGTCAACAACTACACTGTACATCTCAGCAGCAAAGCAGAAAGCATAGGATGCTTTGAGCCTAGCCTGGAGCAGCTGAAGGGAGAGAGTAACAAACTGCACTTTCTCAAGCCACATTTGTCAGTGGAAAGAATTACTACAAATGCTATGTCTGCACTTCAGTTTTTTTTGGCCAAATGCAAGCGGTAAGAAGCTGCAAACATCAGCCTTGGACCAAAATAGAGGAAAAGATCATCATAACTTAAAGTATCACGAAGGCAAAACTTTTTTTTTAGCTTTGGATAGAGCGGAGAAGGATTAGAACACCTGTCAGTTTTTATTGCTGTCTGTGCCCCCTGTTAATGAGATTCACCCTCTCTATTTGTCCTGTTTACTATGACTGGGGTATTGCCCAAATACCGGCTGTCACGCCACTTACCAATTTTTCACCTTTACCTTATACTCCCACCTTAAACCTGTTAAATAAATCAGACCAGACCTACCTTTTGGGTTTAAATGGCCATAGCAGCCCTTTATTAGAAAAAAAAGCCATAACAAAATATAGTTACATAATATGTGAGGTAATTAACCGCAAACATACCATAGCCTATAATACTGAATATGTCTTAGGATCTTTGAAGGCACCCTTGACTTGACTAACTAGCTGTATCTGGCACCACCTTGCCTTTCCACGGCCTCCAGCTGCAACTTACACTGGCTCAGGGACAATTGTTTGGCAACTTCTCCAGCCGATACAGCCAACTACCCAAGACCTATTACTTCTGACATTATTAGGACAGGTACAGCCATACCATAGATGGGCCCAACCCATTGTTCTCCAAAGAACGTACCATACTCAGACACCAAAGGTCATGTTCAACTGCATTCAAGTGAACCCTGTCCCCTCTCAAAAACAACCAAGGCTCCCTCTCCAATTCCATATGGCGAATCGCCAAACCCCCATTCCTGACAAAAATTTTTGACACCTCCTTGTTTACTTTTATTCTAGCTTTGTTGACCCTTGCTACGGACATAGCCAAATGCCACAAAGTCCTAGCCACCATGTCAGACCATATGACAATAGTTTCAGGAAACAGTGACCACAAGCGCAGGAAATCAAACTTGATATCCCTACTCAACTCGCGAGAAGCACGAAGCCGAGGTCGTTGCCCCCCACTTGTATTAGGAGCACATCCGATGGCCTGTCAAGCCTAGCATAGTGATATACTGCAGGCAACACTCTGGACCACAACATACCAGGGACCACGATCCATCGTACCTTGACCTCCCTCCTGGAAAAACACAACTGTCGACCTTCCAGTCTAACAGCAGCTCTTTTCGCCCCACAAAAAACGTAAGACTGGTCGAGGATCCACACCAAACATTCAGAATCTGAAAAACAAGACATAAACAGAAAACAACCACGAGAACACCTTTTAAACAATGCAGTTTAGACAATCACACCCACTACAAAAAGAGAATGAAAAGAAAAAGTAACAGTGCCTTAGCACAATAACCACATGAACATATAGACAAAAACATAAAGACAAAAACAGCCCATGGACCCTCCATTGCCCTGTCCTCCAAACCTCAACGAGCTGCTTCAGTCGTGGTTCCTATCTGGAATGAATGAGATGAGTAGTCCCGTGACGCGAAACCTGCAGTCAGCAGGCTCTTTTTGAAAACGATAAAATGTGTATACCGCGCTAAAAATATATTTGTGAAATGCTTTAGGTGTAGCTGCAGCAGTTAATTAGGATACCACCCAAATAAACACTGGACAAATAAAAAACAACTGTGCAACCAATAATTAAAATGCAAGTGTCACACAAGTAACATTAACAAAAATGATATGACAGACCAAGAAATTGATCAATTAATAAACAAACTATCCATAAAGTGCTATTATGTAAGGTGCACAGTGTAAGGTGCAAAGTAAATAAAGTCCACTAGAATCAAGACGGAGTTGATTGCATGTAGAGATGAGATAAGAAACAGACTCCTCCACCAGGTGGTGGAAACGAAAGGAGGGAGCATCAGTGACACCCCGGCCGCATGGTCCCACATTTCTGTAGAAGGGGGACGGGAGTGGGCAGATGACCCAGGCCTCACCCCCCCAAGGCCCGCTTATGAAGGGAATTCCTTCCAGCCCCACCAGCCGAAGAAGCAGGCTGTCTCTTGGCTGACAAAGCTGAAGCGTCCAAAATTAGGCTCCCAGTGTGGTGGCGGCCAATTGGGGTCATTTCAGGAATGAGGCACACAGGAGGCCATGACCTCCTAGCGCGTGAACATTCTGGAGCAGGTGTAGCAGTCACCTGCCCCGACCCCTGCAGCATACTGGGAAGCTGGGCACGCAGCCATTGCGGCCCATCGGCTACAGCACCCATTCGTATGTTGGTCAGCATGCTCTCTAAATCCTCCATTTTAAAATATCTTTTCTCCCTGCAGGTTATGGAGAATCTTGTCTGATGCTGTCCTCTGGTCCAAATGCTGCTAGATGGGTGCCTTCCATCAAGGGACCCTTGGGACCACACCCTGCCCCACCGTATCCTTAAACAATAAGGTAATTCTATTATATTCTCTCTTCCAGAATTTTCCATTAACCCTAACCTTGCTGTGGCCTGGCTGATCAAACCCAGTCATGTAGGCCTTATGCTTATGCTGCGCTTGCAGCTCCTGGCCTATGACTATCATTGAAAGTGAAAGTAAAAGAAAACCTCAAATTTTGGGTTGTCCCCAGAAAAGTAAAAGAAGGAAAATCTTCCAATAAGGACACTAGTTCTGGTGACATGGGGGTTCCCAAGGAATTCCCTTAATTTGCAAGAATTTCCTGTTTGGCTAAGGGACAGGAGCTGAAGGGAAATCTCCACAATGGGATACATATGGCGAAATCTCACAGGGATTATAACCTTCCCTTGCTCCATCCAAAATGAAAAAAAAAGTTTTGCCTATAGTTCTCCCTTAATTAAATACAATCTGAAAATTCTCCTTGTAGCACAAATACAGTTGTATGCAAATGTTTAGGAACCCCTGACAATTTCCATGATTGTCATTTATAAATATTTGGGTGTTTGGATCAGCAATTTCATTTTGATCTATCAAATAACTGAAGGACACAGTAATATTTCAGTAGTGAAATGAGGTTTATTGGATTAACAGAAAATGCAGCAATATGCATCAAGATGAAATTAGACAGGTGCATAAATTTGGGCACCCCATCAGAAAAATCACATCAATATTTAGTAGAGCCTCCTTTAGCAGAAATAACAGCCTCTAGACGCTTCCTATAGCCTGTAATGAGTGTCTGGAATCTGGATGAATGTATTTTGGACCATTCCTCCTTACAAAACATCTCCAGTTCAGTTAGGTTTGATGGTTGCCGAGCATGGACAGCCCGCTTCAAATCACCCCACAGATGTTAACTGATATTCAGGTCTGGGGACTGGGATGGCCTTTCCAGAACATTGTACTTGTTCCTCTGCATAAATGCCCAAGTACATTTTGAGCAGTGTTTTGGGTCGTTGTCTTTGAGATAACTGGGAGGGTGACCTTTTCTCCTTGGACGCCTAAGGACCACTGTTTGAGACAGTTCACTGGGACCCTCAGTTGGGTTCAATTCTTCTTCTTGTGCTGCATCAGAGGGACTGAGAGAAACTGGCTCTGCAACAACATTTCCTGGAGGAATGGCACCTGTATAAACCAATGGTTCACCATGATCTGGCATCACTGGAATCAAAGTACCATTAGAACCAGCAGCATGTATGATTTCACAACTTCTTTTTCAGATGTGATCAATGTGCCTTAGTAATATTGTACCGTGAGTAATTTGTACTTTGTATGACAAAGGTCCTGTAGCCACAAGCACCTTTGCCGGTATTCAACGAGGCCCAGCAGCATAGTTTCTGACATAGACAGCACTGTCAGGCTCAAACACTCTCACAGATACATTAGCATCCTTTTTAAAATGCAATTCTTGCTTTTCTTGTAACTTCGATGTCAAATCAGGGTGTAAATGATCCAAACATGTGTTTAGACGACAGTTCATTAGGAGCTCTGCTGGGCTACATCCAGTGCTTGAGCATGGTGTGACATGTTGTTGCAGAAGGAAAGCAAGTCTCTGATTACAATCTCCTTGAACAATTCTCTTCAATGAGTCTTTAGTGGTCTGAAACAAACGTTCAGCTTGACCATTTAATGACGGGTGAAATGGTGCAATCGTAACATGTCGAATAAGATTGCTTTCCATAAAGGCTGTGAATTCTAAGGAGGTAAATTGCGTTCCATTATCAGACACGATTGTATCTGGCAACCCATGTGTAGCAAACAGCCTCCTTAAAACTCTAAGGCTCGGTTCATACTACAGCGACTTGCGATCCGACTTGTGTCGCCCCCAAGTCACCCTAAGTCGCTTGACATCAGAAATCCCTTTGAAGTAAATAAGAGCCATCTTAATGAAAACTACTGAAGTCGCTCCGACTTTAGAAAAGTTTCCTGTACTACTTCAAGGCGACTTCTATCCGACTTGTGCCCATAGAATTCAATGGAAGTCGCCTCCAAGTCGAATTCCTTATTTTTATTGAAGCGACTTTACTGGAAAAAGAAAAGAATTTACCCAGTGAATTCCCAGGCAACCCCCTCCCTTACTTCTCTGACTGGCCACAGGCAAAATCGCCTGGCATCGAGTTGCATTGTAAGTCGCCCAAAGTCGACCTGAAGTCGCCTTGAAGTTTCTTTCAAATCGCCTAGCAGTTACCCTGCATGTGTGAACCGGCTCTTATGACAGTGGCTGAGGTGGGGGGATGTAACTGATACAACTTCCAGCCATTTTGAGAAGGAATCGACAACTAAGAAAAACATCTGTCCTTGAAAAGGCCCCGCAAAATCTATATGCAACCATGACCAAGGTGACCTAGTCACTTCTCGAGCATGTACTGAGGCTTTAGGTGGAGCATGACGAGTGGATTGACATGGTACACAGTTCTTTACCCACTTCTCAATATTTTCATCCATTTTAGGCCACCAAACAGAACTTCTGGCTAATGCTTTCATGCGGACTATTCCAGGATGTCCTTCGTGGAGAGCATGCAGTACTTGAGCTTGTCCTGCCTTTGGAATTACCACTCTGTGTCACCACAATCGGCACCCTTTATAGGCAGACAGTTCATGTTGGCACACTAAAAATGGTTTGAACTTCTCTTAAACTTTTGATTTGGCCCATCCCCTCCACACCCAGCTGAGCACACGGGCCAGCACGGGATTTTTAGCAGTCATATCATCAATGTCTCTGCCATGTAATGGAGTGTTTGGAATGGATTCCAACATGAGAACCTTAGGCACAGGAGGGACAAGGAAATCAGGAGAAATCAAAGGCAGCTGGCTCAACCCATCAGCATGAGTGATATTCTTGCCAGGACAATATTCAAAATCACAATGATAGGCATTCAGCATGAGTGACTATCTGAGCATACGTGGGGAAAGAATTTGAGGAGTGGGAGTACTTCTGGTGAACAGACCCAGCAAAGGCTTATGGTCTGTTACAATGGTAAACCTCCGCCCATACAAATAGTCATGAAACTTTTTTTAACCCGGACTCAATAGCTCAAGCCTCCTTGTCAATAGGAGCATAACTCCTCTCTGTCGTAGACAAGGTCCTTGAATGTAATGCAAACACCAGTTTCCAAAACATGACTCAATACACCTCCAATGCTATATGGAGAAGAATCCCAGGTAAGAGTGAGTGTTTTTTTTTAAATCATAGTGTACAAGTACACTGTCAGAAGATAACAGCTTTTTTGCAGCACTGAAAGCTGTAGAATGAATGTCAGTCCACTTCCATGGAACATATTTTTCTAGTAAACGATGCAGGGGTTCATCAACAGTGGCTTTGTCAGGCAGAATAGAATGGTAAAAATTATGTAACCCTAGGAAAGCCTGCAGTTCTTGTTTGTTTGTTGAGAACTGGAACTATGGATCGCTTCAACCTTAGAATCAGTTGGATGAATTCCGTGTTCATCAATTCTGTATCCAAGGAAATCCACGCTGTTTACCCCCAAAACACACTTTTCTTTTTTAAGTTTGAGACCAGCATCAAGAAAACATTTCAAAACAAGTTGTAGTTGTGAAGCCAAAGACTGAATGCAATCTGCTCCAAAAATAACATCATAAAAATAAGGTACTACACCTGAAAGTCCAGATAAGAGGTCCTCTATTAATTTCTGAAATATGCCGTCAGCAGTAGAAACTGCAAATATTTTGCTTGGAAAGCTCCTTTGTGTGTTATTATTGTTTGTGCATCCGCAGTGTCGTCATCCACAGGTAATTGTTGGTAAGCCTGTGCCATATCCAGTTTGGCAAATACCTTCCCTTTTGCTAACGTAGTCTAAATTTCATGTACAGCTGGAATTTGATAGGGATGTTCCTGCAGTGCAATGTTGATTGCACATTTATAGTCAGCACAAATTCTAACCATTCAACACTTCACCATTTTGCTTCAATACTAGAACTATTGGGGTACACCACTTAGGGTGTGTTATAGGTTCAAGTATACCTTGCTCCACAAAACGTGTAATCTCAGCATCAGTTGTTGGAGCTAATGCAACTTTGCACAGTTTCATATGAATTGGGGTTACTGTTGGGTCTAATTTGAAAGAAACAGGAGGGCCTTTATACATGCCAAGGCCTTGTTCAAAAACTGCACTAAAGTCCTCTATCACATTCTGTAGAGTAACTGGAGATACATTATGAACTCCCAATAATGAAATTCCAAGTGGGTCAAACCACTCTCTACCCAGAAAACTTGCTCTTTGTCCCTCAGTAATTATTAAGCGTAAGTATCCTCTGAAATTTCCATATTTCACTGGTACAAAGCAAGCACCCTTAACTTCCACAACTTGTTTGTTGTAGTCTACCAACTGGATATCGCAGGGTGCTATTGAAGGAGCATTGTGAGGCCATAATGAGGTAAACATTTTTTCTGAAATCAAGAAATATGCACACCCTGAATCTGCTTCCATTTTGCATGGAACATTTTGTAACACAATCTTGGTGTAAATCTTCAGTCCTGATGAAGAGTTTTCCACTTTATACACATCATCATTTGTATAAACACCTATAGAGGTTTCAACATTTTAGACAACAATTGGTACATCATTAAAGTGTGCTGCCGTTGGTATTGTATTTACATTTGTAGACTGATCTTTAGTCTGAAAGACTGTCTGTATGTGACCTCTACATTTGCACGTGTGATAAACTGCATTTCTAAAATGACATGTATTACACCTGTGTTTCCTGCTGCAGCTGTAACACCTCCCTGTAAATGTAACTGCAACATCAGTGTGTGGTGGAAAGTCCTTTGATTTAACCTTTGCCACTCGATTTATATCCGGTGAATTATCTTTGCTGGAGCCAGATTGAATTTCTTTTGAATGAAGGTATGCAGTCTCATATGTGAGCACTTCCTCTTGTGCAGTAATAAAAGTTAAGTTCTGTTTGGCTAGAAGTCTCCTCTGCAATGCTTCATCTTGTACTCCACACACTAGCCTGTCCCTTAGCAAGGATTCTAAACTGGCACCAAAATTGCAATTTTCAGATAGCCAGTATGTCCTCATATGAGCAGTCTTTTGGTTTAGCAGGAGATATCAGTGAGCGGGCAGTATCAAAAGTCTTAGATCCAATAGCACTCAGTAATACAGCTCTTTTCTGCACAGCATCAGCCACCTTATTAGCTTCCAGGAAAAACTCTAACCTGTTAGCATAAGAGTCCCATGAGGATGGATTAGCCACATCAAATTCCTCCATGTGTCCCAGAGAAGCCATGCTGGAGATATTTATAGATGTGTCTCTAAAAACACAAGTTCCAATTCTTCACTTAAGCCGATTACCTGTGTTTTCTGCAGTGTCCAGTCACTGAAATCCCATCCTTTTCGCCAGTTTTATGTATTTAAAATGTATTTGCATCATAGACATGGACAGGCATTACATGACTTCTTTACTCAATGCAATACACACATACAGGATACAGGAACAGGAAAAAAGGAAACAATAGATGTCTAAAGATATATAGCTTGTCCAAGAACAATAGAGAAGTGAACATATGTTACAATGCTTCCCCCTACTGGATGGAGAACAATATAACACACTAAATACAGGGAGTGCAGAATTATTAGGCAAGTTGTATTTTTGAGGAATAATTTTATTATTGAACAACAACCATGTTCTCAATGATTCCAAAAACTCATTAATATCAAAGTCATCCCCCTTCGTAACATTGTATACAAGTGAAGAGATAACAAGAACCTGTTCGATATATAGAAATCTGTAGATAACAAAGGAAAAAAGGACAAGGACATAGGACATACACACATAACGTAACTCATTTCTTCAGTACATTACGGACAGGTACAGATACTACGTTTATGTAAAATTTATGTATTTTGACCGCTTTTCCTACCCTAAAGTCACTGACCTGTGACGTCTTTTGTGTCCATTAGCCGAATTCACTTCTTAACCTTGAACACAAAAATCTCTGTGTAGATATTTATAGAGGTCGTACCGAAGAGACCCTGTGTACCTCCTTAAACTACACCGATTAGGTAGGAGTACCCTGAGAATACGATTGTCCAA
>BLSH010552221.1:55955-66451 GCA_018402905.1 Glandirana rugosa | reverse complement strand
TGCTTTTGGGCACTCCAGTGATGTTGCAGCTCTGAAATATGGCAAAACTGGTGGCAAGTGGCATCTTGGCAACTGTACGCTTGACTTTTCTCAGTTCACGGGCAGTTATTTTGCGCCTTGGTTTTTCCACATGCTTCTTGCGACCCTGTTGGCTATTTTGAATGAAACGCTTGATTGTTCGATGATCACGCTTCAGAAGCTTGGCAATTTTAAGAGTGCTGCATCCCTCTGCAAGATATCTCACTATTTTTGATTTTTCGGAGCCTGTCAAGTCCTTCTTTTGACCCATTTTGCCAAAGGAAAGGAAGTTGCCTAATAATTATGCACACCTGATATAGGGTGTTGATGTCATTAAACCACACCCCTTCTCATTACTGAGATGCACATCACCTAATATGCTTAATTGGTAGTAGGCTTTCGAGCCTATACAGCTTGGAGTAAGACAACATGCATAAAGAGGATGATGTGGTCAAAATACTCATTTGCCTAATAATTCTGCACACAGTGTACATAACATGTTTACACCTTGCGTTTGCTTTGCTTTGGCTTCTCTTCAAAAATCATACCCCATGTCGCTTTATTGGTGCTTCAAAGCGCCTTCAAAACCTCCATAGAACTCTATATGACAAGCTCGCTTGAAGCACCTGCGGCTTTTGAGAGGCTTTAATTCAGCTTTAGCATCGCTTTGTTTTGGAGAAATTGCAGGTATGAGATATCCAAGCACACACACACACACACACACACACACACACACACACACACAGGGCATCTGCCAAGCTTCAACAATGCTTCAAAAGAGCATCATGGAAGCTTTACTGATGCTTTACCGAAGCATCACCATAGCTTCATTGAAGCACCACCGAAGATTCAAAAACACATCATAAAAACATGTTGAAGAGGTAGGCGCTTTAATGTGTGTTGAAGTGTAAATGAGCCCTAATGCTCATTTGTTGATGTCTCTTGACACGTAGAAGTAATTTATTCAGGGTCTGCTTTGTGTACATATTTACAACTGAAAGCCTAAGTTTACATAAAAGAATGTAAAATAAGCACAAAGGGACATGACTTGCCTTCAATGCGATATGTCCCTTATGCTTCTGTCTTCCAGTTCAATAGTAATTCTCCTCCTCTGATATCCCCTCCCCCACAGCCATAATCTTCTGGTAAGGTGAGTTTAATAGAACTGAGGAGCTGTCACAAACATTCATCAAAAGTACCCTACTATGCCTTCCTTTCCCCCCAGCTCCTCCATTTATAGAAGCAGCTACTACAACTTCTATGCATGAAACCCAATCTGAGAATGGACCTTTCAATGATTCACCCATCCTCCATTCACAGATTGTTGTTTCATTTACAGAAGCTGTATCTCAATGAATGAAGGAGTTGAATTGAGCAGAAAGTCGGGCACTCCTGATGAGAGCCTATGACAGGTATTCGGTTGTATCAACCCCCACCACACCGAAGATCATGGAGGCAGGGGTGGAAGAGGGCATCTGAGGAGGAAGATTCCTACTGAAATAGAAGACTGAAGGACGGCAATGTCCCTTGTTCGTAGTTTGTATTTTGTTTTGTTCATGTAAACTCAGGCATTAACATTTGACAATCAGCCACTGGATAAAGAGAATAAAGTTCTGAAAGGTATTACAAATTTCTGTTGAACAAATAGTGGGCTTGTCTGTGTGATCTCAAGAAAAAACTCCATGATTGTTTACTGTGGTTTAGGCTTCCCTAGTCAATATATCCTTATTTCTTAGATGTTTCAATGTAGATGTTTAATGTAAACAAAATTTACTGTTTGTGTGTGTTTTACATATGTGAGGGTTTTTGCCCAGCTACCCAAAGTTAGAACTCTGTGATGCTTCCGGTGGAGTAACCATATTTTTACAATCAATATTTGACTACAACTTAACCACTTCAGCCCCGGAAGGATTTCCCACTTTAGGACCAGAGCCCTTTTTGCGATTCGGCACTGCGTCGCTTTAACTGACAATTGCGTGGTCGTGCGACATTGTACCCAAGCGAAATTTGCGTCCTTTTTTTCCCACAAATAGAGCTTTCTTTTGGTGGTATTTGATCATCGCTACGTCATTTCTGATCACCGCTATAAACAAAAGAAGAGCGACAATTTTGCAAAAAAACCCAAATTTCTTACTTTTTGCTAAAATACAAATCCAAAAAAAATATATAAAAAAACAATTTTTTTCACCGTTTTTGGCTGATTTATATTCTTCCTCATATTTGCGATAAAAAAAAAATTGCAATCGGCGTTTATTGATTGGTTTGCGCAAAAGTGGCCGCGTTTACGGATGATGAGAATTAATTTTTGGGGTTTTTATTTTTTTTTTATTTTTTATTAGTAATGGCGGCGATCTGGGATTTTTAGCGGTACTGCAATATTGGGGCGGACATGTCGGACCATTTTGACACTTTTTTGGGACCATTGGCATTTATACAGCGATCAGTGCTATAAAAAGGCACTGATTACTGTGTAAATGCCATTGGCAGTGAAGGGGTTAACCTGCAGGGGGAGCTCTAAGGGTTAACTATGTTCCCTGGGCGTGTTCTAACTGTGGGGGGACTGCCCTAGCAGGGGAAGGGAAGTGATCACAGCCCTTCCCCCTTCACAGAACGGAGGTCCGTGTTTACTTACACGGACCTCCGTTCTTTCACTCCGGGGGGGGGGCATCGTGGGTAGCCGGCGGCGATCGAGGCCGCCGCACCCGCTCCCTGGCCCTCCCCGAACACAGTGAGCACGCGGGCGCGCCTCTGGCGGCGCGCGCACGCTCACAGTGCGCGATCTCGCAGCCGCCGTCAGATCACGGCGATTTGCAATATCGCACCACTTTGTCGCCGTCAACCTGCGGTTGGCGGTCGGCAAGTGGTTAAGGGTTGATTTACTTAAGGCAAAGTGACTGTTCCCTTTGCAAGGGAATTTTCACTTTGCGAGAGACATTTTCCTTAGCTTTGTAAATTAGAGCTCTGCTGACTTCCATCATCCAATCATATGCAAGTCAAATTCTGTTTTTTTTTTTTTATTTTCTTTGCACATGATTTGGGTATTCACCACACTCACTAAGCGCTGGGGAAAATTTCCTTGCAACATGCAACTTCCTTTGCAAAGTGAACAGTCTCTGTGAAGGGGTGCTGCGTGGCTCCGAAACGTTGCATTCTTCTGTGATGTGATCTCTCTTTAAATAAAGAACCTTTGGACGGTGATCCTCGGTGTGCTGGCGAATATGTACACACCCTCACCATCTCCTCATCGTGCCTGCTCTGCTCTACTCTTCCAAGTAACTATACAGACCTTCTCTGCCACTCTGCCTGCGATTTCATAGCTGCCTCTAAACACCCTCTAACATTCTCTGCAACACCCTCTGACCTTCTCTGCAACACCCTCTGACCTTCTCTGCAACACCCTCTGACCTTCTCTGCAACACCCTTTGACCTTCTCTGCAACACCCTCTGACCTTCTCTGCAACACCCTTTGACCTTCTCTGCAACACCCTCTGACCTTCTCTGCAACACCCTCTAACATTCTCTGCAACACCCTCTGACCTTCTCTGCAACACCCTCTGACCTTCTCTGCAACACCCTCTGACCTTCTCTGCAACACCCTTTGACCGTCTCTGCAACACCCTCTGACCTTCTCTGCAACACCCTTTGACCTTCTCTGCAACACCCTCTGACCTTCTCTGCAACACCCTCTAACATTCTCTGCAACACCCTCTGACCTTCTCTGCAACACCCTCTGACCTTCTCTGCAACACCCTCTGACCTTCTCTGCAACACCCTTTGACCGTCTCTGCAACACCCTCTGACCTTCTCTGCAACACCCTTTGACCTTCTCTGCAACACCCTCTGACCTTCTCTGCAACACCCTCTAACATTCTCTGCAACACCCTCTGACCTTCTCTGCAACACCCTCTGACCTTCTCTGCAACACCCTTTGACCTTCTCTGCAACACAAAGCCACTCTGCCTGAGATTTCATAGCTGCCTCTAAACACCCTCTGGTAACTGAATAGACTCCACTCTTAAACATTGGACTACATTACCTGACTGAACTCTAACTCCTGACTTGCTAAAAATTTGAAACTGCTGTGTATACTTGCATGTTTGTTTATTTTTTTAAAGTGACACTAAGACCCCATACACTCTATTAGATTTTCCACGGATTTTTGTCTTCAGATTTACCAAAACCATATAATATGAGGTCAAACCTTAAGAGTTTCAATTTGTATGCAATCAGGCAGGCCCTTCCACTACATGGTTTTGGTAAATCTGAAGGAAAAAATCTGAAGAAAATCTAATAGTGTGTATGGGGTCTTACTTTGTATTATGCTGCCTTGAACAACATCAAACATTTTAACCTTACCCTGTTGCCCCCTCCTACATTGCAGGTCAGTTGTAAACACACTCCCTTCCCATGAGTCTTGTTTTATCAGCTCCTAATAGAATAATTGCCAATCCCCCCCACACCATCCCAGTATAAATTTAGTTCAATCTCTGGGATGGCTGGTGAGGGTACGGCCGGTCATTCCTTGCCCAAAGTGTCACGCAGCGCCGGCAACAAGTGTTTGGCACTTATACACGGGCACTTTGACTAAGGCACTTATACAAAAAAGCAAGTACAGACACTAGTGTGGTCCTTTCTTCAGCCTCCTTTCTATTCCCCTCTCTCCACCCTCCATCATGCTCATACTAATTTCTGTGCTGTAACATCCTCTCTCCTCAAGCTGACCCCCCCTCTCCAGCCCGCAACCTGTACATATCTTCCTCACTTCTGCCCACTCAATATTTCTCCACTTATCACCTCCTGCTCATTCTAAGCCCACGCAATGTCACCACTTCCACCCCACTACAGCATCTGCCCTCATATAAATCCCACTCCCACCTTACCACCCTCAGCAGCCTCCTCCCGCTTTCTCACCCTAATTTCTCTGATTCCACGAGTCAGCCACCCCCTTTTGTGTGCCCTCTGGAATGCCCGCTCAGTCTTCAACAAAACTCGCCTCTGTCAATGATCTTTTCCTCTCTAACTCCCTTAATCTATTTGCTATTACTGAAACCTGGCTCCAGGAATTTGATACTACCTCCCCAGCTGCCCTCTCCCACTAACTAACGACACCACAAAGCAACTTATTCACTCCTTGGTTATTTCCCACCTCGACTACTGCAACTCTCTTCTTAATGGCTTACCCTTACACAGGCTATCCCCCTTCAGTCTATCATGAATTCTGCTCCTAGACTCAAACATCTCACCAACCGATCCATGACTGCTGCCCCTCTCTGCCAATCCCTTCACTGGCTTCCACTACCTCATCGTATAAAATTCAAAATACTAACTATAACACACAAGGCCATTCACAACAGCTACATCTCTAACCTCATCTGCAGATATCACCCAAATCGTCCCCTCCGCTCCTCCCAGGACCTCCTACTTTCTAGCTCCCTGGTTACCTCCTCCCATGCTCGTCTCCAGGACTTCACCTGCCCCAGTATGTCTGATCAGCCCCCACCCTGTCTACCTTCAGGAGATCCCTGAAAACTCATCTATTCAGGGAAGCCTATCCCACACCCACCAAGGAACTGTACCCGAGCCACCCCCATTAAATTCTCACCGCAGCTATTACTTTTTGTACCACTTACCCCCTCCCATTAGAATGTAAACTCCACAAACAGGGCCCTCCTATTCCTTCTGTATTGAATTGTTTTGTAATTGTGCTGTCCCCCCTCTACATTGTAAAGCACTGCGCAAACTGTTGACGCTATATAAATAGTGTGTAATAATAATAATGTATGACGTCTCCAGGATCCAGCTGGTAATCGCTGCAGCACCCATTCTTACATGAGCCTTGTTTGCCATAAAGGTGTGCGACAGGAAAATTGACAATACTGGTTTCATTCCTGTCTACTGATTGGGTGCTACCATGCTTTTGCCTCTGGTACTTATCTGGTGTACCCACAATTATTTGTCCTCAGATCCATCTGCTGGCACTGCCTGCAACATCGACCCTTATGTCAGTCTGTGTCATCACCCCTCCTGTCATCACTACCGGGGGTGTTGGACAAGAGGTGCAAAGAAGCTTGTGCTCCACACATGACAGGGCCTTTCTGACTCCAAGGCTGAAATCCAAATTTAGGGTTCATAGCAATGGAGACAATCCTTATGTGACGTTGTATTAGGGCCCATTCACACCCGATACAATGGGACTGCTTTCGGACACTATTTAAGCGCATGACAAGGCAAAATGTCTTGTCTCTTTATCTGCCCAATTCACATCACTTTGTTGCGGTGGTGTGCACGCAGTGTGTGCTGAAAAAGTAGTGCACACAGTACTTTTCTACAGTACAGCACAGTATGAGGCATTCCACCGCCTTGCACCACAAAGCCAGAAAATGAAAGTACCTTAAAAAAATGGGAACAGTACGATGCACCCAGATCAGCATATGAGCACTACACGCGCACTGCACACCAGCTGCAGCACTGGTGTGAACATACTCTTAATATCTTACATTTCCCAAGCAGAGACAATATCTTCTGTTGTGCATGTGCTCTGGTGAACTCCCAGCATACAACTCATTATAATAACCCTGTCAGGATGATACTAGTCCATGAATACATTTTTGGCAGGTCTCTGGAGACTAAGGTGCTTACTACATTTCTCAGCTGGAATAGTGAGGATTTGACAACAGCTATCAATTGCTGCCTTGGTATGCATTGTAATATAAAATCTGCAAGTTCACCCTTGTGAAATTTAACTGCAAATGGAGTTTTCCAGGTCCACCCACAGTCATCTTTTTATCCACTTTTATTCATCTAAACATATAAAGCAGAACTAGCTATACAAAGTGCAGGTGGAGTCAGATATCCTCCCTCCGGGAAACTGTATTCTGACAGTGATACCTGCTGCTCAGAATACACCGATCAGCAGCTGCAGCTGATTGGCCGCAGCTGCTGATCGAGGAAAGCTTTCCAGCATGTCCCTTTGACATAAATCGATCAAACAATTGACTTCTGTCAAGTGGGCATGGCCACATACTGACTGAAATTCGCCTGGTCTCTGCTGAACTGGCTAAATTTTGATCAGTGTATGGCTAGCTTAACACAGTGTTCTCCCCAGGCATCTCAACAAACACAAATGTTTTTCAACCTCATTGGACAGCTCTGTCTGTTCCTCCTGATGGTAAAGTTGTCTCTGTCTCAGCTTCTCTGCTCAACTGACTTCACTAGTCACCAGACTGGACCTGTTGTCTGCTCACATATGGACTGTTACTTGCTTAGCTCAGACACACCGATCTTTTCATATGGGGACTACCTCTTTCTTTTCACATTCTTCAGGCCGGTTCACACTATGAATTGCACAGAAATGCACTGTGTTCCTGTGTAATTCACATGCAGTTAATTTTGAATGGGCTGGTATAGCATCTCACCAAAATGAGTGCATGCACTTCTTTTGGAAACTCACGGCAACCACATTGCATGATACTTTTGTACCATGCAATTCAGTGCAGGCAAACACATAGGGTGTGTGACCTTCATTTGGAGTGTTATTAACTTAATATTGACACGCGCTGCAGTGCATCGCAACTGCAGTGTGTTTTAAACGTGGTGTAGGAAATGCGCACAGAACCTGGGTTTTTTGCACTGTGTCCTGGTGAGAACTGGCCCTCCAACTCTCAGGTGTCAGTGTGGCTTGGCAGTCTCTGTGTAGGCAAGATAGGGCTGCAAATGGGAATACCTGACTTGACTTAAGAATACTTTTTTGGAGGCAAATACTCACCTGTCTCCACTCAGTTTTACACCTGTTCAGGGACTCTTTCCCTGGTGAAACAAACACCTTCTGCATCATTATACAGTGAGAGCCTGTCCAATTGTCACACCCTTTGTTAATGATACCAAGTAATTTCACTTGGGACAACTGCTTTATATCGGGAGATTCACTACTGGAATATGAGTGTTTGTCACGGTCCTGGTGGTGGAATCTGTCTTATGCAGGGAACAACCACTCTTACACACCTGATTCGGGGACCCCTGATAGTATATAGGAAGTCCCGGAGTGCGGGATGGTCACTGGTGGCGATGTGAAGCTCCAGGCAGTCGTGCAGGCAGATGGATGGTCGTGCAGGCTGGGTCAGCAACTGGCGGGCAAACAAGGCACAGAAGGGTCAGGCAGGGAATGATCAAAGTCCAAAAGTCCAAGCAGGTTTCGTTAACGGGCTGGCGGCAAAGTACAGAGGGGTCAGGCAAACGGATGGTCGTGGATAGCCGGGGTCGGTGCAGGCAGATAGATAGCAGGTCAGGTCAAGCCGGGTCAGATCACAGAGGCAGGAAAACCACAGGAACAGGTCTCAGGGAACAGAACTGAAGCTCACAGGTACTTAGACGCTGTAGAACGGACAGCACTTGCTGACAGGTGCAAGAAGTTCAAATAGTGTTGTTGGGCGCCGTTTCCGGCGCGTGCGCACGTTAACGTGAGCGAATGCGCCCAAAGCGGCAAATAGTGCAGAAGATGGCCAATCTTTTCTTAACACTGCCCCCCCCCCCAAGGGGCAGCCTCCGGATGCCAAGCTTGGCCAGCTTGGTGGGATTGTTATCCTTAAAGGTTTGGATACAATCGTCGGCATGGAGGTTGGTTTAGGGCTCCCATGAGCTTTCTTCTGGCCCGTAGCCTTTCCACTTCACCAGATACTGGACCCCGCCACCCCTTCTTCTGCAGTCGAGTATCGACTCCACCTCAAACTCCTCTGCTCTATCAATCAGGACAATCAGGGGGTAGTGGGGGGAGGTAGATACAGGCAGGGGGTAGTGGGGGGGAGGTAGATACAGGCAGGGGGTAGTGGGGGGAGTCAAATCTATAAGGGGTGGGGCTTTCAAGAAGTGGGAGGGGTCAAAAAAGAGGTGCGGGGTCTGGCGTCCCCCATCCAAAAATTTCACCAGCCACCACTGGTCTCCACTGCCAGGCTCGGAAGTACAGTGGGGTGGAACCCATAGTTGGCCCAGAAGGGGGGTTGCTTGGTAGCGGAGTGCACAGAATTATTGTACGCAATGTACACCAGTCATCCTGAGAGTAGGTGGAAAAACAGCGGAGATATTGCTCCAATGTCTGATTTGTCCTTTCGGTCTGGCCATTGGTTTGGGGGTGATAAGCGGTGGAAAAGGACAAATCAATCTCCAGGGCCGCACAGAGAGCTCTCCAGAACTGAGAGGTGAACTGCACCCCCCGGTCGGACACTATGTTCACTGGAACACCATGCAGCCGGATGATTTCTTTAATAAAGATTTCCGATGTCTCTTTCGCCGTGGGTGTGCCCTTCATTGGGAGGAAGTGTACCATCTTGGTTAACTTGTCAACCACCACAAAGATGGTTGTTTATCCTTTAGCTGGGGGCAGCTCCACAATAAAGTCCATGGAAATCTTGGACCATGGTCGGTCCGGGATGGGAAGAGGTTTCAAGAGGCCCCAGGCTTTGGTTTTGTCCGTTTTACTTCTGGCGCAGGTAGCACAAGAGCGGACATAGGCTAGGCAGTCCTCCAAAAGCAGTGGCCACCAGAATGAGAGCAGTATCAGCTCAGCAGTTTTCCGTGAGCCGAAGTGACCGGCAAGTTTGTGGTCATGATGGACCTTGGGGACAGTAGGGCGTAGCTCCTGAGGGACGTAGATCTGGTTGTGGTGCCACCAGAGACCATCTTTCCAAGTGAGTCCTTGGACAGGGGATACAGATGAACAGACAGAATTTTTCCGGATTTGAGAGAGCAAGTCATCCTGTGTGAGTAGGAAATTCCTGGGCTGAAGGATGGTGTCTGGAGGAGTAGATGTTCCGGGTCTCGTGTACATGCGGGACAGAGCGTCCGGTTTACTGTTTTTTGCCCCATGGGCGGTAAGGTGCTGAGTAGTGTTGAGCGAACCCGGACTGTAACGTTCGGGTCCGTACCGAACTTTTGGGTGTCCGTGGCACGGACCCGGACCTGGACATTTCAAAAATCGTTCGGGTTCGGTCCGGCAGGTCCAGGCCCAGGCACGGTGCCTGTGGGTTTTCAAGCCATGCCTGGGCTTGCAATGTCAGGCCCAAGCGAGTTGTGATGAGTCGTGGAATGGCGGGTACCCCGTTTTTTGTCATTTGGCCTGCGAGACAGGGCGTACATGTGCTCTGGGCCTTGTAGATGAGGAGGTCTGTGGTAGGAAGTCGGGTCCTTAAAGGATGAGTGTGTCCTACTGAACGAGAGAGTTTAGGCCTTTTTAAGACAGACAAGTAGACATAGGGGACAGGTTCCTGAGTGAACCTTTCTACCAGAGACCACCGTGGTGTTGGTCTAGATGCAGGGAGTCCTCGATGCGGGATGACAGGGGTTCCAGGTAGTACTGGTGTTTGAACGGCCAGTGAAGCCGAGTGCCTTTTGACGACTCGACTATGACGAGAGTAAGACCACCGGTGACGAAAACCTCCTGACGGATCGGATACAGGCGAGAACACGATGGACGCGGTCTTCATTTT
>BLSH010552221.1:28035-48712 GCA_018402905.1 Glandirana rugosa | reverse complement strand
GCCTTATGTGTTATCTATGGATGCAAACTAATCACTGCCTGTGTATTGCTGGGAGCTCCCTGTCATGTATGCCCAGAAATACCTTGCAGTCTCCTTCATGTCCTCTCCCTCTGCTCTGTACAGCATGGTGGGTGGGGGAAGGGTCCCTGTGGAGAAAGGAAGCACTGCTGGAGGTAGAGACTAAGTGTCGGAGTGCGACTTGTGGAGGGGGGACATGACTAGACAGCAGGCTAGAATGTGTAACTGCAAGCAGAGAAAATCTTGGCTCCCCCCCAGGCAGAGACCAAATGGACTAGGCAGTTTAAGGTCTGCACATTCAGACGTCCCTAATAGCTCCTATATTTAGAATGGAATGTTGGAAAGCAGCCAATGATGGTGGAGAATTCATTTTACTGTGTTCTAGATAGGGTTTTTTAGTGAGATTTGGGACGTCTGCCCTGTTACTATGCAGATTACACTTCTCTTTCTTATCTAATCTGTCTATTCCAGCAATTAGCAACAGAAGCACAGCTAGAGAGAAATTCCAAAGGTTTTTTTTCTTTCTAGTTTCTATCTAGCTGTGCTGGCTGTTGGTTAATAATTATAGTTCATTTTTATTTTTATTTCTTACTTATTTTTTTGGTGGGGCGTAGCCCCCCAGCCCGTATGGACGAGCCTCCACTGAACACATTAGTAGTGATCTTGTAAATAATAACAGGTATACTATGTGTTTTGCACCCGAAGCTATTATTTAGTGAGTTTCCAGATGTTTACCTACGAGTGGGTTGTCATACTAAATCAATGAAACTTATTTAATGAAATTCACACCATCTTCCTCCTCTCGATGTAGTCTGCTCACTGTAAAAGACTTTCTAATTCTTCTCAAGGATTTCACTCTCCACCTGACACTTTGCTACATGTGTGATATGAAAAGCCCAGACAGGATTAGGTCAGTCCTATCAGTTTAGATAATGGGAAGTGGATCTTACATGTGTAACCTTTTCTTGTCTGGCTAATATATTTAACTTCATCAAAATTATTTTATCTGGTTTTCAGAGGCTAACCCAAAACCAGATCTCAAAAGAATTAAATATGCCGCCCTAACAATTTAAAAATCTATAGGCTGAAATCTAAAAATTGTTTAGAATCTAGGATGTTCGTCAACTTTAGCGGTATATACAACAGGATAACAAGGCATATGTTGTGCATTTGTATGTCAAGGTTTTTGATTATGTAAGATACAATAGTAGTTTCAGCAACATTCACGTGGCCCAGTATAAATGAATGCGTATTAATGGTAGTGGCCTTGTCTGTGCACAAATGTATAATAATGGTAGCTATAGTTTCAGAGATGTAGCAATCAAGGCCAGAAACCCAACATCACAAATAAACAGCAAATCCAAGCATTTGTACAATCCTGTTTTTTCCCCTTATGATCAGTTATGTACTATATATTTGGAATGTACTTTTTTTTTTATAGCTATAAAGACCATTCAGCCCGCTCTGTAAAATACACAGATTTCTTATTTAGAGAAACCACAAAAGATAATCTACAAAGATTGCAACACATGTAGTATATAACCAATTTTTAAATGTTTCTTAACTGCTTTAATACTGGACACTTTTACCCCCTTTCTGCCCAGAACTTTTTCAGCTCTCAGCGCTGTGACATTTTAATGACAATTGCGCGGTCATGCAACACAGTTCCATTATGAAATTGTTATCTTTTTTGTACACACTAATAGAGCTTTCTTTTGGTGGTATTTAATTGCAGTTGCTTTTTTACATTTTTTGCAAAATGAACGGAAAAAGACCAAGAATTTTAGAAAAAAAGGTTTTTGTTATAACATTTTGCAAATAAAGAAAATGTCTTCATACATTTAGGCCAAAATGTATACTGTTACATTTCTTTGATGAAAATAACCCAAATCAGTGTATATTATTTAGAGTCCACAAACTATGGTATATATATATATATGAAAATCAATCAATTCTAATATACTGACAGTCTATCTAATTTCTTGAGGCCAAAAATGCCAGAACAGTACAAATATCCCCCAAATGACCCCTTTTTGGAAAGTAGAGAGTCCAAGGTATTTAGAGGCATGACAGGTTTTTTGAAGTTGTAATTTTTTGTCACTTTTTTTTTGGAAAATGAAGAAATTAACAAAATGTTTATTTTCACAATTTTTAACATACTGTCACCAGTGCAGTACAGCAGTGATCAGGGACACTGACTGGTGACAGTATGTGATAAAAACTGTTTTTATTACATTTTTTTAAAAAAAATTTTACTCGTCACGTGACTTTATCAAGGGGTGTGACGAGTGACGAAACGCGTCGGAGCCTCGTGACGTTCTACCAAGCCAGCCCGATCTCTATGTCAGTCAGCAGCCGTGTGCATACCGCACTTACTAGGACTGTTGGGGACTGTTTACCATATGCATTGCCCAAGTGTACCGGTGGTGGTACACATACAAATGTGAGTGTTATTAATCTTTTACAATAAATGTGGTTTTGTGTAACGATTCAGCGCTATGTGAGTTCCTTTTTGTTTACATGCCTTATGGATATACCTCACACCAGTGTCCACTACGCTGCCTAGCAATAGGAGGAGTATACCCCAGAGGGGACTGTGCGACTTAACCTATTGGGGGTCGCACTTGGAGGTGAGCGCATAAGTCTGCTGGGTGGTGGTGTGTGTACGCACTCAAGAGCACTTACCTTTAGAAGCACAAGCACTTCATTTGGACACAACTGATTGCAGTGGCACTTTATTTGCATAATTTGCACTAGGATTCTCTTCAGGATCAAGCACAATAACTATTATTGCATTAAGCACTTTATGTGGCACGGATCTTTTGGACTTTATGCACTTTTAATTATTTTTTCACGTCATGAATTTATTGATTTCATGTCATGCATTTTAAAATTTCATATGTGATTGCACTTTAGCCACTAGGTGGCACTGATTCACATGGATTTGGTTCAGCTTCATGCACTTTATTAATTTATGGTGACATTACCAGGTATTAATCATTAAGGTGACACCTTGTTATATTTTTCACCTCTTAGGCCTCATACACACGGACGTTTTTTGACGCCGGCGTTTTCTGGCGTTTTTTGCAGCTCTCCATGTTAGTCAATGGCCCCATAAAAACGTTGGCGTTTTTGAGCTGTAGATGGCGTCGGCGTTAGTGAGCTGAAAGTAGAACCCACGGCCATCGTGTTCTGAGGCTGTAACGTTGTGGCATTTTTTGACGCCCATGCCGCAAAACGCCAACAAACGCCAACTAATATTGTACCGGCATTTTCCGGCGTTTTTTGACGCCAACGTTTTTAGGTTGAAAAATAGCAGAGGGATGATTTTTTTTAAAACACGCCTATTGACGCCGATGCTCACTAACGCTCACTAACGCCAATGCATAACGCCGAAAAACGCAGATTTTTTTTCCTTGACGTCGGGCCCGAAGTTTTGTTTATTTTAAAAGATACGCCCGTGTGTATGAGGCCTTATGTTTGTATTTATGCACGTTTTTTCTCTGGGCTGATTACTGCAGTTCCAGTGTCCACCAGCAGGTGTCCCCCAGAAGCCAGCAGGCTCCAATGATCAACTCCAACTGGTTTCAGTTGCTAGGTGGCTATATAATGCCTGGTACACACAATGAGATTATCGGATGAATGACCATCATCCGTTTTTTTGCATGCTAATCTCAGATCAAACCTGCAGAGTTCACTAAAGTCACAACAATTCTCGTACAGCAAAATAAAGATTTGGAAGTGTTGTAATGTGATGTAGTGTATTTGTATTGCATTTTCGAATGGCAACTGTACTGATTAACCACTTCAGCCCCGGAAGGATTTGCCCCCTTCCTGACCAGAGCCCTTTTTGTGATTCGGCCACTGCGTCGCTTTAACTGACAATTGCGCGGTCGTGCGACATTGTGCCCAAACAAAATTTGCGTCCTTTTTTTCCCCACAAATAGAGCTTTCTTTTGGTGGTATTTGATCACCACTGCGTCATTTCTGATCGCCGCTATAAACAAAAGAAAAGCAACAATTTTGCAAAAAAAACCCCCAAATTTCTTACTTTTTGCTAAAATACAAATTAAAAAAAATATATATAAAAAAGCATTTTTTTCATCGGTTTTGGCCGATTTATATTCTTCCTCATATTTGTGATTAAAAAAAATCGCAATCGGCGTTTATTGATTGGTTTGCGCAAAAGTTGCCGCGTTTACGGATGATGAGAATTAATTTCTGGGGTTTTTATTTTTTTTAAATTTTTTTACTAGTAATGGCGGCGATCTGCGATTTTTAGTGGTACTGCGATATTGCAGCTGACATGTCGGAACATTTTGACACTTTTTTGGGACCATTGGCATTTATACAGCGATCAGTGCTATAAAAATGCACTGATTACTGTGTAAATGCCATTGGCAGTGAAGGGGTTAACCTGCAGGGGGTGCTCTAAGGGTTAACTATGTTCCCTGGGCGTGTTCTAACTGTCTTAGTGTTTGACTGGCAGGGGGAGGGGAGTGATCACAGCTTCCATGTAGAGGAAGGCTGTGTTCACTCCCCTCCCCCTCTAACAGAACGGAGGTCCGTGGGTCGCTGGTAGCCGGCGGAGATCGAGTCCGCCGCACCCGCTCCCTGGCCCTCCCCAGACACAGTGAGCTTGCGGGCGCGATCTGATGACGGCGGTTTGCGCAGGAGACCCACCTTGTTGCCGTCAACCTGTGGTTGACAGTCGGCAAGTGGTTAAACGGAAATCATACAATCTGGCATCATATGAAAAAAATCTTCATGCATGTCCAATTGGATAATATCGGAAAAACTGTCATGATCGGCTCTTGAAAGCTCTGTACTAATGATCTGATTATCGCTCGATCGATTCAAAAGCAGTATTTTTCGTACTATTTTCTGATCGTGTGTACAGGACTTAAGGCTGCTCTTACTTTGATTGCCTCCTTGCTGCCAGATTCTTGTCCCTGTGTAGCCTGCTCGTAAGCTAAACTTGCATCCTGTACCCTGCTGCCTTACTCCTGCTCCTTATTCTTGTTCCCAGCCTTTATCCCCCCTTCCTTGCATCCCTGGTATTCTCTGTTACCTTTGTCCCTCATTTTGTATATAGTTAGTTGTTATGTCTCTAGTTTATTAGGTATTTTGTCACTGGGGTTTGTTTACTGGTTGCTGGTGTGTGACTGTCTTTTGTTTCACTGTAAATAAACCTCACTTAAATGCAGGGGCATAACGATAGGGGTTGCTATTGCAACCGGGCCCCATGGTCCAGGGGGCCCATGTGCCTCCCTTGTACACCTGAATAAGAGGCTTGCCAGGGGTGGCATTTAGAGGAACCAATCTCCTCCATTTTCCTCTATCCAGTTTACTTGTCTTCTACTGTTCCCAGGGTCCCTGTGCCCTGTGTGCTTCCCTGGTCCCACCCACAGAGCTGCTGTCTTCCCCCCTCCTCCCTCTTGCCAGCTGCTGTAGAAGATGTGTCATGATGGAGAGATGGGAACGGGTCGGCAAATTTGTTATTTACCGGTTCCTTCCTTTTCTGAATGAGTCAGTGATTGGTACCAATTGGTTCATTCATAACTGAAGCATAGTAAACTGTTTTTACTATACTTCAGTTTCTGAATAAATGGGAGGCTTGGTGCACAGCTATTCCTGTCCATTCATTCTGTGCAGCTGAGGCTACACAGATGGAGGTTTGTTTAGACCCCTGATATCTCATCAAAGCCCCCCAACAGAGCTCCTAGAAAAAAATGTAAAATATTGTAAAAATACAATTGTAAAAGAAATAAAGTGAAATGGTAAAAAAAATACAATTAAAATAAAAATTAAAAACTACTGACACCAGTGAGGGAACTATCAGGATTGCAAAGGTTGCAATTGTGACCGGACCCTGGCATTTCACCACCATGGGGAGGCCCGAAGATGGCAGAAAGGGGGCCCTGCTGCAGAACTTGTGAAAGGGCCCAGCTGCAATACCATAATAAAGGGACCCGCGATAGGAGTAAAGGGCCCCAGGATCAGTGGGAAGAGCCCTGGCCAGGGATCAGGGGGCCCTTCATAATTTCTTGCACCGGGGGCCCTGAAGGTTCTAGTTACGCCTCTGCTTAAATGATATGTACATTGTTTAGTCCCAGTTTTCTTGGTGTAGCTACATGTACATTATCTGGTCCCGCAGCTGCTGAATACTGACAAAATCAGTATTGAGAGAAATAAGGAATTTGCTGCTTAGTTGGATATCTATGGCTTCGATACTTTCCAATCACTGACCCAGAAAAAGCATGCAGGAAAGTCAAAACTCCTGATTTGCATATATGTTTTTGGTGAGGAAAGTATTGAAAACTTTGACAGACAACAACTAATGTTTTGAATAGAAGAGAAAGGCAGCCCCATCTTTCCCCAGTACAGGATTCAGTTATCTAATTAGAAAATCAGACAAATAGGTGCCTTAATATAAAAAGTTGCACAATACAGTTTCAGGGGTGCCTAGAATGTGTGCCCTGTTCCTGGGTATATCTGACCCGTTGATTACAAAAATGGCACCAATCTTTCCCTATCAGCTCTAGTTTTTGAGATACATATAAATTACATATACCACTCTTCCCACTGGTTGCCCATCAAAAATCGGGATATAATTATAGCAAAATACGTTGGTGCTCAATCTGCAAAAATGAAACAATATGAGTGGCAAAATACACACACCTCCTATACAATCATAACTATAATAGTTATTAACTTTCACTTTAGAATCCAATGTTTCTGATGTAAAATTACAGTTGGAAGTACATAAAAACTCTCACTATACTTGCTAACTTGTACATAAGAACACGAACTAGGTAACAGAAGAACACGTTCCACCATATCTAAAAGAAAATCTAGAGTTAATGCAGTCTAGCCAATGCAATTTCCTGTATCAGTGCCCTTTCTTCCTCCAGCAGGATATCTATTAGTTGTTGTCTGCAATATCGGATCTGACCACAAGATGGAGCCGGTTGTAAATTTTCAATTTTGCAGAAACTAAAAAACTGTTCACCTTTATTAAAACTTCCCATTATTCTTCAGTCCAAGGAAAGGCAGCAGACGCATCATGGGAATTCAGACTCCATCTTAGAGACTGAAAGAAGGAACCAGCTATTAGAGTGCATGCTGGACTAAAACTTGTATCTGCTTGCATCCCCTAAATGCAGCATCGCTAGTGAGAATTACTTGTCGCCATCTACAGCCTAGCTTGTTCGTTGTATTTCTGTATACAGTATTTCAAATGTAGCCATGTTCTCCCTTGACAGTGGGTGGAAGTTGTGGTTCACCTGCCCGCTGCCCTAAATCATATCATATTCACACATCCGGAGTCACGGAACAGGCCGGTACTTTGTTGTTTTATTTATGGGATAAACTAGGATAGGGAGAAGGGATAACTGTGGAATGCCCAAAGAATTAGATCACGGGATCTTCTATATACACTGCAGTATATTCACTCCAACTTCCTTCAGCACAGACACTTGCTGACCATTCCTTTCCTCACTTCTCTCCAGCACACTGCTTGGTGTCCTGGCCTGGAAGGCAATTTATCAGGCCTCCATGACACCTCTTCCTCCACCACAGCTAGCACATGGTGAGGCCTGCACTTCTTCCAGCAGGACCTCCAGACCACCCATTACAGGCAAGGGCCATAGGCTCCCAATTGTGAAGCCACGGGCCCTCAATTGTGTAGCTAAGTATGCTGGTTCTCGCTGGGTATTTGACGAACTACAACTCCCGCCCATCCTCTTTCAGGCTGCTCCGGCCTGCCTTGCCGTCCAATGACACCCCTTCCCCTTACTGGCTCCTCCGACCTCCAAGCCTGCTCCAGCCTTCTCATCCAGCTCCCATGGTCACTCACTGACACCGGTGGATCCTTTAAAGAGCCTTTAATGTAGCCTCTCTGCTGCTCTTCTGCTCCCTTGCGCTGCTCCAGGAAACAACTCCTCTCCTGGCTGCACCCGAGCCTCCAGGCCTCAAGGTCACCCCCCCAGACTGCTCCCTCCTGGGTGAGGCCTCCACAGTACCTCTGCTACATTCTCCACTCTTCCATCTAACACACTCCTCCTTTTACTGGGCTGTTCCAGGGTATGTAAGGAGGCCTGCCCCCTGCCAATCCAGATTGGGGATTGGTCAGGGCTCCTTAGAACACCCAGATGGTTACACCTCCCCTCTAGCCTCTCTTTCCAGAATGTTCCAGTCCCTTCTGGAAAGAAGTAGGAGGACCCGGTGACATCATCTTGGAACTGTCCAGTCCTACATGAGCCACTCCCCAGCCCAGATCAAAACACTCAGGCCTGCACACTGTCAGGCCTGACTAAATTTTACCTCTCCTAACAAAAATCTCCAAATATAAGCACCTATTACTATGGGGGCGCTACACATATATTGATTATATGTATCTGTATTTGTTTTTTCTCAGTAGTTATATCCTCCTGGTTTTGTTAATAAAGCTTCAAAATTACTTATTGTGGAATAGGAGGGTTTGGCTGCGTATTGAGCTACACACAGGAAAACATGTAGCAGGGACAGAAGATCTCCCCAAGAACAGGTCTAAAAAGAAAAAAAATGGTTATTTATGGGATACAACATATTGTATGCACATTTTTTCTGTAAATGATAACAAAAAACCCCTTTATTAACCACTTCAGCCCCGGAAGGATTTCCCCCTTTAGGACCAGAGCACTTTTTGCGATTCGGGACTGCGTTGCTTTAAGTGACAATTGCGTGGTCGTGTGACGTTGTAGCCAAACAAAATTGACGTCCTTTTTTTCCCACAAATAGAGCTTTCTTTTGGTGGTATTTGATTACCTCTGCGTTTTTTTTTTTTTTTTTGCACTATAAACAAAAAAAGAGAGACAGTTTTGCAAAAAAAAAAACAAAACCCAATATTTCTTACATTTTGCTAAAATACATATCCAAAAAAACCCCCAAATGTATTCATCGGATTTGGCCGATACATATTCTTCCTCATATTTTTGGTAAAAAAAACCACAATCGGCGTATATTGATTGGTTTGCGCAAAAGTTGCCATGTTTACGAACAATGAGAATTCATTTATGTTTTTTTACAATTTTTTATTTTTTTACTAGTAATGGCGGTGATCTGCGATTTTTTAGAGGGACTGCGACATTGCAGGGGACATGTTGGACAATTTTTACACTTTTTTGGGACCATTGGCATATATACAGCGACCAGTGCTATGAAAATGCACTCATTACTGTATAAACGTCACTGGCAGGGAAGGGGTTAACACTAGGGGGGGGGGTTTAAAGGGTTAACTGTGTTCCCTAGTATGTGTTACTAACTGTGTGGGGGCTGGGCTGAGTGGGGGAGGAGAGCGATCGTGGCTCCCATACACAGAGAGCCTACGATCACACTCTTTCCCCTTCCCCTAAAATTGCTTTGTCATATATCTTACACCTAACACATATGTTTTACATTTAGATGTAAATTAGCTACTGTATAATTTGGTTACCAAGACAGACCTCTCTCAATAAGATAGACAGAGAATTTGGACACATTTTTTTTCCAATTTGGATGGAGTAAGGGAGGGTTTAATTCCTTTCCATTTGTGTTCCTTTGGGGAGATTTCCTTTCACTTCCTGTTCCATAGCCAAAACAGGAAGTGAGAGGAAATCTCTCCAATGTGAGGGAATCCTGGTGTGTCAACAGAACTATTGTCCCCATTGGAAGATTTCCCCTCTTTTAGTGTTCTGATATCAACCCAATATTTGGGATTTTCTTTTACTTTAATTTTCGGTAACAGTAAACAGGACAAATAGAGAGGGTGAATCTCCCTAATGGTGGCACAGACAGCAATACAAAACTGAGAGGTGTTCTAATCTCTCTCCATTCTATACAAAACTAAAAAAAAAAGCTTTGTCTTTAGTTACACTTTTAGACCCCTTTCCTATGGGTTGGATTCTGTTGCGATCAGCAGGGGATCTGTGAGCGGATGGCACACTTGTGACCACTCAGTATCAGCAGAGCGGACAAAGACAGAACCCTCTCTGCTCTAAGGGTGGCTGGAAGTAAACTGACTCCCCTGTCCATTTACTCCTGGCTACCTCTGATCCACTCTGCCTAAACAGATAAGGGAGCAGGGGTGGGGCAAAGCCGTGCTGTGTCTATGGATGCAGGCAGCACGGTTTGGGATCAAGCCCACAAGAGTGCCTCTATAGGAAGCAGTTTGCTATTGGGGCACTCGGAAAGGAGGGGGAGATAAAAGTGTCCATGGATAGATACAGAAAAATCCTCCAAAGAAAGGAACTTTGAGGCATAAACAGACCAAAAAACTTGAAGACCAATATAAGAATCAATCAATCAATATTTATTTTGATGAGCTGGCCTTCAAAGGCCAGTACTGATAAAACTGATAAGGAAATGGGACACAAAATGCATAGAACAGTGCATGAACATACAAATTACATGGACTATACAAAATGCAGTTTACATAAACCTCCTATTGTATGAAAGAACTGTGATAGCATCCAACGTATTTTGAGATATTCAAAATATTCAAAAGAAAACAAGCTCTTCTTCAGGGATGTTCACAAAATATAAAGGAGGAATTCATATTCAACGGAGGAGGATGGTAGAGCTCCATGGACAAAAAGAGGACAAAAAGGAAATGATGATGGTGGATTGTTGGGGTACAAAAATGGGACCACAGTTAAAAATGATGGAAGGAGAAACTGGCTGGGTTCTCAAAACACCACTGGTATATATTAATGCAGAATAATGTGGAGATACTGAAAAATAATAAGTGCAGTGTTGTGGGGAGAGCCAAGGAACTGGCCGCTTAGTCAAAAAGGCCCTGTCTCTTCAAGAGAGAAACACCCATTGCAGGTACGGCATCAGGCCTCCTATACATAGACTCCAGAAAAGGACACTAATGATGTAATAAGGGAGTAAGAGACTGCAGCATCAATGGCTACAGAGTGGCACTCGGTCCATGCAGCAACAAGCTGCCAGCCAGAACTCAAAAAGCGCCCATGGAGGATCTCGGAAGAGAAGGTTTGGGACTGATCTGTGCAAAACCTTTGCACAGAGCAGTTACATTTAACCTATTTATTATTGAAAAAAGTTGTATTGTTTTTTATACCAGAGTTTAGTGTCACTTTAAGAACTGTGAAGGAATAAAGACCCTAGTTAGGAACATTATTATAACTTACTGGCCTTCTAACAGCCGTATTTCACTAGACAGTGCCTAGCTCTTTAGGTTGCACTATGTCTAAAGGTGGACTGAATGAATAAGCAAACAAAAATCTAGAATATGGGCTTTGTGTCTATGTGGTTGAAACTGTGGTCTAATTAAACTATTTTCCTGAAAGCATTTGGTCCTGAGCAGGTAATACTGGCCATAGACAGCTGTACCACTTGAATACTAGCCTGTAAATACCCCAAGATACTAGGCCATTTCAGTGCTATGATAGTTTGACTGACAATAATTCCATCAAGCAATAGGTACTCCAATTAATTTAATATAATTGTTTTGAAAAAATAGAGCTTTCTCTATTTTTAACTATATAAAGACAGTACAGTATATACCAACAGTTTTGAAAAGTGAGCAATAATTCTAGGGCCATTATTTGCAGTTAAAGCATAGCTCCACCCAAAAGGGGAAGCTCCACTTGTTTGCTTCCTCCCCCCCCCCTCGCTGCCACATTTGGCACCTTTCGGGGGGGAGGGGGAGCCGCTCCTACTTCCTGGTAAGATCGCGGCAATCATTGTATGGCGATCTATGCAATTTCAGGCTCCTCCTCCTTCCCCTCCACTTTCTTCTGTCTGGGAGACACACAGGTCCCAGAAGACAGCGGGACCATTCAGCTTCACTTCCTGTCTCCCTTAGTGAAAAAGCCAGCGCCTGCACCCAGAGCCGATGGACGGGTGGGCTTGGGGTGCCAACATTGCAGGCTCCCTGGACAGGTAAGTGTCTTATATTATAAGTCAGCAGCTACAGTATTTGTAGCTGTTGAGGTTTTTTTTTCCCCCAGGCTGGAACTCCGCTTTAACTCTGACCTGATGACCTGTAATGGCTTATGCCGATAAAAAAATGTGGGTACCAAAGTTTGCCACTCTTTTATGGGCACACACAATTATAAGGTTTGATATGTTGGGTATCTATTTTTTTTAATACAAATAGGGATGGAGGTACATGACAACATCATTTCCTCATTTAAAGTCCCATTACTTCCCTCTCCTAATAATGTTGGGTATCTGTTTACTTGGTATAGCCTCATGTTTTATAATTTAACAAAACTTTGGTTAATCTATTGGGGTTGCTTTACTAAAGCAAATAGACTGTGCACATTGCTCCAGAGCTTGGTAAATGAGTTAAAGCTTCAATTTGCAAAGAGTACCCAATCATGTGCAAGAAAAATAAAAAATAAACAGCATTTTTGCTTGCACATGATTGGATGACGGAAGTCTGCAACTCTTCTGCTCATTTACTAGCAACTGCTCTTGCAGAGGGCAACTGCACTTTGTAAAGTGCATGGTCTATTTTTCTTTAGTAAATCAACCCCTAGGTCTTTATGCACACATAAAAATCAGCTTTAGTGTATTTCTTTATTTAAGACATCATACATGTACATAGCCAATTCCAGGATGGAGAAACAGATTACATGGCGTCAGCATAAATTTACAGATACGGCTCAAAGCATGTGGTCTTATAAATGAAAAATGTCCCCCGAGAAAGCAGAGTAAAATGAACAGCAACAGTGCTCAGCATAACCTGTATTCGGGGAAATCATTATTATGATGTAGAACGCAAAACCCTGAGTCATCTTGACAGGTACTAGATTCAGTGCAGGAGCCTAATGGCCTTCATCTGGTCTTAGGCCTAAAGAAAAAGAAGTAACCAGGGCTGCAAAATGTGGAGTTTTTTTTAAACTTAGAAATCACCCATCCCCCATATCAGGGAATTGTGAATGAAAACAAAAGAAAAAAAGAAAACTTGGAGAATGTGGATCCCAACAGTATGAGGGATTTATTACGTCAAATATCCTGAAAGGTAAGATCAGAAAAAAGGAAGCGAATGAGGTGAAAAACACCCCCAGAAAGTGAAGTGTAGGGAACTGTAGTGTATTTTTACTGAAAAATTACACTTGATATATTGGTGCGCTAATATCATGTGGCATAAAAATTTTTTTACCACCATTTTATTCTCCAGTGTTTTTGTTATTTCAAATGTATACTGTTTGGTTGTTGTAACAAATATTCAGGTTTAACCACTTCAGCCCCGGAAGGATTTCCAGCTTTAGGACCGGAGCCCTTTTTGCGATTTCAGCACTGCGTTGCTTTAACTGACAATTGCGCGGTCGTGCGATGTTGTACCCAAACGAAATTAGCGTCCTTTTTTTCCCACAAATAGAGCTTTCTTTTGGTGGTATTTGATCACCTCTGCGTCATTTCTGATCGCTGCTATAAACAAAAGAAGAGCGACAATTTTGCAAAAAAAACAAATTTCTTACTTTTTCCTAAAATACAAATCCAAAAAAAAAATATAAAAAAACATTTTTTTTCACCGGTTTTGGCCGATTTATATTCTTCCTCATATTTGCGATAAAAAAAATCGCAATCGGCGTTCATTGATTGGTTTGCGCAAAAGTGGTCGCGTTTACGGGTGATGAGAATTCATTTTTGGGGTTTTTATTTTTTATTTTTTTTTTACTAGTAATGGCGGCGATCTGCACTGATTACTGTGTAAATGCCATTGGCAGTGAAGGGGTTAACCTGCAGGGGGCGCTCTAAGGGTTAACTATGTTCCCTGGGCGTGTTCTAACTGTGGGGGGACTGCTCTAGCTGGGGAAGGGAAATGGTCACAGCCTCCGTATACAGGAAGGCTGTGATCACAGCCCTTCCCCCTTCACAGAACGGAGGCCCGTGTTTACATACACGGACCTCCGTTCCTTCGCTCCGGGGGGGCCATCGCGGGTAGCCGTTGGCAATCGAAGCCGCCGCACCCGCTCCCTGGCCCTCCCCAAACACAGTGAGCATGCGGGCGCGCCTCCGGCGGCGCGCGCGTGCTCACTAGGCTCGGTCGCGCGGCTGCCGTCGTATGACGGCAATTTGCGCTCACCAGCCACCTTGTCGCCGTCAGATGCCGATCGGCGGTCGGCAAGGGGTTAATATGGTTATATTTAAATAAATAAATACATTTTAAAAAATCAAAACTGGCTCTGGCAGCAAAAGGTTTAAAAATCACCCACTAAAGCTAAGTAGTGGCAATAAAATTCTCCCTTCCCCCCAATTATTGGTGTTCAGTGGCATTTTAAACTCCCCCCAATGGCACACACTCAATCATTTTTTGGCCAGTTGCACTTTAATCCCCTTCACTTTAAAACCTCCTACTTTGAATCTGCTACTGCCAATCCATTCCTTCTCTCTTACCATCCTTCTTTGTGAAAGGAAGAGGAGGGCTGTATATTTGTAAATACAATTGATGTTCACACATATGGGGTGCACTGGCCTCCTGTGCCTGTTTTCTGCAGCATCATTTTTCGGTACAACAGTACTTCACCATGGAGGCTGTTTTTCTTTTTTGAATACCATATGCGGAGAAGTGGAGCCTACTGTCTTCAGCCTAATAGGAATGGGTCCTACATTGCCGGTACCACTATCCCAATTTGACCATCACCAGGAACAAGCTCATTGTGACCCCCAAACTGCAAAGCTGGGGGTCCACTTTTTCTGGTGAGTGGGGCCACAAGAGGGGGCTGTCACTGAGCACCACGGACTGCATATTTGGCACTTGTTTTGGAGCACTGAGCACTTTTATATTTATGTCTATGGACTGCACTGGATGGTCGCATCCATTATAGCAACCTTGCACAGTATTATATGATCATTTTGTATATATTTTATAGCAACTGGCACTTTTACATACTATATAGTATTGGTTGGTTGAACAACACTCAGGGTGGGGCAGCATCTATTTAGTTTTCTTAATATATAAAAAGATATCCAAGGAATTGAGAATGCCAATCAGCAGCATTCAAACTCTAATCAACAAGTGGAAAATGAGGGGTTACGTTGAAACCAAACCACGGTCAGGTAGACCAGCTAAAATATCAGCCACGACTGCCAGGAAAATTGTTCGGGATGCAAAGAAAAACCCACAAATAACTTCAGGACTCTCTGAAAACATGTGATGCACAATAAGGAGGCACTTGAAGAAAGATGGGCTGCTTGGTTCGAGTTGCCAGAAGTAAGCCATTACTACGTAATTGCCAAAAAGCATTCCACTTACAATGCGCCAAACAGTACAGAGACAAGCCTCAAACCTTTCGGCACAAAGTCATTTAGAGTGATCAGACCAAAATTTAGCTTTATGGCCGCAGCCATAAATGTTATATTTGGGGAGGAGTCAACAAGGCCTGTGAAACACAAGGTGGATTGCTGATGTTTTGGCGATGTGTGAGCTACAAGACATAGGAAATTTGGTCAAAATTGATGGCAAGATGAATGCACTATGTTATCAAAAAATACTGGAAGAACATCTGCATTCATCAGCCAGGAAGCTGCGCATGGGAAGGAAATGGTCATTCCAACATGACAATGATCCAAAAAATAAGGCCAAGTCGATCTGTCATTGGCTACAGCAGAATAAAGTGAAGGTTCTGGAGTGGCCATCTCAATCTCCAGACCTCAGTGTCATTGAGCCACTCTGGGGAGATCTCAAATGTGCAGTTCATGCAAGACAGCCCTAGAATTTCAATGAACTGGAGGCTTTTTGCCAAGAGGAATGGGCAGCTTTACCATGTGAGAAGATAAAGAGCCTCGTCCACAAATAGACCTCAAGCTGTCATTGATGTTAAAGGGGGCAATACACAGCATTAAGAACTGGGGTTTTTAAACTTTTGATCAGGGTCATTTGGGTAGTTTCTGTTGTCATTATGATTTAAAAAGAGTAAACACAGTTGATTGATAATAAATGGCTTCAGCCAAACACTAACCATGAGTGAAAGAAATGTTTTTGTGTTCTCATTTATATTCTCTCAAAAATGGCCAAGAAATCATAAATTCCGCCAGGGTATGTAAACTTATGAGCACAACTGTATTCTGATGTTAAATAAAGTCACAAGCTACGATGAAATCGGAGATCCAAGTCACACTGATCTGTGGCTTTGAAATCGCACTAAAGTAACGAGATTTTAAAGCCGCACTGGTGTGAAACAGGGCTTAGTTCTGAATAGTATTGGAAAAGGTTAAAACCCCTTGTGATCGTATCACGCGTGAGACCCATGTGAAGTAATGATACCAGGCCCGAAGCGACACTGACTCCATCTTGGAAGGAAAGCTACTAACAGGTTAAGTTCTGTTTCTCTCCTTCTAACAGGGCAGTTTAACAAGCTTGTCCTTTACACCCCCCCCCCCTCTGCTTGTGGACAGACCAATTTCAAAAGGGGACTTTGATTACGGTTTATGGCCAGGAGAAGGCCTGTCCGCTTATCTTGGGCAAACATACAACAACCTGATGTTGGCCCATAAATTACCCTGGCAGCTCTGACCTGGGGATGGTGCTCTCTCTCTGCCTTAAACTTACATAAAAACTTACATACAGTCATAACTTCCGCTATATGTATGCCATAGTGATGAACATTACATACTTGAATGTAGAATTTCGGCCCAGATGGTTCAATTATAGACATTCATCCTTTGTTGCCCAGGGAGGGAAGGTCTCGGAGTCCTCGTGTTTGGAGTCATTTGAAAGCTTTATGCAAGCTGAAATTAAATTTCTTGCTGTAAGATATGCCGGATGGTCCAGTCACAAGTTATGATCCATGCATGATTATGAAGCATGTATCTCCACGGTCCGCCCTGGACATTGTCTAAGGAAACTCCCTCTTTTATCGAATGGCCAGAGATATATGGCCCCACCCCTGGTGTTTTAGAGAAAAAGGACTGTCAAGATCAATTGGGGAGTTCTCACCTTACCATCAAACATCAGAGGACCAGGAAATCATCTTCAAAACACTGATTAGGCAAGGACATTTCAAATGCAGGTATTTTCAATCTGTTCTCTTTCGCTGTAAATTTGTCTCACTTTGTACTTTTATTTTTCTGTAAATATTTTACTGCACCTAAAACTTGACCTTTTCATTATTAATCCTTATTTTGAAAAGTGTTAATTTTGTCCCTAAAGCTCTTAATGCAACTATCACGAATCTGTTCCTTCGAAGAGCGCTACTGTTTTTAGAATAACGCTTCTGAATATATCTGTCTGCGGTGACAGTGTGTGGTACAGGTGGTTATTCTGAAATACTGGTATTGCTAATATAAGGGTCTTCTGGCCGGAATCCAGAAGTGGTGGCAGTGAAAGGGTTAATTGTTTGAATTAGCCCGGTAACAATCGCTCTCAGACGGCTGACACTTAGATGGTGATCCCGCAAACTGGGAAATCTTTGTGCTGCTGAAAGCAGCTGAGAGTGGCATTGTTACATTCGTGACAAGTGCGGTATTGGATCAGGGGGGTCCTCGGTCGCAGGTCGGTGAGGAGGGCAGCGATCTGATACCCACGTTCGTCACACCCCTGTCAAGTTATACAGTCAACCAGGGTTCAATTAGATATTCCCCTCACTTCCTGTTCTAGACACTGGGTCATCAGGCACTGGATCAGCAGGCACCGGGTCATTAGGCACCAGATCAGTGGGCACTGGGTCATCAGGCTGGGCAGCAGGCACCGGATTATCAGTTTGGGCAGTGGGCACCAGGTCATCAGGCTGGGCAGCAGGCACCGGGTCATCAGGCTGGGCAGCAGGAACCGGGTCATCATGCATTGGAGCAGCGGGCACCGGGTCATCAGGCTGGGCAGCGGGCACAGGGTTATCAGGCTGGGCAGCGGGCATGGGGCCATCAGGCTGGGCAGTGGGCACCAGTTCATCAGGAATTGGAGCAGCGGGCATGGGTCATCAGGTATTGGGACAGCAGGCTTGGCAGCAGGCATGGCACTGGGCACTGGAACAGCAGGCTGGGCAGCGGGTACTGGATAAGTAGGCTGGGCAGCAGACACAGCAGCGGGCACCGGAGCAGCAGGCTGGGCAGCAGGTGCTGGAACAGCAGGCTGGGCAGAAGGCATGGCAGCAGGCACCGGAACAGCAGGCTGGGCAGCGGGCACTCGAACAGCAGGCTGAGCAGCAGTCACTGGATCAGTAAGCTGGGCAGCAGGAATGGCAGCGGGCATGAAAGAGCATGCATTGCAGTGGTCACTGGAACAGCAGGCTAGGCAGTAGGCACCGGGTCATGAGGCTGGGCAGCAGGCACCGGGTCATCATGAGTTGGAGCAGCGGGCACAGGTCATCAGGCTGGGCAGCGGGCACTGGGTTATCAGGCTGGGCAGCGGGCATGGGGTCATCAGGCTGGGCAGTGGCACTTGGTCATCTGGCACCAGATCAGCAGGCACCAGGTCATTAAGCTGGGCAGCGGGCACTGGGTCATCAGGCTGGGCAGTGGGCACCAGTTCATTAGGAATTGGAGCAGCGGGCATGGGTCATCAGGCATTGGGGCAGCGGGCACCGGGTCATCAGGCTGGGCAGTGGGCACTGGGTCATCAGGTTGGGCAGCAAGCATTGAGTCATCAGGCTAGGCAGCGGGCACTGGAACAGCAGGCTTGGCAGCAGGCATGGCACCGGGCACTGGAACAGCAGGCTGGGCAGCAGGTACTGGAGAAGTAGGCTGGGCAGCAGGCACAGCAGCGGGCACTGGAGCAGCAGGCTGGGCAGCAGGTACTGGAACAGCAGGTTGGGCAGAAGGCATGGCAGCAGGCACCGGAACTGCAGGCTGGGCAGCGGGCACTGGAACAGCAGGCTGGGCAGCGGTCACTGGAACAGTAAGCTGGGCAGCAGGAATGGCAGCGGGCATGAAACAGCATGCATTGCAGTGGTCACTGGAACAGCAGGCTGGGCAGCAAGTACTTGAACAGTAGGCTGGGCAGCAGGCACCGGAACAGCAGGCTGGGCAGCGGGCACCGGAACAACAGGCTGGGCAGCGGGCACCGGAACAACAGGCTAGGAAGCGGGTACTGGAACAGTAGGCTGGGCAGCAGACATGGCAGTGGGCACCGGAACAGCAGGCTGGGCAATAGGCACGGCAGCAGGAACCAAAACAGCAGGCTGGGCAGCGGATACTGGAACAGTAGGCAGGGCATCAGAAATGGAAACACTGGACAGGGCATCAGGAACTGGACCACCAGGCAGGGCATCAGGAACAGGATCAGTGAGGTCAAATTGATGAGCCGACAAAGAGTCCATAGGGCCAAACTGGGTGGTGGACAGAGAACCAGTACAGTCAGGTGGGATATCGACAGGCCGGTCAGAAGCCGAAGGTCCAATTTTCATGGGCTGAACCAAGATGGAAGGTGTGGTGGCAGGCCTGGCTGGGGCAATTAGAACCATGGTGGGTTGAACTGTAGTGGCTGGTGTGGAGGCAGTCTGGAACAAATCAGCTGGTGTGGAAGCCAACTGGAGCAGATTGGCTGGTGTGGAGGCCGACTGGAACAGATTGGCTGGTGTGGAGGCAGACTGAAACAGATCATTTGTTGTGGAAGCAGACCGGAACAGATTGGCTGGCGTGGATGCAGGATTGGATAGTGGTAGGATTGTGTGGGTTGGGAAAAACTTCCATTTTTTTCTTAGGTTTAACAACTGCAATTCTGTATGTGGATGCAGGGCTGTAAGTAGTGGGTGCAGCTGATGGAGGAGAAGAGCAGGAGGATGGTAAAAAAGGAGGGAGCAGTTGCTGAGGGGGATTTTAGTGGGATTGTTGCAGGCAGTGGAGAAAAGGTAGTTGGGTTAAAGGCAGGATAGGTGCAGCAGGTGGAAACAGGGTACTGATATTTAGTTGGTAGCAGGGTATATTGGGCTGTAACTGTGACTGCTATGAGTGATGGAGAGAAAGACATTTCAGCAGACAGGTGTCTAGCCACAGGACTGGGTGGTTGCAGGCGGACAGAGGCTGGGTACAATATTTTTTACCATGCCTGTAATAATAGTGGAACAAATTGACTTGTGGTCACTGCTTCCTAAGTTGCCCTGTATTTCCACAACCACATTCTGTTTTTCAACAGAAAAGCTCTCTTGCAGTTACAGGGTTGAGACAAACCATTTAACACTGACAGAGGTGTTTAACCACTTGCCGACCGCCAACCGCAGGTTGACGGCGACAAGGTGGTTCGTTATCGCAAATCGCCGTCATACGACGGCGGCTGCGATAACGCGCACTGTGTTCGGGGAGCGCAATAGCGTCGGCGGCAGCATACTGCCGCTAAACGCTATTGCTTGGTGGAACAGCGGCAGTTGGACGCCAACCGCCAGCCGTTCACCAATTTGTGGAGACAGTCACAATTTACCAAACAGAGTTGGGACATTGACGTTCTCTCGAAAAGACAACTTTTTGTCTTACACCAACACCTTTATGTCCCGTTGAATCCTTCGTCACTGGTGTTCAGTTAAACAAGGTGATAATAATGTCCGTACCATTTTTTATAACATGGGTCGGAGACAGGCGGACGTTGGTGGGTCAGGACACCGATCTGTGGACAGACGACTTTACAGAAAGAGAGGTAGTGAGTATCGTCAGTGTCAATGTCGGGTTATATGGGACGATGGTTGATTTATAGTCATGGGACAAAGGTGGACGACGTGGATAGGACGGAAAT
>BLSH010552221.1:0-27995 GCA_018402905.1 Glandirana rugosa | reverse complement strand
TTAGTAAAAAATAAAAAAAAAATAAAAACCCCAAAAATGAATTCTCATCATCCGTAAACGCGGCCACTTTTGCGCAAACCAATCAATAAACGCCGATTGCGATTTTTTTTATCGCAAATATGAGGAAGAATATAAATCGGCCAAAAACGGTGAAAAAAAATGTTTTTTTATATATTTTTTTTGGATTTGTATTCTAGCAAAAAGTAAGAAATTTGGGTTTTTTTGCAAAATTGTCGCTCTTCTTTTGTTTATAGCGGCGATCAGAAATGACGCAGTGGTGATCAAATACCACCAAAAGAAAGGTCTGTTTGTGGGAAAAAAAGGACGCAAATTTCGTTTGGGTACAACGTCGCACGACCGCGCAGTTTTCAGTTAAAGCGACGCAGCGCCGAATCGCAAAAAGGGCTCCGGTCCTAAAGCTGGAAATCCTTCCGGGGCTGAAGTGGTTAAAATGATCAGCTTTTATTTATTTATATAAAAGCTTTATCCCAAAAGGAAAAAAAATGTTTGCTGTAACTGATTATAAAGTATCATATGAGTAACTGATTATAAGTGTAATATATTATAAAGCATTAGCTGGAGTTCAGTTTCAATTTGTTAGTGTCTTTACATCTGCTAGTACATCTAAAGCCTCTTACACACGGGACGACGATCGCACGTACGACCGTGTTGAATCGTATGTTGGCTGTTGTATGCAGCATACTGACTGCACTACACGATCGTACGTCCGGGGAAAGACCGTTCAGGTGCATGTAATTAGCATCCGGCCATTCCTGACTTCGGAGCATGCGTGTTTTGCACAATACAACTTGTTGTACCAACTGCTCTGTACACACGATACAACGGTCGTATGAGAGCTTGTTGGTACGACCACGTTTTCTAGTCTGCTCATACAACTCCCATGTACGACCGTTGTATGTTCGACTGTTGAAATCGCACATACGAACGATTGATATCGCATACAACGGTCGTGAGTACGACGTGTTTAATTCGATCGTTGTCCCGTGTGTGCGGGGCATTACACTCCCCTTCACCCCAGCCCCCCCATCAGGGCTGCTGTCCATTACAGGAAGTGTGTTGCTGGCCAGATCACCAGGTAAAAACAGAAGGAAAAAAGCCTAAGGAAAGTAAACTAATGGGGCCACCGCATCTAATGATTGGTAAACTGCAATATATTACACATTTGGTTTAATGCCGCTTTAAATTCTTGCTTCAGTTTGTCAAAAACGAAAAAAAAAAGTTTGCTATAGATACACTTTAATAAAAGCAAGCAGTGCTCCCGATATAGATTATCACTTACAATTAATGGGTTATAGATAATAAGGAGCACAGTGAAATGGAGGCAATTGTTTTTTTGCACAGGTATATTGTACAACCTTTTGGAAAGCTAAAGAGCTAGCACTAATGGTAAGGATCCTAGCAGGTTACAATGCTCATGTGACATTGAACAGATTGCTTCCCATCCAGCATTTTCAAACAGATATCTTCTGCCCTTTGGCCGGCTTAAAGGGGCAAAATTAAGAAAACTGTGCAGTAGTGTGTTACTAATTATTCAGGCTAGAAAGCCCTAATAAATTGGTTTTAATTTTTATTAATTTAATTGGTTGTGCATAAATGACCGGGCCATCCAAAGATGTTTCTAATTAAAGATCTTTCTACAGACATGCACAAAGATTGCATTAGATGAAGTGTGAACATCAGCCAGGGTTTTGAAGGTGCCCACAAACACACAAGTGTTCTCCGATCAAACCAAACACAGCTTAATAGGTCATACGCTTTGTAATGTTTGGTGGCACTTAAGTGGTTACTCCAAAGTAACATGACAACTTCATATACATAATCTTGTGTTTGACTTTTTTCCTACAGATTTTTCAACAGCTCAGCATCTTTTGAGAAATATATTGTTATAATTATGTAACGAGTATTCTTAAAGTGGAACTTTACCCATAACAACTTGATAAAAAATAATATTCCTTAGCAAGGAACATACATTCTACATTCAAAATTATGCTACCAACATTAGTGTGTGCTGTAAATTGCCTCCAGCATTGTTACTGTTTCTTCTTGCTGGAGGCTGCCATTTTATTGTAAATCTTTAGATCAGCTTCTAAAAATTTAGCACAGTGCTGAAAAATAAAGCAACTGAGCTTGTGCAGAGCAGGATGAGACAGTGTATTACTGGATTTTAAACAGTATAGACACTTATAGACACTTGTGTTTAATGTTTTACATAGCTATACCTGCAAAAAGGGGCCAGCCTGAAGTGATCTAACAGGACTTAATTTGTTGACTAAAGCTCCACTTGAAAGTGGTAGTAAACCGCACTAATCTTTTTTTTTTTTTTTAAACACTGCAAGGTAAAGGCATAATGTGCTAGTATGCATGACATACTAGCACATTACTAAATACTTACCTTAGAGGGAAGCCCCCAGCAGTGCGCTGTCATCGCTGACAGGGCTTCCATCTGCACCCAGTCTTCCTTCCGGGTTCACGTGTTCCAGCCCTCTGTGCCCCGATGACGTCATTCTCGCGCACATGTACGGGAGGCATGGACTATGGCACGGGCTCTGAAGGGATGGCATGGGGATGTCGTCTCTTCAGAGCTCATGTGCCGGTAACATTACCGGCTGCATGCAGTGTCGATATCTCCTAAACAGTGCAGGGCCTTATTATAGGCAAGTGCCCAAAAAGAGTTTACTTTCACTTTAAAGTGATTGTAAAGTCTCCTTTTTTTAATTACAAATAACAAACATTTTATACTTACCTGCTCTGTTGCAGTGGATTTGCACAGAGCAGCCCTGATCCTCCTCTTCTCGGGTCCCTATTCGGCTCTCTTGGCCCCTCCCTCCTGTTGGGTGCCTCCACAAGCAGCTTGCTATGGGGGCACCCAAGCCGAGTCACATTCAGACATGGAGCTGTGGCCCGCCCCCTTTCTATTCTTATTGGCTGACTGACTTTGATTGACAGCAATGGGAGCCAATGGCACCGCGTTGCTGTCTCAGCCAATGAGGGGAGTCCCAGACAGCTGAGACATTCCTACAACATCGTTGGAGCTAGAGGGACCTCGGGTAAGTATTAGGGGGGCTGAGGGGGGGCTGCTGCACACAGAAGGCTTTTTATCTTGATGCATAGAATGCATTAAGATAAAAAACCTTCTGACTTTACAACCCCTTTAACCTAGTATTATTATTATTGTGTTGCTAGAAAGGGTTGGTATATCATTTCCTGCCTCAGAATAAAAAACTGTCTTTTTACTTCCTAAAGTTTAAAATTATACCACACTCAAGTGAGAAGCAATGCTGTCTTTTTGAAGGAGGAATTAAAGTAGATGTAAAGGCAAAACCTTGTGTTTTCATTTTGCATACAGTTAGGCCCCTTTCAAACTGGGACACTTTACAGGCGCTATTGCGCTAAAAATAGCGCCTGTAAAGTGTCTCCCCATTCAACCCAGTGTGTCCTTTCACACTGGGGCGGCTCAAGGCGGTACGCTTGCGGGAGTAAAATTAAACTCCTGCAAGCATGATTTTTCAGGAATGTGGGGAGTGGTGTACACACCGCCCCTCCACCGCCCCTGCCATTAGATTGAATGGGCAGCGCTCCCATAGCGGCTGTACACTGCTCTGGGACTTTTAACCCGTTTAACCCCTTGTGGGGGGGTTTAAAAGTGCCTCGCTACCGCCCGAATAGCAGCGTCATATCTCTGCTATTCAGGCAGTCCCAGTGTGAAAGGGGCCTTAGGGAATGTTATAACCCCTGTTTTTTTTTGCCTTCTGTGTCCTTTTGGGGAGATTTCCCTTTATTGTCTGTCCCATAGCCAGAACAGAAAGTGAGAGGAAAAGCTTCCAAAGTACAGGAAATTCCTGGTAGTCCCCAGGACTAGTGTGCCCATTGGAAGATTTCTCCTCTAATCCTATTCCGCTGACCAAAACTGACCAAAATATTCCTCTTGCAGCCACTCAAAATTTGGGATTGTCTTTCATTTTGAGTGTTAATGGTCACCAGGACAAAAAAAGAGGTTGAATCTCCCTAATGGGGACACCAACAGCAATAAAACATGACAGTTGTTCTAAACCCTATCTACTCCATCCAAAATGAAAAAAAAATGCCTTAAAGTGGTTGTTAAAGCAGAAGGTTTTTTTTATCTTTTTGCATTCTATGCATTAAGACAAAAAACCTTCTGTGTGCAGCAGCCCCCCTCAGCCACCCTAACACTTACCTGAGGTCCCTCTCTGCCCAGTGATGGCCACAAGTGTCTCAGCTGTTCTCCGGAATCTCAGGATTCTCTCTCCTGATTGGCTGAAACACCGCAGGGGCGCCAATTACCTGCTGCGAATTATTATTATTATCATTCTACACGACTTATATAGCACCAACAGTTTATGCAGCGCTTTACAATATAGAGGGGGGGGGGGGGGAGACAGCACAATTACAGTACAGTTCAATACAGGAGGGACAGAGGGCCCTGCTCCTAGAGCTTACATTCTAAAGGGAGGGGGGGTGGTGGTACAAAAGGTAGTAGCTGCGGGGAATGGGTTGATGGGGGTGGCTCAGGTACAGTTCTTAGGTGGGTGAGGGATAGGCCTCCCTGAATAAATGAGTTTTCAAGGATCTTTTAAAGGTGGGCAGGGTAGGGTCTGATCGGACATACCGAGGCAGGGAGTTCCAGAGGATGGGAGAGGCTCTGGAGAAGTCCTGAAGGTGAGCATGGGAGGAGGTAATAAGGGAACTAGAGAGCAGGAGGTCCTGGGAGGAGCGGAGAGGGCGATTTGGGCGATACCTGCAGATGAGGTTGCTGATCAGTCAAGGTCAGCTAGCCAATCATGTGAGAGGGGGGCGGGACCGGGTCTAGGCTCTGTGTCTGACTGGACCTATGGAGCTGTGACTCAGCTCATGTGCCTCCATAGCAAGCTGCTTGGTGTGGGGGCACTGAACAGGAGGGAGGAGCCAGGATCACAGAAGAGGGACCCAAGAAGCGGAGGATCCGGGCTGCTCTATGCAAATCCATCTTTGCTACAATGTAAAGTAGTGAGTGTACAGCTTCTATAACAGTGTCAATTTGCTGTCCCCTCAAAATAAATCAACATACAGCCATTAATGTATAAACCGCTAGCAAAAAAAGTGAGTACACCCCTAAATGTCCAAATTGGGCCCTCAGAACCCATAGTGCCCTTCCTGCTGAATACGCTAACCCTGATTGGCAACCCACCACTGATTCACAGCCCGTACTTCCCCCATTCACCGGCCAACCCGGAATTCAGGTGAATACAGTTGATTTTTATTCACTGTTTTCACTGAAGATCTCTATAGATCTACAGAGGACCAAAGCAATTTTTATGCTAGTCAATGTATCGCCGCTAATTCCCATTCGTCACTTGCCAGAGACTGGAAACCAATTACGGTTCCAGAATTTAAGACCTTTCTGGGCCTTTTCCTCAACATAGGCATAACAAAAAAATTGGAGTTGCAGTCGTATTGGTCCACTGACCCAATTCACCATATGTCTGTGTTCTCTGCTTCCATGACCAGGGCACGATACGAGCAGATCCTGCGGTTTATGCACTTCAACGACAATGAACTCTGTCGTCCACGGGGTGACCCTGAATACGATCGGCTCCACAAAATTTGGCTCTTCGTAAACCACTTAAACCAAAAATTTGCAACCTTGTTTATTCCCGACCAAGTTGTCTGCGTAGAGGAGTCCCTGATTAAGTTTTCTGGCCGGCTTGCTTTCAAACAGTTTCTCCCCAGCAAGTGTGCCAGATACGGGGTCCAGATGTATAAGCTCTGAGATAGGGCCACAGGCTATACATGTCGTTTTATGGTTTACGAGGGAAAAGACAGTCACATGGAGTCGGAAGGATGCCCAGACTACATAGGGAGCGCTGGCAAGATTGTGTGGGACTTGGTGTCACCCTTATTCGGAAAGGGGTACCACTTGTACATGGATAATTATTACAGGAGCATGCCACTTTTTAGTCATCTGTTTGATCATCAAATTGATGCATGTGGCACCGTGCAATCTAATTGCTGGGGCTTCCCCCAACGGCTTTTAGATTAGACAAGGGGAGAGAGCCTGCTTTAAGTGTAATAATTTGCTCGCAGTGAAGTAGAGGGACAATCTGAATGGTTTGGTCCCTGGATGGTCCCTTCATGCAGATACGACCATCCAAATTCCTACGGCGACTGGTGTTTTGGAGAAACCCCTCTGTGTCCATGATTATAACCTAAATATGAGAGGGGTGGACCTTAAAAACCAGTTGTTGGCGCCGTACTTAACTTCATAAGGCCAGACCCCAGTACAAAAAAGTGTCTGTATACCTATTCCAATTGGCTTTGCTGAACGCTTATGTGCTATACAAAGGGTCAGGACGGACTGGATCCTTCCTTAAATTTCAGGAAGAGATCGTCAGAGCCCTTCTATATCCAGTTGGTGCTACACCCCATGTTCCCAATCCAAATGCAGTGAGCCGGCTGCATGAGAGGCACTTCCCAGAAGTCCTCCGTGGTACCCCAGGCCAAATAACACCCCAAAAGAGATGTCGTGTCTGCAGATGACGTAGATACAGCGTGACACCTGCACTTATTGTCCCTCCTGTCTTCCCCAGCCTGGTCTCTGCATTGAGGTATGTTTCCAACGCTACCACACAATAGTTGAGTATTAGCATAGGGTACAGCACGACACAGGTTTAGGACACACTTTCATAGGGTCTCCTAAGATGCCTACGTATTTTGAGAGACCCGAATCTGGAAAAAGTTTAGTTACAAAAAAAGGTGTACCAAAAAAAAAAAACTTAAAACTACAAATAAAAAAAGTTTAAAAAAACAATATAAAATAAAAAAGCCAAAGACATTTGTAAGTTTCTTTTCTCTCTCTCTCTCATGTTTTCGCTCTATTCTCTCTCTATTACTCTCTTTATTGTTAATGTTTTAATGCATACCTGTAATGTTTTGTTACTTTTTTTTCATGTTTTCTTTGCAGGTATGTTGTAATGTTTTTATAATGTTTTCCTGTAATGTTTTATATTATTTTCTTCTTAGCAGGAATGTATTTTTTTAATGTAACTGTATTTTGTTAATCATTTTTTTCTTTTCAGGTACGCCATTCAGCTGCAGCACTGATTTATTTATGGTGACAGCTACAGCGTTTGCTCCCACAATAGGTAAAGCAGCGACTCCAGCGCTATTGGAGGTGATTTCACCACCACAGTTAAAAAAAGATCATATATACTGTAGCATAAGGGCAGTGGGCGGAGTATGCTCCGGTATATATTTTTAAAATGGGGCTATGCCCACCATTAGAAGTGGGTGGATGAAGGGCGGTTTTCTAATGGTGAGCATAACCACCAATTGATTTTTTTTTTCATGTAACCCACTGGCTGCATGAAAGAACGTTACAACATATGCCCAACAAGAACCAACGACCTTCTAATATGTTGCTGGTCTTTGAGTGATTTTCTCAGGCTCTCCTGTCCCACCAGGGAACACAAGAATGCAGCCGGTGGTACCGCCAGCTGACCACGGAGCTGATCAAAGACTAGAATGGCTCCAATCATCTATATGGCCTAAGAAACCGGAGGCTACGAGCATTTCATGACTTCAGTTTCGCCGGATATAAACAGCGCCATTGGGAAATTGGGAAAGCATCTTATCACACCAATCTTGGTATGGCCAGATGCTTTAAAGGCTGAGGAGAGATCTAGAGTCTAATAGATCCCAAATTAAAAAATATATATGTATATATATATATATATGCGACACTACCTATTTTTATCATAGGGGATATTTAAAATCCCTGTGATAAAAATAAAAATGATAAAAAAATATGAAAGGGACAGTGTGAAAATAAAATAAAAAGCAAAATGAATAATTAAAAAAAAAAAAAATTCACCCCTGTCCCCCCCCCCCCCGTGTACGCTCGCAAAGGTAAACGCAAGCGGCGGTCTCGTGTCATATGTAAAGAGCAATTTCACCATGCATGTGAGGTATCACCACAAATGTCAGATCATGGGCAGTAATTCTAGCAGTAGACCTCCTCTGTAAATCTAAAGTGGTAACCTGTAAAGGCTTTTAAAGACTTTTAAAAATGTATATAGTTTGTCGCAGCTTTGTGGGTGTGTGTCATTTTTAAAGCATGTCATGTTTGGTGTCTATGCAGATCATGTTTTTGTGCATTAAAATTCAAAAAAGTGTTTTTGTTTGTTCCACAAAAATTGCATTTGAAAAATCGCTGCACAAATAGGTTTTGAAAAAAAAATTGCAACACCCACCATTTTAATCTGTAGGGCCTCTGCTTTAAAAAATATATAATGTTTGGGGGTTCAAAGTATTTTTCTAGCACAAAAAAAATATTCTCTCATGTAAACAAAAAGTGTCAGAAAAGACTTGGTGGTTCAAGTGTTTAGAAGAGTGGGTGATGTTGGGCATAAAATGCCAGCACAGTTCAAAACTCCCCCAAATGACCCCATTTTGGAAAGTAGCCACCCTAAGCTGGTATCCCTGTACTCAGAAGAAGCAGCAGAATGTATTTTGGGGTGTAATTCCACATATACCCATGACATGTGTGAGCAATATATCATTTCAGTGACAACTTTGTGTAATTTGTTTTTTTTTGTCATTTTTCAATTACTTGTGACAAAAAAATAAACTATTCCATGGACTCAACATGGCTCTCAGCAAATAGCTTGGGGTGTCTACTTTCCAAAATGGGGTCATTTGGGGGGGGGGGGCGGGGGTTACTATCTGGGCATTTCATGGCCTCCAAAACTGTGATAGGTAGTATGGGGTGAAAGCATAAATTTTCACCCTTAGAAACCCTGAAGGCGGTGATTGTTTTTTTTGGGTCCTGTACGTGGATAGGCTCCCAAAAAGTCTCACACATGGGGTATCCCCGTACTCAGGAGAAGCAGTAAAATGTATTTTGGGGTGTAATGCCACATATACCCATGGCATGTGTGAGTAATACATCATTTCCTCAATTATAAATATAGCAAAAAATAGCAAATTTGTGTATTTTTTTTCTTTTGTCATTTTTCACCTGTAACAAAAAAATAAAATATTTGATGGGTTCAACATGCCTCTCAGCAAATTCCTTGGGGTGTCTACTTTCCAAAATGGGTTCATTTGGGGGGGGGGGTTGTACTGCCCTTCCATTATAGCACCTCAGGAAATGAGATAGGCAGTCATAAAATAATAGCTGTGTAAATTCCAGAAAATGTACCCTAGTTTATAGACGCTATAACTTTTGCACAAACCAATAAATATATGCTAATTTACTTTTTTTTTACCCGAGACATGTAGCTGAATGCATTTTGGCAAAAATGTATGACTAAAATTTAGTTTATTGTATTTTTCTAATAGCAAAAGGTAGAAAATATAATTTTTTTCACAATTTTCGTTCTTTTTTGGTTTATATCACAAAAAATAAACAGCGCAAAGGTGATCAAATACCACCAAAAGAAAGCTCTATTTGTGGGAAAAAAAGAACGCAAATTTAGTTTGGGTACAGCCTTGCATGACTGCACGATTACCAGTTAAAGCAGCGCAGAGCCAAATTGTAAAAAGTGCTCAGGACCTAAAGTGGGAAATCCTTCCGGGGCTGAAGTGGTTAACCCTCTTGGGCATGGTGTTCACCAGAGCTTCACAGGTTGCCACTGGAGTCCTCTTCCACTCCTCCATAACGACATCAGCTGGTGGATGTTAGAGACCTTGCGCTCCTCCATCTTCCGTTTAAGGATGCCCCACAGATGCTCTATAGGGTTTAGGTCTGGAGACATGCTTGGCCAGTCCTTCACCTTTACCCTCAGCTTCTTTAGCAAGGCAGTGGTCATCTTGGAGGTGTGTTTGGGGTTGTTCTCATGTTGGAATACAGCCCTGCCGCCCAGTCTCCGAAGGAAGGGGATCATGCTCTGCTTCATTATGTCACAGTACATGTTGACATTCATGGTTCCCTCAATGAACTGTAGCTCCCCAGTGCTGGCAGCACTCATGCAGCCCAAGACCATGACACTCCCACCACCATGCTTGACTGTAGGCAAGACACACTTGTCTTTGTACTCCTCACCTGGTTGTCTCCACACACGGTTGACACCATCTGAACTGAATAAGTTTATATTGGTCTCATCAGACCACAGGACATGGTTCCAGTAATCCATGTCCTTAGTTTGCTTGTCTTCAACAAACTGTTTGCAGGCTTTCTTGTGCATCATCTTTAGAAGAGGCTTCCTTCTGTGATGACAGCCATGCAGACCAATTTGATGCAGTGTGCGGCGTATGGTCTGAGCACTGAGAGGCTGACCCCCCACCGCTTCAACCTCCGCAGCAATGCTGGCAGCATTCATATGTCTATTTCCCAAAGACAACCTCTGGATATGACGCTGAGCATGTGCACTCAACTTCTTTGGTCGACCATGGTGAGGCCTGTACTGAGTGGAACTGCCCTGTTGAACTACTGTATGGTCTTGGCCACTTTACTGCAGCTCAGTTTCAGGGTCTTGGCAATCTTCTTATAGCCTAGGCCATCTTAGGCAGCAATTTTTTTTTCAGATCCTCAAAAAATTCTTTGCCATGAGTTGCCATGTTGAACTTCCAGTGACCAGTATGAGAGAGTGAGAGCGATAACACCAAATTTTACACACCTGCTCCCCTTTCACATCTGAGACCTTGTGACACTAACAAGTTACATGACACCGGGGAGAGAAAATGGCTAAATGGGCCCAATTTGGACATTTTCACTTAGGGGTGTACTCACTTTTGTTGCCAGCGGTTTAGACATTAATGGCTGTGTGTTGAGTTATTTTGAGGGGACAGTAAATTTACACTGTTATACAAGCTGTACACTCACTACTTTACATTGTAGCAAAGTGTCATTTCTTCAGTGTTGTCACATGAAAAGATATAAAACATGATTTACAAAAATGTGAGGGGTGTACTCACTTTTGTGAGATACTGTATATACAGCCAACTTTATACAAAAATTATACAAATTAGAAAAGGCCATTTTGTTACAGTAGCAAATAAGGCTAGTACTATTAAAAAAAAAAACATTTTCTCCCCCCCTCCTCCTATCTATCCTGCATACCCTATATGAAAAAAGATCCATGTGCTTACCTATTTTTACTCCACTCCGGTCCAGTCACGTGATCCAGAAGCTCCACCTTCCCTGTGTCAGTGAGCGGCTGCTGCAGGGAAGAGAAGGGAGTGCTGACAATGACTGGGCGATGGGAGCCTATGGGTGATGTTCACAGCTATTGTCAAGCATTTCCTTACACAGGAGAGCTGCAGCTGCAGCATCATATGACCAGACCAGAGTAGATTAAAAATAGCTAAATTTACAGACATTATTTATACATTATATGCAGGACAGGTACGAGGAGGGAGAGGGAACATTTTTAAGAATAATCAGTAATAGCCTTTTACATACACGTTATTCTCCTTCTGTTGTTTTGGAGATGATTGTAGCCTATTGCTTATTGCATCAGGTTTTTATCTGTAGCAGGTGCTGGGCTACAGCAATATGGAGAAGGAGACATTGCCTTTTACTCTTCTCTACCTCTACTGAAATACTGATGCTATGCTGCACCATTCTCCTCCAGCCAGCAGGGGGAGAGCTAAAGCCACGCAAGCCCATAAACTTCTATGCTGAGAATCCTGGGAGTTGTAGTTTGAGACAATGGCCATATAACAGGACAAACAGACTGGTTACACCACAGATCCCAATGGGCACTGTGCAGTAGGAGTAGTAGAGAAATGTATTTTTATTAAACTGCATGGGAAAGTTCTTGCTCTAGGCACTGAGGGAGTTTGAAAGAGAGCCTGAGACTGAGAATGAGCAGCACCACCCATATGACAATACATGCACCTCTGCCGCAGGGTGATTGGAGCACCCACTCACATTCTGCTTCCCATCGCTGATCACAAGAGACTTTCAGGAGAGCCTGAGGGGGCCCCCCTTCTACAGCAAGAGGTCACCACAGCACCCTGGAGACTAGTAATAGGGCTATTCATCCATTGCTGATACAGCTACCAGGGACTAAGCCACCGAGAACAGGATAACAAGTGTATCTAATCCATACAAAATCCATACTGCACTCTATCATGCACTTATTCCAAACCAAGGCTGCACTTATATCAACCTTATACTGAATTATACCGAACCTTTACTGCATCTGAACCACATCTGCCTTGAACCTGTGCCGAGACTATACCTTACCTATACTCTACCTATTCTGCATGCAGGTTAACTTGGGGTGTCGTTAAGTGCACACGATGTGCTTAAAGAAGTACCAGTGTTCTGTCAAAATAGCCAACTCATAGAGATCTAAGAACCATTGTTCTGTCAAAATAGCCAAATCATCGCAATCTCCAATTATGTCACTTCTGGTTACTCTAAACCCGTGGCCTCCAAACTGCGGCCTGGGGACCGGATGTGACCATTTGCTTGCCTTTATCCAGCCCTTGGGGCACTATTCTCCCACTGATAGGAGACACTATTCTGCCAACTGACACCAACAATGGGGGGTCCATTCCTTCCATTGACACCAAAAGTAGGGCACTATTCCTCTTAATGATACCAGCAATAGGGCACTATTTCTCCCACTAATACCAAATGTGGTTGTTTACTCCCACTAATGCCCGGAAAATTTCCACTCCCACTGCCTATGTTTGGCCCTTCTAACCTCTGAAGGACAATAAACTGGCCCTTTGTTTAGAAAGTTTGGAGTCCCCTGCTGTAAAACATCAGAAATAGGAGATTTGGACAAATTGCTGTTTTGCCACAACACCGGCAAATGTATACACTCAGCTACACGATATTATGAGCGGACATTGTTAGTCCGCCGGATACTAACCAACAACTTTTTCCTCCTTAGCCGCTGTTCTGTCAAAACACTGGTGTTGTGTGAAAACAGCAACTCGTCGAAATCTCCAATTACTGATGCTTTACAGTAACCAGAAGTGGCGTGATTGGAGTTCTCAGCAAATTGGCTATTTTGACAGAACACCAGCAGATGAACATCTCAAAGGACTGCCCCTCCCATAATAATTATTCTGCAAGCCCCATTTGTTCTCCTGCCCCCTCCGCTTCCAACCTCCTTTTTTTGGACAGTGCATACCCAGTAGGTCTAGGGCTAGTAGCATCACTATAAATGTGCATACAGTATAGTTCCAACACTTTGCAGATTAAACTTTACTACTGCTCACTGCTGCAATTGAGCTGGCTTTGCTACTGTTTATGCTGACCTGGTCACTAAATATCATGAGTAGCTCCCCCCATTGTGTAGGTGCGTTTTTCTAGCAGGGTTTTGCTAGATGAGGTAAAATTTAGTCAGGTCTGAGTGTTTTTATCAGGGCCGGGAAGAGTGGATTGAGTTGGTTCAACAGATGAGGTCACCAGGACCTCCCACTTCTTTCTAGAAAACTGGAGGAGGGTTTCTGGTCAGAGAGCTGGGAGATAGGTGGAGAACAGCGGAGGTGCTCTACAGAGAGAGACTTTCGTACGCCACGAAACTCGTAGAGTGTCCATCTATGCTCACATGAATTGATTCTGTATCATCTATCATGTATTTATCCATGTTCACCCAATTTTATCATGTATATGTATATTCATGATTTTTTTTATCCATGCCCTTATGTGTAATGTCAGCTCTTCCTTGTTATATTATACTCAGTATGCTAATAAATGTATTTATTTATACGCATTTTGTACCTTATCCTTTATGTGCCATGCTTCATTTACCAGGACCAAAATTTCCTTGTCTAGTCAGAGGAAGGTGAGTCACTAAGGAAAAGCAAGTCGTGGGACCTGGAAGAGAGATGGGCTGGGAGTTTTAGTCCATCAAAGGCCCGGCTAGCACTCAAGTACTTTGCTACACATTCGGGGGCCCATGATCCCTGGCCTGTAATGGGTGTTACTGAGGTCCTACTAACACAGAGTAGACCTCGCAATGTGCTAGTGAAAAGGAAGCAGTAGAGAAGCTTGATAAATTACCTTTCAGGCTTTGAAGTTGTGTTCGATATGTGCAAAGAGAGATCACACAAATACTTAAAAGTATAACATTTATTAAAAGTAATGACAAATACAGATAAAGATAAAGAAAATATCAAGAATACTTAACTAAAGGTGCTTGTTTCTTGCCATGGGTCCCTTTCATGCCACAGGTGACCGGGACCAGACACTGGCCTCATGGCCGTTCTGGTTGAGAGTAACTCGTATAGGATTTGGCTGTGGTAATATAGAACTTGTGTAGACCACCCCCAGCCAACGCCCTGGTAAGCAACGGTATGACCTTCACATTCCTGAGGAGAGGGGGCTAGCTTGTCCATATAAGGCAGTTCAAATGCCAATAGGTTGAGTCATGCAAGGTAACCAGGATATTAGAGGCTATAATAGATATTTGTGAGGCCAACATTAATAAGGAATATGAAATATGCAATTTCCCCAACACCCCCTGGCTCACAAATTTTATAATGTCTCCAACTGTACATAAACGCAACATCAATAATAGGAGGAAAGTACCTGATTATTGTAAACAAAAATAATAATTTTCCCACCCCCCGGTTTACCTTAAATGAAAAATGGGGGATCTAAAGTGTAGATACCTACTTTCCTTTCCCTGTCTGATTTACCTGCACAGAACATCTCATTCGGCTATGTTAGGGCTGAAAAATATAAAAATATCCAAACTTAAAAAACTATATGTTGGACTAACAGAAGAACACCAAACTTCTCCTTTTCGAGAGCACAGGAGCAGGTATGAACATCAAACTTTCCTTTCCAAGAGTTTAAACGTGTAGAAACTTGTCAAAGTCCTCCATACCTTGTGATGGACAGCAGAGTCTTAGACATCCGGTGATCAGATCGCAGCTGCAGCACAACAATTGCAATGCTGTAAAACTGAAAGAACTGTAGAATACAAAGTCCATATCCTCCGGACTATTGCAGCTCACAAGTCATAGACGTGCAGGCACATAACCACATGGTAGCTGGAACTTTGCAGACAGTTCAAGCACTTGACCATCAGAGCAGACAAAACAGTTCAGGTACTTCACGATCAGATTCAGGTACTTGACCATGATAGCGGATGGAACAGTTCAGGTATTCAACCATCAGAACAGGTGTAACTTACACCAACAGTTCAGCTGCTGATCATTGGCAAAGTCTTTATAGACAGTTGCTGCTGTCAAAAGTGTTTGTCTCCTTTCTCCAATATGCTTGTGGTTGACGTCAAGGCAGGTGCGTTACCAAGACCGCCAGTCCAACCTTCCATAGTTAACAATAATGCCCATATAGCCCATCATGGATTTAGATTTCTGAACAGTTAAATCCACAATCCCTAGTCACTTGGCCTAACACTAAAAGGAAAAACTCAGATTTTTCTCGTTCAGGGTGAAATATTGGTACAGGAACACCACCACCCATTTCCCACCTGAACTAAACTTTTATATCTAAACTTAACAATGTCCAACCATAGGCTCAACTTCAAACCACTTAATGTGTGTATATTTCCTCTGTGTACTCCGGTATCCTCCCACACTCTAAAAACATTCTGGCAGGCTAACTGGCTCTTGTTTACACTGACCCCAATATGTGTGTACAAACTACCCACACCTAATGTGTCATTATACTCTATATGCCAGTCCCACACCCAAGCAATTGGGGAGAATCGGGGAAAACCAAACCTGGGAACCTATTTCATTTCATAAACATTTTTCAAGAAAATTGTATCAAATGTGGTGGCCAAAGGATCACTAAGTGTCACATATAACAATGTATATATCAAAATTACAGCACCTTAATTTTGAAGGACTTGGTTTAAAATTTGCAACCATTGCCATAATCACGATTAATTCGAATTGAGTGGGCATAAAATTACTTTTTGCATAATAAATGACATTATTAGCTTGAATTCAAACAGTTATTCATATAGAAAAATATACTTCAACTCAAACACCAGTTGTCACCCGTTCTCTTCCTGTACTGTGCACATCCTGTGGATTCTGTTCTTTTTTCACACACTCCAACAGTGGCTCTGCATTACAGGCCACTGCAATGATTATGGCAGAATCTATTAAAGTAGATCCTGCTATAAATCAAGCTAAATACACACAGGAAGGGACAGTAGAGGAAGATAAACATATTATGTTATATATAATATACATAATATATTACATAATTACTAAAGAATAATAATTACATAATTACAATACATATTAATAATAGGTTACATAATATATTATATATATATATATATATATATATATATATATATATATATATATATGTATATATATTATAAATATATTATTAATAAACATATTATATTATTATATTCTTATACCCTCCAAACCATTAGAAATATGTTTCAAATTCAACTTAATCAGAAGGGAGAAAAACTTGAATACCCATCACGCAGCATCAAAATTATTAGCTGCTCTGTTTACAATCAGTTCTAATAAAACTGTCATTACATTCACATAAACAAAATATCAACAATTAAGACGATGCAAGTTGTCAATGTATGTTGTAATCTTCGTCTTTAGTTCTTGGAAATCAAACTATATCAGACAGGTGGATTGATACTGTTTAGCAATATCTAGGAACTAAACAAAATGAAAGGTCTTAGTGCATTATCATTACATTTGCCACCTAGAAAAAAAAATGGTTAGCACAAAACACATATTCAAAACACTTTCTAGACAAAACATAGGCTGTATTGTTTAATGAAAGTGCACTCTTTTCTACTCATGTTAAACGAGTTAATTAATTAATTAATTAATTAATTAATCACCATTTGGATTTACAATAAAGGACGCCCATCAAAAGTTGTCAATAATTCACCATGGTTAACATTCACAATAACATTTGCAGTGTGTTCATCGCATTGTGCACAAATATTATACATCACCAAACTCATTTTGATGTTTGTATTTCAATCTCTGGTTCAATTCCATGCAGATCTGGTTCCTTCTGTATTAACAAAAAACTTATAAAACAATAATTAGTGTTGTATTCACACTTCATTACAATCACCAAACAAAACAATACATAGACATATTTATCTCCAGTGATCTTTCACTATCATATACTGTTACTCTTTGCTTGCTCATACATTTAACATGTTATACAGAACTTGTCTAATCAGCTACTTTGTTCAAATGACTGGCAGAAAAAGGTACAACTAGGTTTTTATCAGTGGGTGGAGGCTTCTCCCTTTCCATGCCCAGTAGGCTGGAATGGAGAACCAAACATTTAAATAATTATAATAATCATGGCTACCTTTTAGAAATTTAAAGGGTGTCGGCTGCAATCAGCCTTTTCTTTGTTTAAACTGAATCCTAGAGTTACAAAGCAAAAAACTAACCATTTCAACTAGGATTGTATTTTTGAAACATAATTAAACATTTCCCTTGGTCTTATATATCACCCACATTTGAACATTACATTTAACAGTATATTGGTTATTTCTTAGCTGTTCAGAACTTTCCTGCTTCACAGACAGGCACAATCTTTTAAGGGGGGTTAAGGGGAATGATGCAGTCTGTCTCTTCCCTTTCTTCTCTCTTTACACAAACACGAACACGTAAAGAGGAAGAGGGAGGAATTCCTGCAGACTGTAGGTGTATCTCACTTTTCTCATTTACAACTTTACAGAACTTTTTCTTCAGTTTCATTATTTCACTTTTCCAATATTTAACTCACATAAACGCACAAACATAAGTAACAAAACTTATTTTACCATGCAGACTAAGCATTACCTATCTATCTTAAGGTAACCTTGTCATTTTAAATAGACAATACAAACACGTACCATGTCCATTGGCTAGCTTCCAACAATTTGGACATACACATAACAATCAGAGCGGTCAGCTCATCGTTTTCAATATTCAAAATGGTCTCATTGCTCTGAAACTTCTAAAGTCCAGAGACCAATGTTATTACTATTACAATAGTTTCATTTGTATATCAGTCTCTCACCCAATTTATCAAACAAAAGCAAAATCGCAAGCTGGTGGCCAGTCAACACCTAAACAAAAATCAGCTTGCACCTGATCACCTAAAGGCACCTCAAATAAGCCAGCTAAGTATCTGATACATTTCCTTTGCATTCTGAATGTACTGTGGCTCACAATACAAGTACACAACATTAAACCCAGCACAAACAGTCTAGCACAATTCTGCATCATTTCTGTATCTCTTATTTGCACAAATCGACCCCACTTCTGGTACCAAATCTCTTGTCACGTTTTTGAGGTCATGTTCGATATGTGCAAAGAGAGATCACACAAATACTTAAAAGTATAACATTTATTAAAAGTAATAACAGATACAGATAAAGATAAAGAAAATATCAAGAATACTTAACTAAAGGTGCTTGTTTCCTGCCATGGGTCCCTTTCATGGCACAGGTGACCAGGACCAGGCACTGGCCTCGTGGACATTCTGGTTGAGACTAACTCGTATAGGATTTGGCTGTGGTAATATAGAACTTGTGTAGACCACCCCCAGCCAACACCCTGGTAATCAACGGTATGACCTTCACATTCCTGAGGAGAGGCGGCTAGCTTGTCCATATAAGGCAGTTCAAATGCCAATAGGTTGAGTCATACAAGGTAACCAGTATATTAGAGGCTATAATAGATATTTGTGAGGCCAACCTTAATAAGGAATATGAAATATACAATTTCCCCAACAGGCAGACAGTACAATTACAATACAATTCAATACAGGAGGAATCAGAGGGTCCTGCTCGTTAGAGCTTACAATCTAGGAGGGAGGGTTAAGTGAAACGAAAGGGTAATAACTGTGGGGGATGAGCTGATTGAGAAAATAAGAAATGTAGTTGTTAGGTGGTGGCAGGATAGGCTTCCCTGAAGAGAAAAGGTTTCAGGGATTGCCTGAAGGTGGATAGATTCGGGGACAGTCTGACAGATCGGGGTAGGGAATTCCAGAGGATGGGAGAGGCTCGGGAGAAGTCTTGGAGGCGAGTATGAGAGGAAGTGATGAGGGGCCTGGAGAGCAGGAGGTCTTGGGAGGAGTGAAGAGGACGATTAGGTTGGTATTATGAGACTAGGCTGGTGATGTAGCTAGGAGCAGAGTTGTGGATGGCTTTGTAGCTCATTGTTAGTATTTTGAATTTAATTTGTTGAGCGAGAGGCAGCCAATGGAGGGACTGGCAGAGAGGAGTGGCAGACGCTGAATGATTTGTAAGGTGGATGAGTCTGGCAGCGGCATTCATGATGGACAGGAGGGGAGATAGTCTATTTAAAGGTAGGCCAATGAGCAGGGAGTTGCAGTAGTCGATGTGAGAGATGACCAGGGAGTGAATCAGGAGCTTTGTGGTTTCATCGGTTAGGAAGGGACGTATTTTAGAGATGTTGTGGAGGCGGTAAGCCTTAGAAAGTGGTTGGATGTGGGGCCAAAAGGAGAGTTCAGAATCCAGGATAACACCAAGCACCCTAACATGTGGGGATAGGTGGATGGTTGTGTCATTGCTCTTGATAGAGAAGTCAGGGGAAACGGCATGTGGGGGAGGAAATACTGAGTTCAGTTTTGGACAGGTTGAGTTTGAGGAAGTGGTGTGACATCCAGGCAGATATGTCTGTTAATAAGTTAGTGATGCATGAGAAGACTGATGCAGTGAGTTGAGGGGTGGAAAGGTAGATTTGGGTATCGTCAGCGTAGAAATTATATTGAAAGCCGTGGGAGGCTATCAGCTGGCCCAGGGAAGAGATGTATATTGAAAATAAGAGAGGTCCAAGAACAGAACCTTGGGGGACCCCGACAGAGAAAGGAAGAAGAGAGGAGGAGGTAGAATTGTACGTGACACCAAGGTGCGTTGGGATAGGTAGGACAAGAGCCATCGAAGAGCACAGTCACGGAGACCGAGAGAGTAAAGTTTTTTGAGGAGGAGGGGGTGGTCAACTGTATCAAAGGCAACCGAACTTCCAGAAGTAAGATTACAGAGTAGTGTCCTTTGGTTTTTGTGGTTAGAAGGTCATTTGTGAGTTCAAGAAGGGCTGTTTCTGTGGAGTGTTGAGGGCAAAATCCATATTGAAGGGGGTCAAGAAGGTTATTCTTAATAAGGTGGTTACTCAGTTGGTTGTAGACCAGGCGTTCGAGGAGTTTGGAGGAAAAGGGGAGCAAGCAGATAGGGCATAGATTGTTAAGATCAGTAGGGTCCAGGGATGACTTTTTGAGTATGGGGGTGACCAATGCATCTTTTAGAGCATTGGGGAAGATGCCAGAAGAGAGGGAGAGATTGAAGATGTGAGTTAGAGAGTGCAGGATAGAGTCAGGATAGAGTCAGAGGGTGACTGTAGTATTTGAGAGGGAATAGGGTCCAGGGGACAGGTGGTTAGGTGGGTGTCAGAAAGGAGTTTATCAACCTTGTTTATAGTAGCAGGTTTGAATAAGGATAGTGTTGATTGTGCTTCTTGACATGGGATGTTAACTGGGGAAGATGCCTGTAGAGTGGAGATTTCATCACAAATTGTGTCAAACTTGCTTTTGAAGTGATTAGCAATCTCCTGGGCAGTGAGTGTGTTAGTGGGCGGAAGTAGAGGAGGATGAAGTAGGGAGTTGAAGGTAGAGAAGAGTTGACGGGGACTGGATGAGAAGGTGTTAATAAGAGTGGTGAAATAGGTCTGCTTGGCAATGTGGAGCTGAGAATTGTATTTATGGAGGGCAGCTTTGTATTGGTTGAAGTCTTTGTGAGAGACTTTGTCTTGTGCCACAATTGCTCTTGAGCACAGCTACGCTTTGTGAGATTTCTGGTGTTGTCTGTTTGTCAGGGTTGTAGGGGTCGAGGCCTCCTTTTGTGTGTGGAGAGGGGGAGCGAGCTCATCCTTCACCAAGAAGGATTGTGGGAGTGTCAGAAGAGAATAAGTAGGGTAGTCAGGCAGAAAATTCATCAAGGAAAGCTGACAGTGGTCCAGGAGGCTGGGAGATCACAGCAATTCTTAGGGAGGTTGGAGAGAATATATGTATACAGTGGGCTTCAAATGATGAGAGTGAAAGAGAGGGAGGAGAGTGAAGAACCTGAAAGGTGCTCTGTGGGGATAGGAGGAATCCCACTCCACCTCCCTTGCGTCCGTTAGGCCTAGGGGAGTGAGTCCAGAGAAGGCCACTGTGGGAGAGGGAAGCAGGTGAAGGAGAATCACATTTGTGGAGCCAGGTTTCGGTGACAGCAAGTAGATTAAAGGAATGAGTGACAAATAGGTCATGAACAGCAGTGAGCTTGTTGCAGACAGAGCGGGTGTTCCAGAGGGCACAGGAGAAGGGGAGGCTGGTTTTGGGAAGAAGGGGAATGGAGATTAAATTGCGTAGATCGCGACTACTGCCAGAGGGTGTGGGTTGGTGGTGATGGATGTGTTGGGTGTGATTAAATGAGGGAGGCCCAGGGTTTGGGGAAATATCTCCTGAGGCTAGGAGAAGCAGAAGAGAAAGGGAGGCAACATGTGAATATGATTTATATGAGGGGACATGCTTGAGCATCCTGGTTTTGTTAGCATGTGGGCTTAGAGTTAGAACGAGGTGATGAGTGCAGTAATAGGGAGAGGGGAGAAGTGAGGATGATATGTACAGATTGTGGAGTGGGGAAGAGGGGTGAAGAAAAGAAAGTTTGTGGAGAGAGGCTGCAATTATGAAAAGGAGAGGTAAAGAATCCATGTTTCAGAGAGGAAAGTGTGATGATTTGGAAATGAGGTTACCTGTAGTCTGGTGTTACGCAAAGCAGTTTGTTGTTAGTGTGCGCTTTGTGCAAATCGCTGAAGTACAACAGCGGAAGTGCCCACTTATTTAAAGAACCCCACTTTTTTTAAGATAAAAAAACTCCTGTGTGTAGCAGCCTCCCCAGCACCCCATAATACTTACCTGAGCCCCATCTCTATTCTACGATGTCCACGAGTGTCTTAGCTGTCTGGGACTCTCTTCCTGATTGGCTGAGACACAGCAGCGGTGCCATTGGCTCCCGCTGCTTTCAATCAAAGTCAGTAAGCCAATCAGGGGAGAGAGGGGGCGGGGCTGGGTTGGGGCTCTGTGTCTGAAGGAACATACGGAGCTGTGACTCGGCTAGGGTGCCCCCATAGAAAGCTTCTGGCTGTGGGGGCACTCGACAGGAGGGAGGGGCCAGGAGCAGCGAAGAGGGGTCCGAGAAGAGGAGGATCCAGGCTGCTATGTGCAAAATCAACTGCACAGAGGAGGTAAGTATAAGATGTTTATTATTTTAAAAAAAACAAAAAACAAGACTTTACAATCACTTTAAGGCTGGGTTCACACATGATTTCTCCACATCCAATTTGCATGACAGACGAGTGTGACCGACTCTCAAAGCAGCCAGTTGACACATGTTCGCAGTGGCCGCGGAGCAGATTGCAAAAGGGTCCTGTGCTTGTTTGGGTCCGGTTCAGGTGCAAATGCTGGCACAAATTCTGACCTGCATCGCACTTGAACCGGTGAACAGACACAATCCAGACCCCAGCCATGAACCCATGGCCGCATATATGTGAGCCCGGCCTAATGTTCCACTAATCAACCCATACACCAAAGCAAAAATATCTCTTTACTATAGTGATCCTATGCCATGCAAACCAACCCCTATTTTACTAAAAGATAAGTGTGAACCACTTATTTCCATTTCCTTTTGAAATTATATTAAAAAAATGCACCAAGACAGCACATCCAAGATGGAGATTATTGTTTACATTTGTTTTATATTCTGCATTCTAAAAATAAGGTATTATTATCGATACTAAACTTCCTAGCAGAGTTAAAGGGAACACAAATATTCTATATCATTCAGACTAGAAGGAGTTCTGCTCTATGTAAAGTAGCTGTTATTAACCATATCAATCAGACATACCCTCCCTGTCACCGATTGCGGCACAAAAGCTTCCTTTTTATACCACCATAAATACCAATTCCAAATAACATGCTGCTAACACAATTAATTCACTGCCATTAATAACGTTAAGACCCCACAGCGCAACATTTCAAAACCACGCTCCGCAGGGATTCTACGAAATTGTCTGGAGATGGATGAACTTACGGAGACACAAGTCACGTGTTTAATAAGGAGACGGAAAAGAGTATTTTTCAGGGCAAATTGCTGCTAACAAGCAAGCTTATAAAATCCAGGAAAGGTTCTTAGATATATGCGCAGAATAAATTCTTAAGGAAAAAAGTCATTTCTAAATGAATATGACTTTTATTAAAATCCTTTAAATGCCAAAGCAAGAATTAAAAGGAGTTCACACTTAGGTATACAATCTACTCTAATTCCTTCTTCAGTATCTGCTTCTGATTGAAGTCTATTCCCTAATTTGGGATCCTCTTTCTCCCCGATTCTCTATTTGGTACTATGAACTAGTGCTGAAACTTTACCTGTCAAAACAACCTGGCACTCTGCTGTCTCTAAAGACCTTTTATAACTGCTACAGGTAAGTGCAGGTACCTCTAAATGCCTACAGTGTATATTTGCAGTAAATTTCAGATTTGTAAAATAATCTTGTAAAATACGTAATTATTTGGCTTCCATAATCGCATGCTTACAGGTTTCCTCTTAGGTTATTTAAACACTTGCTTACTGAGCACTTATACCCCCTTCCTGCCCTGGCCAATTTTCAGCTGTTAGTGGTCTCACACTTTGACAAATGTGTGGTCATGCAACATTGTACCCATATGATATTTTTATCATTTTTTTCACACAAATAGAGCTTTCTTTTCGTGGTATTTAATCACCGCTGTTTATTTTTATTTTTGCTAAACAAAGAAAGACCGAAAATTTTTAAAATAAAAAGGTTTTTCATATTTTGTTATAAAATTTTGCAAACGGGTAATTTTTCCCCTTCACTGATGTGCTCTGATGAGGCGGCACTGATGGGCACTGATAGGTTGCACTGATGGGTACTGATAGACTGCAATGATGAGGCGGCACTGATAGGTGGCACTGATGGACACAAAGAGGTGGCACTGATAGGTGGCACTGATGGACACTGATAGGTGGCAATGATGGGCACTGATATGCACTAGTAGGTGGCACTGATAAGTGACACAGATGACGAGGCCCTGATGGACACTGATTGGCATCACTGATAGGAACTGATAGGTGGGACCGATGGGCACTGATTAGCAGTACTCATGGGCACTGATAAATAGTGCTGATGGGCACTGATTAGCAGCACTGCAGGACACTGATTAGCGGCACGGATGTGTACTGTGTGGGACTGATGTCCCTCTAACAGAAGTCGGATAATATGTTTCTTCTTTTCTTCACACTGACAGTGTGAGTAGGCAAAAAAAGCCGATAACCGACTTCTGTTTACTTCCATGATTAGTTGTCATTGGCTGACAGCTGATCATGTGGTAAAGGGCCCACTGTGATTGGCCCTTTACCCGATCTGTGATCAGTTGAGTGGCTGATCACAGATCACAGGGCGTGTGGGTAGCGCAAGAATGGGAGGACGTCCACGTCCTCCAGACATTTTAAGCCTGTGCTGTAGCTGTCTTTCGGCTATATCATGGGCGCCAAATAGTTAAAGCTTTCTACCAAAATATCATTATTTATTTTATCATATAAGGCAGCCATTAGTTGAAGTCAATCACCAAGACCTGGAACCTCTGGTGAGAGCCAACGTTTCAGGAACAAGCTTGTTAGAGGGCAAGGGTTCAATGAAGATTTGTTTTGGTTTTTTTTTCATGGAAGTTTACTATTGCTTCTCATAACAGGTTTTTTTTCACATTCATTATGGGTAGACAAAGACAATGCATTTTCTACACTGTCAAAAGCTGTTAGAGTAAACTTTGACGTAGCTGGTGCCAGTGGGATAATAGTTTAAAATGTGCTTCTGTAAAAACACCTTAAAAGTCAGCAGCTACAAATCCTATAGCTGCTGACTTTTAATAGACACTTACCTGTCCAAGGATCCAGTGCCATCCTCATCCAGGCTAGTTCTTCACTAGCCTCTGGGTTCCTGGCCCGCATCCTAACTGTGGGCAGCCAGATGTGCAGCTTTCAGCTACAAAGCCGGCTGCCTACTGTGCATGTACGAGCTGGGCTGCTCTTTGTGAATGGTCCCGCAGTCTTAATAAGACTGCAGGGGGGGGGGGTTTGGAGGAGAATCCTCTTCCCCCTCCCCCCCAAAAGGTGCTAAATGTGACACCTGGGGGGGGGGGGGGATCCAACCAGCGGAAGTTCCACTTTTGGGTGGAACTCCGCTTTAATGCTTGTAGGAGGAGTTTTTATTCTACTCTGACAGTCCTATGAGCCTCAGGACCCCTGACCCTCTGTCTGGCGGTGGAGTCTGATTTATGCAGGAGTAACCTCTCTTCTGACCCTGATTCGTGAACCCCTGGTAGAGCAGACCGGAGGTTCAGGAGTAAAGATGGCACAAGGGTTGAGCTGGTCACCGGTGACAATTGAAGAGGTTCCTCTGGTCTCGTGCTAGTTGACAGAATGGTGGTACAGGCTGGGTCGGCAACTGGCTGGCGGTGCAGTACAAAAGGGGCAGGCAGAAGAATAGTCGGGCACAGGCAGAGTTCGTTAACGGGCTGGCAGCAAAGGTACAAGGGAGCAGGCAGGAGAGTGGTCGTGGAAGCCTAGGTCAGTGCAGACAGAGAACAAGCAGGGTCAAGACAAGCCGGGTCACAGGAACAGACAATCAGATAACAGGTCGCTCAGGAACACACAAATGCTGTAGAACGGACAGCACTGGTTGCAGGGTGCTGTCTGATTAAATGGGCCGCATAGGCGTGCGCACAAGCTATGTACGCCCGTGCACAGGCTTCCTGACCCGAATTCCAGGGGCAACAGCTGTTTCTTGACAAAGACACTCTGATGCTTGCAGGACTTGTAGACTTGCTGACACCAACAGTGGTTGCCTGTGGCAACAGTAAGTTGTAGTATCCACTGTTCTGCTGGAAAGTACACCTCAGACACAGTCTCTCCCCTTAGCAACAAGAACAGTCCCAGGCGTACTTTACTGTTTGCAGGAATTGGAGCAGATATTTGCAAAGCACTTGTAATGTCCAGCTTTTAGTGTCCGTCCCCAGCGCTGGTTTTGAGCAACTGGGTAAGCAGGCTGCAAATTGGTGACGGCTCACGCTGGTTGCTATGGACAACGGCACACTTAATTTAGCACAGTTCAAGGACAGAGCACACAAATTTCCACAGTTAAGTCTGCATCAACAATAAAATAGGTTATCACAATCCCCTGGCTCAGTTCTCTTGCGGTTGCTATGGGTGACGACTGGCAGCCTTGCAGGTAAATCACGGATGAGCCCCCAAAATGTAGCCATGTGCCCCCTTTGGAGTAGTAGCATTAGTTGTGGTTCACCTGATAAATGCCCGAAATCCCACCATATCTCACACATCCGTAGACGCTGACCAGGCCAGCTCTTGTTTTTGTTGTTTTATTTAGGGGAAATAACTTGGATGGGGAAAAGGGGTGACTGCGGGATGCCCCAGAAATTATTGTACAAGACTTCCATATACAGTCCTGTATATGCACACTTGTCCTGCAGACTGTCCTTCTGCAGACTGTTACTCCTCACAACTCTCTCCAGCACTCAGCTTACTGACCGTTTCTCCTCACAATTCTCACTCTCCAGCAATATACTTGCAGACTATTGCTCCTTCACTTCTCTCCAGCACATCACTTGGTTCCCAGCTTGAAAGTAAATGTATCAAGCTTCTTTACTTCTTTCTATTCACTGCAGCTAGCACATGGGGAGGCCTACACTTTGTCAGCAGGACCTCAGGACCACCCATTACAGGCCAGGGATCACGGGCCCCTGAATATGTAGCAAAGTATTTGGGTGCTCACTGGGCCTTTGATGGACTACAACTTCCAGCCCATCCCTCTTCCAGGCCACCACACTGACCTGCTTTCCTCACAGTGACACTCCTTCCATTGACTGGCTCCCAAGGCTTCTACAAACTGTCAACTTTTCCTCTCCCAGCCTGCTCTTTTTCTTTCAGATCCCAGGGTCTGTCGTTCACCAACTCCAGTGGACTCTTAAAGTGTCTCAGTAGCACTTCTCCTGCTCTCCTGTTCCCTAGTGCGACTCCAGGAATCAACTCCACTCCTGGCTGAATCCGAACCTCCAGGCCTCAAGGTCACCCTCCCCCCAGGGGCCTCCACAGCACCTCTGCTACATCTTCACACAACCCCTCCCCCCTGACTTACCCAGCCCTGAGTATAAGAGAAGGTCTGCCCCCTGCCAATCCAGGTTGGGGATCGGTCAAGGCTTCCCATGACACTCCAGATGATGACTTCTCTTGTCCCACCTTCAATCTGGAAGTTCCAGTGCTTCCCAAACGAAGGTAGGAGGGTCTAGTGACCTCATCTGTTGAACTGCCCCAGTCCTACCTGAGCCACTCCCCAAGCCCAAAACATTCAGGTCTGCTCTTACAGTCAGGCCTGACTAAATTTTGCCTCTCCTGCAAAAAAAAAAACCCCTATCTCACAAAAGCGCCTACGCTATAGGGGCGCTACATGGGTTTAGTAACACGTTAAGGTTGTTTGTATAATGGTGTTGAAGCAATGGAATGCAACACAAGAGTAATTTGGTTAAACATTGAGATCCACTTCACCAAAGCTGGAATAAATGCATATTTTTCAGCTGGAGAGAGAGAAGGGGCACCGGGAAGTAATTAGCAGGTGCTGGGGAGGCTGCTGCACACAAATTTTTTTTTATCTTAATGCATATTATGCATTAAGATACAAAAAAAACCTAATAACTTTACAACTCCTTTAATAAATGAAGGGGAGCTCTGCTAACTTCCATCATCCAATCATGTGCAAGCATATGTAGCGGAGGGATAAAATCCTGCATCACTGACACAGCCTGCTACAGCCAAAGAGGGATTTGCTCCCCCCCTCCCTCAGGGATTTGTAAACTCACACACACTTGTTAGTGCAGCCTGACTTGCTCTGGCTGCTGTTTGTTGATTGGGACTTGAAGTCAGCCAGCTCAGGAGGAGCATCAAGCAGTAGAACTG
>BLSH010552209.1:600577-611454 GCA_018402905.1 Glandirana rugosa | reverse complement strand
CGAAAGGGTCGTAACCGAACTTCTCCAGAACGTAATGAGGAGAATTAAGGAGCAGAAATTGAAGAAGTCTATCCGGGAAATATGCGTGTAAAAAGGACGCTGATACCAAAAGAACCAGAAGGTTGGATGTGGAATAGCACATTCAAATAACATTCACAAATATAACTAACATTACATTATATTTATACATATAATATATTTCAGAGCCCAATATTATTCAAAATAATATTATAAATTCATAATTTCAGACACCCCCCAAATAACGGAAAAGAACAAGCAGAGGACTCGAGGAAGAGAGGCCAACCTACTCAACCTAACACAGAGGGACTGGACAAAGAAACCCAGGTAAGCCTCCTTCAGATCAAAGAGGCTCTTACAGAAATGCTATCTAAAATGGAATCATCATTAAAAAATGAGATGGGAATGATAAGAACTGACATAAACCAGGTTCTCCAACGGGTGAAAGAAACGGAAGAAAGATTGGATATACAAGAAAAAAGGTTGGAAAATCTAAGTGAACAGATGAAAGAACTTCAAAGAAGTAACAGACTTGTAAGGTGTAGGTTGGAAGACCAAGAAAACCATAGTCGCAGGAAAAATGTGCGTATAAAGGGCCTATCTGAAGAAGTTAAAGACGAGGAATTAAGAGGAGTAATGCAAGACCTCTTCAAGCCAATGCTGGGAAAGCAGGATAGGGAGGAGGTGAAAATGGAGAGAGTCCATAGGACCGCACGGAAACGGATAAATGGGGTAAGCGGAGGGGAATCCCCGAGGGATGTGTTAATACGTCTCCATTATGCAGAGGATAAAACGGCAATAATGGGGAAAGCCAGGCAAATGCCGGAGATTCTCTGCAAGGGAGAAAAGATTCAGATACATACAGACCTATCAGCAGAAACATTAAGGCGGAAAGGACTACTCAGGCCCCTTACAGAAGTCATGCGACAAGCAAATATAACATACTGGTGGGGATTCCCGGCATGCCTGAAAGGAAGAAAAGAGGGTAGAACGGCGGTGCTGAGATTCCCAGAAGAGCTAGGGGACTTCTGTAAAAAATTAGATATCCAACCACCCCATCTCCCGGGGTGGGAGGAAGAAGAGAGCATACAGGAGCACTCCCAGATGGATAAGAGAGGCTGGACTCGCCAGGAGGGGAGAAGGGGAAGGAGATAACAGAATATGAGTCTGGGGAGACGGGGTTTTTTTTTTTTTTTTATTAGTGCCTGCTTGCGGCTGCGGGGGAAAACGAAATAGTGCAGGGATACAGGGCGGGGAGGGGGGTGTCGGAAGACTCAAAGTTGGCCTCAAGAGAGATATGGAAGGAAAACAGTCTCCCAGATGGAAAGACAGGTTCCATATAGAGAACGGAGGGGGGAAAGCCGTTCACCTATTGGGGGATAGGGGGGGAGGGAAGGAAGGGGGGAAGGGGGGTAGGAGATCTCTCTCTCCGCGCACAAGCCGAAGGTGGAAATTTTGGAAAAGTGAGGTACATAGATAAATGAGACGAATAAATATTATAACATGTCCGGGGTTTAAATACAGCGGAAAAAAGATTCAAGATAAGAAAGGAACTACAATTTTATGGAGTGGACATAGTAGGCCTCCAGGAGACCCATATTTCACATACCTCAGGAATCAAACTGGGGTCACAGGATTTCCCTAAGTGGTATTACGGGGACTCCCCATCAGGAAGAGCAAAAGGAGTGGCTATAGGGTTTAGTAAAAACGTTATATTTACCTGGGAGGAGTCAAGAACAGACTATGAAGGCAAATTCTTGTTCATAAAAGGGACAATAATGAACAAAAAATATACCATTGCGAATATCTATTCCCCTAATAGAGAGCCGGAGAGATATCTAAGGAAAATACTAAGGGAACTAGAGGCCTTTAAAGAGGGGATTCTCTTAATAATGGGAGACTTTAATATGTGTTTAGACATACAAATGGACACATCGGGATCACAAAGAAGGAGCACAAAACAGAAACTCGGGAGGATAAAGAGCCTACTGCTAAATAACCAGTTGGTGGATATTTGGAGGATGCAAAATCCAAGTAAAAAAGAATATATGCACTTCTCAGGAAAGCATAGAATCTACTCCAGATTGGATTATGTGCTTATGGAACACAAAGAGCTACCGAGGATAAGGAAAGCAGAAATTAAAGCCAGGACCTTATCCGACCATGCACCGGTATGGGTACAAATAGAAGCAGGGATACAGATACAGAAAGACCGATGTTGGAGGTTGAATGAATCACTGATAGCAAATCCAGAAATCAAGTCAAGGATAGAAGAAGAACTAGAAAACTTTTTCACGACCAATGATACCGGGGAAATCGAACGGCCCATATTATGGGAAACACATAAAGCATATATAAGGAGAATATTCACCGGACTGGGAGCAAAAAAGAAAAGGGAACAAAAAGAAAAGAAGATAAACTTATATAAGGAGATACAGGAGATGGAATCCCAGAATGGAAGAGTGGGAGCCCGAGCGAAAGTAGAATTAATAAAGAAAAAAGAAGAATTGGCGGAGGTGATGGAGGATGAAAGAAAACAAGCTTTTCATTTGGTCAGGAAACAAGAACATCAATGGGGAAATAAAGCAGGGAAATGGCTAGCAAGAGCAGTTAAAGATAAGAAGAGCAGGACATTTATACCCCAGATAAAAAATAGTGACGGAGAGACGGTACACACCTCGCCAGAAATCGCTGAAGTGTTCCATAAATATTATACAATCCGAAAATACCAGCTGAGGAGGTGGAACATCTGAATGACCCAATAACACAAGAAGAAGTTAAAAGGACTATCAAGGGGATGACCCTAGGGAAAAGCCCAGGCTCTGATGGACTCCCACTCATCTATTACAGGAAATTCCAGAATACCCTTGCCCAAAAATTATGCGATTATTATAATAAATTGGCGGAAGGGGAAAAATTAAGAGAAGAGGCATTAATGGCTCACATAACTTTGATTTACAAGGAGGGAAAAGACAAGGATCTCCCGGAGAGCTATCGGCCTATATCCTTGGTGAATGATGACATGAAGATCTATGCAAAAATCATAGCGGAAAAGCTAAAACCTATACTACCGAAATGGGTACAAGAAGATCAGACAGGATTCGTAGAAGGAAGAGAAGGGAAAGATAATTCCATAAAGACCATGCTAATAATACAAGAAGCAGAGAGAAAGGGAACCCCAGTCACCCTAATGTCAATAGATGCTGAAAAAGCTTTTGACCGGGTTGACTGGGGTTTTATGAAAGAAACGTTATCTAGGTTGGGGATCGGTGATAGGATGTTAAGGTGGATTATGGTCTTGTATCAGAATCCTAAGGCGAAAGTAAGAGTAAATGGAACACTGTCACCAATGGTAACGTTATACAACGGGACGAGGCAGGGATGCCCTCTCTCACCGATCCTGTTCGTTTTAATACTGGAACCCCTCCTAGAGGCGATACGTAAAAATGAGAATATAGTGGGGATCGGGATCGGTGGGAGAGAGCATAAGGTGGCCGCATATGCGGATGATATATTGTTATGTGTAACCAACCCTAGGACATCAATCCCAAATGTAGTGACGGAACTTGAGTCATATGGAAGGGTCTCAAACTTTAAGATAAATATGACTAAGACAGAAATCTTGAATGTGTCCATTCATAAAGAAGATCTCCGATATTTGCAACATAAATTCCCTTTTAAGTGGAGAGAGGAGGCAATTGATTACTTAGGGATCAGGATGTGTAAGAGTATAAAGGAGATATATGTAGCAAATTATATCCCCATGTTAAATAAAATAAAGGTTCAATTGAGACAGATGAAACGCGGACCACTCTCTTGGTTAGGGAGAGTAAATGCCCTGAAAATGTTTGTGGTCCCAAGACTAATATACCTGTTTCAGATGACCCCGGTCTCAGTCCCTAAAGCATTCTTCAGAAAATTAAGAACGATAATGACTAAATATATATGGGGAAATAAAAATCCGAGAATAGCATACGCACAGATGGTAAAGGATAGAGATGAAGGTGGAATAGGGGTACCAGATCCTGAGAAATATTACCAGGCCATAATAATTACTAGAGTAGTAAATTGGACATATAGTAAGGGGGAAAAGGGTTGGGTGGATATAGAAATGGTACAAAGTATGACGGAATTAAATAAAATGATTTGGATACCAAAGGAATTTAGAAATCTATCAAAAGGCACGAGCACGATAACAAAAAATACATTGAAAATCTGGGACACAATAATGAAGAAGCACAAATGGGAGCACAATTCACCATTAATTCCGCTACTGAACACTGATTACTTTAGACCAGGTAAAGAGGAGCACTTATATTTTTCCAGATGGGCAAGAAAAGATGAAATATACCTTCAAGATATAATGGAGGGTAACAGAATTTGCACATATGAAGAGATTACACAAAGATGGGGCAATAAACCCTTATATAAATGGAGATATGCACAAATCAAACATTTTACAGAAAACATACCACAGCCACTGAGAGGGAAAGAAAACATGAGAGCCATAGAGAAAATAATGAATACACCTCAAAGCCTGAAAAGACCTATAGCAAAAATATATAAAATCTTGGTAAAGGAAGCAGAGCCCAAAAACCCGATATACCTCGAGAAGTGGGAAAAGGAAATAGGGACAATCGAAGAGGAGGAAAACAGGAAGAAGATACTGAGGGCGAGCTTCAACACAGCATTAGACCAAGGAACAAGGGAAATGAATTATAAAGTACTAGCGAGATGGTACATAACACCAAAAAAGGCACAGAAGATACAGGGAGATGGCTCCATAAATTGTTGGAGGGGATGTGATTCCGCGGGCTCACAGGCACATATATGGTGGAACTGCCCAAAGATAGAGAAATATTGGACAGAGATAGTAAAAAATACTCACAGGATCACAGGGGAACAAATCAAAAAAGACCCCTGGGAATGCCTATTCCATCTGACGCGAAAAACAGAAAAACAATATAGAAAATCATTGGTCCCAATACTACTAAACGCCGCAAAGAGTTTAATACCAAAAAAATGGAAAACAAATGAAATTCCAACATTAACAGAGTGGTCCCAGAAGATAGAAAGGATAAGGAGATTGGAGGAACCAGTACATGGAGTAGAGGACGAGATGGAAATTTACCAGAAGAAATGGAGGAAATGGATGGACTTTAAAAAATCGGAGGAATATGTGCAGATGGGGAAGGATGAGGGGGAAAACTAAGCTATAGAACAACTCCAAACAAAAGTAATAAAGAAGGTCCCATAGAAGCATGAGGAACGAACTGAATGATGGCTTGGGGCGGAGAGAGAGAGGGGGGGTAGGGGGGAGGGGGCGGGAGAGAAGGAGGGAAAGGGGGAAGAAATCCACCCCAGAAAAGTAAAGTTTTCAAGAGAAGGGGAAGTTTTAAAAGAATAATTAAACATTAAAATAAAGAGAGGAGATACATTTCCACAATGATGATAAGTTCTAACCAGAGACACCAATATGAGTGATACAATCAATTATTTGTGGTCTCACAATGAACTGACTGAACTGGAAAAAAAAAAAAAAAAGAATCTGCAACATGTGGGTCCTTGCCGGGTTTAGGAATCAGAACGATAGTGGCTTCTCGCATTGTTGGAGGCAGTATGAAATTGTCAAACATATAGTTATATAAGGCCAGTAGTTTGGGTAAAAGTACCTCACTATACTGCGAGTAGAATTCTATGGGTAACCCATCTGAACCCGGCGCCTTATATCTGGCAAAGCTAGAGATTGCTTTCATTATCTCGTCAGTAGTTAGAGGGGCCTCAAGCATCTCCACCTGGGACTGGGACAGTTGTGGGATATTTAGGTTGGCTAGAAATCCGTCCCCTTGCTCTGAGTTGTCCTACAGGGTAGTAGTATATAATGAGAGGAAATAGTCATGAAATTTGGTCGCCACCTCGGCTGGGTCAGTAATATATACATCTGGGGGAGTTCGGAGGGATATCAACACTGGGGGCCTGTCTTCGTTATGGGCCATGTATGCTAACAGTTTACCTGCCCTCTCTCCATGTTCGAAGGTCCTCTGTTTGGAGAAGAAGATCTTCCTATTTGCTTTTTCATAGTGCAGCTGGTCCACTATTCTGATCTGCAGTTTAAGGCGGGAGGCACTGGTTGGGGAGGTGTCCGCCTCAAATTGGCGTTCCACCTCTGTCAGTTTAGTCAGTTCTTTTTCTAGAAGCTTCGAGGAGTGGTTTTTTATCTTATTGATGTGGGATGTAAGGGTAGTTTTGACATGCAATTTGAATGCTTCCCACGTATTAAGGATTGATGAGGTCTGCTCGTTAGTTTTAAAAAATTGGGTCCAGATGGCTTCAATCTCGTCTGATTCTGAGAGAAGAGATAGCCAGAATGGGTTTAAACGCCATCTCGTCAGGCGTTGTAGTATTCGGAATTCTATCTTGACCCAGTAGGTACAGTGGTCAGATAGCAGTCTCGGGGGAAAAGGCTGCTTCAGTCAGTTTGGGTAGCAGTGTCTGAGACAGGAAAATGAAATCAATACGTGACATCATGTTATGGGAAGAGGAGAAACATGAATAGGCTTTGACATGGGGATAGAGGGCACGCCACGTATCAGCCAGATGAAACTGGGAGATCAGCCTGGCAAATCTGGTTTGACTGCTTGGTGTGCTAGCCCGTCCTGGTTGTTGTAACTTGTCCAGCCCTGTATCTAACACTGAGTTAAAATCTCCCAACCACATAGCACGGATCATTGGATATCTAGCCATATATTGCAGGCCCTCCGCCACCACTCCGCTGGAGAATGGGGGCGGAATATAATAGGCCATAAGTAGTATCATTTCCCCGTGGATTTTGGCCTGCAGGAACACATACCTTCCCTGAGGGTCTGTGGTAAGGTCAAACAATTCAAATTGTACATGTTTAGCAATGAGTATGGACACCCCCCTGGCATGCGATGAGTAAAAAGAATGATAAGCCCAACCAATCCACAGGCGTCTCAAGGCTAGGTGTAGATGACCATCTAAATGCGTTTTGGTAAGGACAGCAACTCCCACTCCCTGTTTTTTAAGGAAGGAGAGGACCACCGCCCTTTTGACCTTATCTCGCATTCCCCTGACATTCCATGTCATAAATTTAACAGTGGTCATATCTCTCATTAAGCTAATATATTAAGGAGGAATGACTGTGCGATATACCAATTTGCCACCAGGGGTGAGTCCACATCTCATATTACAAATTAGGTACCAGGAGCCAGTAACTTTGTGCTTATACGAGGCATTAAAGGTATTACTAAATATGTGGAATGACCATATAATGAATGGAACGAGCTCAATAGAATACAATGCATAAACAAGAACATTTCCCACCCCCTTCCCAACCCAGCACAACCCCCAACTTGCGCGGGTATAAGCACAGAACAATAAGTCAAATTGCCCGCTTGGAGAAACCTCTACCCAAGCTGGGTGTAACCGACCCGGAGAGATTTTAACCCCTTCCTTACTGGGCACTTAAACCCCCCTCCTGCCCAGACCAATTTTTGGCTTTCAGTGCTGTCGCATTTTGAATGACAATTGCGTGGTCATGCGACGTTGTACCCAAATAAAATTTGCATCCTTTTTTTCCCACAAATAGAGCTTTCTTTTCGTGGTATTTGATCCCCTCTGTGTCATTTCTGATCGCCGCTATAAACAAAAAATGAGCGACAATTTTGCAAAAATGAACAAGATTTTTTACTTTTTGCTAAAGTACAAATCCATTAAAAAAAATATTTATCAGTTTTGGCCGATTTATATTCTTCTACATATTTTTGGTAAAAAAAAAAAAATCGCAATCGGCATATATATTGATTGGTTTGTGCAAAAGTTATCGCATCTACAAACTGGGAATTGATTTATGGCGTTTTTATTATTTATTTATTTTTTACTAGTAATGATGGCGATCTGCGATTTTTATCAGGACTGCGATATTGCCGCAGAAATGACGGACATTTTTGGGACCAATGACATTTATACAGCGATCAGAAATTTAAATATCCACTGATTACTGTGTAAATGTCATTGGCAGTGAAGGGGCTAACCTGCAGGGGGCAGTGAAGGGGTTAAATATGTTCCCTGGGTGTGTTCTAACTGTGGGGGGGGGCAGGGCTGGCCGGGACATAACAGATCTAACTGATCCCAGTGACAGGGATCAGTAGATCTGGTATGTCCCATGTTACAGAATGGGGAACCGCCGTGTTTACATCGGTGGTTCCCCGTTCTGAGGCTCCTAAAAGAGATCGGCCAGGGGGTGCGCGAGGAGCGTGCACAGGGGACGACGTCCATGGACGTCGTCCCGGCATTTCAGATCCACGCTGGAGCCGTACTATGGCTATACAGTCCCTCTGAGGGGGGGACTAAGTCCCTATACAGTCCCTCATTGAGGGGGGGACTAAGTTTATTATCAGCCTATCCTATCACTACTATGCAGACCCTACTACTTCTTATGCAGTTCTAAAGCTTATAAGTTAATTCCCCCTAATGCGAGAAGTCCATCTTGTATCGTGGCCAATCGCAAGGATCTGATGGTGCGAAAGAAGGTAAGAATGGCAGGGAGAGCTAGAAGGGAGTTATTCACCAACTCCAATCAGGTCTGTGCATGGTTTCCAACTTGGACAGGGCAGGGGATTGAACTTAGGAAACGATTGAACAATTCCTCATCCATTGTGGATGTGATGTTCAATGAAGCTCTAAGGGAGATCTCACAGGAACAGCAACAGATGAAGACTCTTCTATTACAGGAAAAGATGGCACTTGATTATCTTTTAGCGGTTAAGGGGGGTTTCTGTGAGTTCATAGCAGAAGACTATTGTAAAGACAATAGTGATGACAGACACTAGTGACAAGGTCCAGCCCATATGAATAAAGTTAAGTCCCTGCAAGGGAGAGCCAGAGCTATAGCTAGTGAAGGTTGTAATCCTTTTTAAGGGGTTGGGAGGCTTTGGGGATTTCTTGTTTTCCATCGGATCCTGGCTGAAGGAAGTAGGAGTATATATACTCATGTTGTTTTTGTTTCTATTCCTTCTATATGCCATGATGAAATGTTCCTGCTTGCCTGATAGATCACGTCACCAAAGCCTGAGCAGACAACCACATCTTCCTTGCCAAGACAAGAGGCCCCGAAGTTCAGCCTATGTACCAGATACAGAGAATTCCAGACCGACCAGTGATTGCTACAACCTCCCACTTCATGCCTTCCTTCTGAGTCATCCCTCCCGAAGAATAGAGTCTACGGGTCAACCATGGTTTTCTTTTGTTCATTCTCGTTTACTTTATTTTTTGGACTCAAATTTTGATGGACTGAATGTTTTTTTGTTAATGGGTTGGTGTTAGTGTTAAGAAGAAGATCAAGATTCATCGAGGGACAGATGGGAGCATATGACAAGAGGAGGAACTGTTGTAGAAATGTTATTAGGATGTATTTAATATGTATTGTCACAATGTCTCCCAGTGTCAGTTTACCAGTATTCGCTGTATATAGCCAATATGACTTTAACCGACATTGAGGAAAGACCACTTACAGTGAAAACCTTCCATTAATTGGTAACTGCACACTACCCACCTGATCATCCTGGCTGGCAGGAGCTCACTCTGAGCAGTCACCACTGGAGCGAACGACGGTCCAGATTTATGGAGGTAAGATGAGTGTTCCACGGTACAGGTATATAACCGTCAATCGGGGGCCCCTGTATTATTCGCTTGGTGGAGATGTGCTTGTGGTGTGGAATCAGTATCGTTTTTATGTAGGGATAACGGCTTGCAGCATTCTATCATGTTTGATCCGCATAATACAAACACTGCAGCTATTCCCTTGTGTTTAAACTAACCTTTAATGGAACAAGTAGTATAATCACTATTAAATATGGTTCTATGAACTATATTACATAGGATTCACTGTAATGGTTCTGATGGCATACACGGGTCTGAACAGGACAGTGTCTATGAGATAACATGTTGGATTCAATGTATCATGTTTCCACATAGCTTTCATTGTTATCTGAGGTGTGTGTGCATCTCCACCAACCCAACGGTTGGAACTGATACACGCTGCACTGTTTGTTCACGTACAGTATATACACACCCCTTCTATTGTATCATTTCGATATAAACATGTGTCATTAGTTGTTATTTTGTATTGACATCATGTCCTGTGACTGTGCCTAGGAGGCTGATTGTGAAGCACCAAGTCCCTTTGTTATTCCTGTTTATATCTATAAAAAAACTTGGCATTCATGGTCAGACAGGACTGACTGAGGAGTTACCATGTGAGAACAGCTTAGTGTGTCTGTTTTACAGTTGTGTTCAAAATTATTCAACCCCCAATGCTGTAAATGGTTTTAGGGAATTTAGTGTACATTTGTAATTGTATTCTGAATGAAATCCTACAAGGACTTCTTAAAGAACCATATGCAACTAAAATGACATCAATTAGTTTTGTAATACAGTAGTAAATGTTTCTTTTGTGAATTCTTCATTGACATAATTATTCAACCCCTTAAAGACTACCACTCTGAAGAACAGAGGTTCAATGAAGTGTTTTCAATCAGGCATTGAAAACACCTGTGGATATCAGGGAGCAGCAATAAAGCCTAATAAGCACCAATTAGGCAGCTTTAAAATGACTGTGATACTCAGCTCCTCCTAGACATTTACTGGTGTGGTTACAAACATGGTGAGGTCAAGAGAATGGTCCAGGAAGACAAGAGAACAGGTGATTACTCTTCACAGGAAGGGCAATGGCTATAAGAAGATTGCAAAGATGTTAAACATACCAAGAGACACCATAGGAAGCATCATTCGCAAATTCAAGGCAAAGGGCACTGTTGAAACGCTACCTGGTCGTGGCA